>MCJB01014313.1:30446-88455 GCA_002018475.1 Nicotiana obtusifolia | reverse complement strand
AGGGGGTGGAGCTTGGTCGCATTTTGCGATCTTGAGGGTCGCATTTGCGAAGTGTCCCGTGCTTGCATTTGTGGGTGAATGTTGCATTTGCGACGTTGGCAGGACTATGAGGGTCTTCGCTTTTGCGATCTTTTCCTCGCATTTGCGGGGTTTCGCCAGGTCGCATTTGCGATACCTGTGACTGGACATAAGAGCTGAGGGACGAGAATTTAGTCTCATTTTCATATCTTTGAACTTCAGACTGGCAGGAGGTGATATTGAAGAGTGATTTTCATTTACAATCACTGGGTAAGTGATTTTGATCAATTACCAACCATTTTACATGATTATATATGAGATTTAACATCTAAATTATGAGAATCAAAGTGAAGTTTTGAGAAATTTTTTCTATGTTTTGAAAAATGAAAATTTAAGTTTTGAGAGTCGATTTGGATTCGGATTTTTAAATAGAACACATATATAGACTCGGGGGATTATAGGTACTCGGAATCTATCCTTGGACCCGGGTTTTGACCGGGCAGGTTCGGATTAACTTTTGAGGAATTGTGCAAAGATAATAGCTTTAGTTATTGAAATTGATTTTTCTTGCATTATTTGATGTTATTAAATCTATTTTGGTTTGATTTGAGCCGATCGGAGGTGAATTTTAGAGGAAAAGCTATTTTAGAGTATTGATTGAGGGCTTTTGAGGTAAGTTTCTTGCCTAACTTTGTGCAAGAGAAACTACCCATAGGGATTGGTTTGTTTGCGCTATTAGAACTACGTGAAAGACGTGTACCTGAGGTGGCGAGTGTGTACACGATTTTATATGTGAAAATTTGACAGTTAAACTCTTATGGTTCTCATGCACGCTAAATTGAAGTTGCTCTATTATGTTATGTTCTCCATTATTAAGTTCATTCTTATATGTTTTATTTGAAGTTAGTTGTTCATATTCGGTCTTTTGCTGCCAAATATACTTTTGCATGCTTTAGTTGCCTATTTTTCTTCGGTTCCTTCGATGCTTCAGCCGTCAATTATATGCACACTAGGGGTTCCACAAATCTTTTATCGATAATATCCCAAAATCCAATAGCTTTAAAGAAGGTAATCATATGTTGATATTAAACTTCAAATTCTTGCCATCAAAACACAAAACAAGACAATTAGGTAAATATGGAGTATCCATATTTTGTAAAATATTTTATAGGATCACAGGCTAGGATCGATCTCACAAACTCAGATACTAATTTGATTGATTTTTAAAACCACAAGACTAATTTAGGCACAAGTGAAATTTAAAAGTCTAGAGAAAAATTTGTCAAACTAGAGAATGTCATAGGAGGCTTTTTGTTCCCCTTCGACCTTAGAAAGCAGCACTGTTATTATAATACTATAAAACAAATTTGACTAGAATTAGAAAACTTAGTCCCATATGATTTTTGACTACAATAAACATGAATAAAATAAACTAGCAAATGTTATACCCTAGACAATATAAGAATATTAATTAAACAAGTAGCATTATATTTTTCTATGATTTCTTTCTAATTTTTATTGTAATTTATATTCTTATTTTATTAAATTAATAGAATAATAAAATTAATATTTATGGGGATTGTGCACTGCGCCACGGGGATTACAGATCACTCCATGTCAAGTAAAATGCCTTTTTTTAATTTTATTTTTTATACTGGCACCTTTTACAACACTGGTAATGACTAGTATCAAGAAAAAGAAGAAAAGAATAGAAAGGCGGGGTGACCAAAGATATGAGAATGTGGGAGCAAACTTACGAAAATCACTGCTTTTATGTTGTCATTTGTGATTGGAAATTGAAGTTCGGCGTTCTCTTTAATTCTTAGGAAAACATCAACCAAATTTCACCTCCAAACTCACCAATTCCTTTGTACTCAACTGCTTTATTTTCAATATGCTCATTTAAAATGTGTTCCATAATTTCATCAACCTTCTCATTTCTTGTAGTAACTTCCAAAAAGGGAGCAAATCAGCCACATCAAATCTTCCTGTTAATTCGAGTAGTTCCTTCATCAATTTCATAAACTCGTCTCGATCATTTAACATTTTCCCGAAGGCTGCTGTACAAGTGCTGGAGTTGATAAACTAAAATATTTTTTGTCATGTTGACTGGAGAACCCTTCATTGAATAAATTGATGAAATCAGGCTTGAAACTTCATCTTGTCGAATTGCACTAAATGACTTGATCATCTTCGTACTAAAAAGTTCTACAATGCAAATTTTACGCATTTATCTCCGGTAGTCACCATATTGACTAAATACGATGTCGTTATTGTTGTAAAATATGATGTTTGAGGATGTAAGTTGTGCTCTGTTAGCAAAGGTGAGATTGTGAGTTTTTGTGACTTGTTTCGCGATACTAGGTGATGATATACAGTAGGAACTTGCCCAAGTTGCAAGTACTTAAGAGGTCCATACTATTGTGCTAAACATCTAAGAGTGCGATGTGGAACTTAATTATGTTTTCAATGATGCCAAAAGGGGAAGATAAGGTGTGATTTTGCTTTAGACTGTGATGTTTATAACCTAATGAATTTGGTCCTTGATGATTTGTGACTTTAAATGAAAAGTGTGTTCTGACATTGTGTTTGATGTTGAGTTAAGTTGAAACACGTTCCATGCTTCTGAAAATCACAGATTTTGTCATCACCAAAAAGGGGAATATTATTGACCTGAGCGGTATAGATTTTGACGATTGACAAAGGAACACATACATGAATCGGGTCGATGGACACTGTACACAAGATACAGTCAGAATCAAGCAAAAGACATGCACGTGCAAGGGATAAGTATAAGTGGTTGTTTCTGATAATTCCTGAAGGAAAAGATTGCATATTTGATAAGGAGCAGGACTCCTTACTCGAAGAGAACTCTATCCAAAATAAGGAAAGAGTTAGAAGTGAAGTTAACTGGAATTCTTCAACCTGTAAGCACGTAATTTTTGACTCGCACAATTTCAAGATTATTTTTAGTATTCTTAGAATATTTTACTTGAGTTTATTTTAATATAATTTTAGTCTACTTTTAGTTTTAATCTTAAGACATAAATTTAAAACACAAAATAGTTGTATTTATCATGTTTCTCTCCTTACTATATTTTTCATTTTTAGTTTAAGGTCCATTAGTATTTTTATAGTAATAGTATTTTAATTCTACCATGACTTCAATATACTTTTCTCTACTTTTATTTTAGTATAACCTTTAAATAATACTAAGTTTTAGATTTAATTATACAGAAGGTTGGGTTTAGTTTTTTATTCTCAATATAGATTTTTACTCAGTAGAGCAATTAGTAAGCAAATATTATATAAACAATAGTATTTTTGATTTATTTCAAAAAGAGAAAATTCATTTACATATATAGCATATTTTAAAATAATATATTATGATCAGATTCTTTGTTTTTTTAAACTGACCCATGATTTAAGGGATCATATGTTAGAGCTTAAAAATCTCCCATATTCAATCAAAATCTCAAAACTGTAGAGATTATTTATTCACTAATCTCTCTACCATCACGAACCCAAAAATTTCTCCCTTTTTGTTCTTTTCCTCAAAATTGTAGAGATCATGTGAAGGTTTTTTTTATTATTCCTTTTTAAAACAAGGCATTTGAAAGTCTCATGGAGTTGGGAATTTTTTGATATTGATGCACAACCAACGAATATCTTATGTATTTTTATTGTGTACTAAAATGTATTTGATGCCTATCTTATGTACTTTTATAGTGTATCTAGTTGTTTATTTGATGTATATTTATTATTTGAGCATATATACCTGAAATATATACAGTATATTTTTTATAGCCTAGGAGCTTGGATATTTTTACCTTATATAATACTCCTATATGTTTTAAATTATATTTATTTCAATTTAAATATATATAAAATGTATACGCGGGATATAATCAAGACCTATAAAATATATACTCAAAGCAATTTCCACTGTAAATCACATAAAAAAGTGACAAAATTATTCCAATATTATTACATGTATCATACTAGCAAATTATGTGAAAGATATATGTGTAAGATATATATATGCTAAATTCCAACAATTTTAAATTATGTTAATTAGTATACAATAATTGGTATATTCATGGTATGTGTACGATATAAAATATTTATACTAGAATATACCATAAATGTTCTTTCTAATAAAAAACTTGTGCTTATATCAAGTATATATATGTAATATATTTGTTTGGGTTTCAGCTTAGGTTGGGAATGCTATATAAGGAAATATTTTATGGCTAGTATAGATATACTGTTTGCTGGTAGAAATATGTATTATGTTTTTAAAAATTAGACAGATATGTAAAGCTCCCGCCCAAAATAGGCATAACCTGAGCCCAAATTCGGGCAGCCCAACCATTTAAAATCTGAACCCAATACCCGTTTAACCAGGAGACCCGCCCCATTTTCTTTTAAAATCTGAACCATCCCTCAATCCTCATCCAATGGCCTACATTTCTTCTTACTGTCATATAAAAATACAATTATAACCCCCAAAGCCCTAACCCTAGAACACAAAGAGCAGCCGCGCCTCACCTCTCCAAATCCCTCTGCCGCCGCCTCCTCCACCCCAAACTCACCCAAATCGGGCGAGTTAACTCACTGAATCACCACGTGGTCCCTCCTCTTTCCCTCTTCCACATCACCAAAACCCAACGAACTCTGACAGAGAATATTCTATCCCTTCCTTGACGCATTTTCTCTGATTTTACGAGAACGATTCAGGATAAATGGGGACCGTGGATTGCTTTCAAATCGATCCTCGCCCTCCATTTGTCCCGAATTTGTTCGAGACAGATTTTTTTGTTTGTTTTGTGATTTTCGGGATTTCTTGAGGAGCAAGGGGGAAGAAGGTTCGAGAAGGGGTTATATAAGGGTTGGTTTTCAGATTTTTTGGAGGGGAATTTTTGGACTGAAAATTTTGGAAAAAAGGAAGAAAGGGCAGAAAGTTCTAGGGTTTTAGAGGAGAAAAAAAGGAGTCCTTCAAGTTTTCCTTTCTAGTTTCGAGTTTGATCTTCAAAAACATGAAAAAATCCCAAAAATATTAGAGTTTTTTTTAAGTTTATTCTGCCATTTCAAAATCAAAAAGAAAATTAGTTTCTTAATCCGATTTTCAATAGAGAATTTGCCGGAGATTTTGGTTTTCGAGTTGAGTTTTGTTTTGAGTTCCCATTCACTTTCGAGATCTGTGGAGAATCGAAATATAGTTGTCGTGTTTGTGTTCGAGGTTGGATGTTCGCTTGAGGTGCCGTTCGAAGCTAAAGGTCGCGGTCATTGTCCTGATTTTAAGCTTTTTCTCAATCAAATTTCGTTGCCGGGTCGTGCACACAGTCAGTCCGAGCATATCTTTGTATTCACTGATCTTACTCATTTAAAAGAAGCAATCTCAGGTTCAATTCTTCCCACTCACTTCTATTTTGGCGTCAATTTTCAATGTGATTTGAATAGCATGATACTTATCTATTGTTTCTCATTTTTTCTTGGTTGAAGTTCTGTTGGAGTTGCTAGAAGGATATTATCTGGTTTCATTTTGTAAAACTTGAGATTCCTTTGAAGTCGTAGGTTCAATTAGGTTCTGCTTTTCTAATTCTCGTTATATTTGGATTAAAGCTCGGTTGTTTGGTTCCGAGTCATATCTTAATACTTATAGCTTAAATTAAGTCATTAGTTCATTCCTTAGTCATAATCAAGAATCCTACCGTGAAGATTTAGTTTATAAGATCATTTTCTTTATACACAAGAAGGTTTGCAAGTAGTTTTACTAGGATCCTACCGATTTCTTCAATTTTTCCTTAAACGATCTAAATGTTATGAATGTGTGTTCTAATGGTTTGGTCTTCTTGGTTAGGTGAGTATTTTTAGTGTCAGTTGTTGGCAAGATATGGCTAGTAATCTTAGTATTTTAGTCACATGCTTAAAGAGGATATTTGATAAAAAATGATGATTTTCCTTGGTAGAGTAATATATCCTTTTTGTGATAGTTGGTATTAATGAATTTTCTTTGATAACATTTGTGAGTTTCTGAGGGTCAGTGTCATGTGTTAATTCACAAAGTTCTTTAACCGCTTCATATTTAGAATTATCATTTGCTAGAATTGTTTGGGTGCTTCGTGTTTGGACTGTTTGAATATTAGATACATCTATACGGGCCATGGGATTTGGGGTTTAAACAGAATTAAAAGAAAATTAGCATGAACTGACTTTCATTCATTTATTTTATTTCTACTTTTTTTCCATAATCGCTAGGAGCATGTTTGGGCCGTCAACATCGAGGTAGGAAAACCTTAGATCTTTTATTTTATTTTATTCGAGGTGAGAGGTCGTTCCCTTTAGTTTATATCAGAAGAGTGTCTTGTAGATTTTGTAAATATTTTTATCGGGGGAATGCCCCGAAGTGAATGTAAAAGGAGGCCGAGGCGACATCATCATGGAAGCATTGTAGGATAGTTAGATTTATTTTTGTTAGTTTCTTTTCTTTTTATTAGGTGAGGACAATCTCGAGCCTCTTGTGTGTTTACTTTTCTTTTATGTGTATTTTGCCTCAGTCTGAGTATCCTTTAAAGCCAATTAGATCAAGTACGCAACCGTGACTTTCACGGGACTCGGGGAATGCCTAACACTTTTTCCTCGAGTCAAATGAACCCCCTTACTTAGAATTTCTGGTGCAACTAGTTTTGGAGTCTAAATGTGTTTCAAAAGGAAAAAATCATTCTAAAAAAAGAAATAGTGACTTGACACACTAAAATTAAATATCAAGTGGCGACTCTGAAAATTCTTTTGAAACAAAATTTTTGTCACTTTCACGATTGAAAACCTTTTGAGCTTTAAAACCACTTTATATCTTTTATAGAGGGTAATGTGGAAAAAAGGAGAGTAAAACATCAGACTTCTAGTTACTTCTTACTCTACCAACTCTTTAAATATCAGTGTTGTACTCTTTTGCAGTAGATCGCAAATATGTTGAAGTAAAGCACGAATTGAGAATAGAATAGCAACGTATTTTGTAAGCAATTCTTGTGAGATTTAATGGTGCGAACGTAAAGCTACATTTACTAGATTGAAGAACCAGTTCCATGTCTGTCATTAATTCTAGTCCAACTGTAGTAGGAGCTTTTAATATATATCTTTCAGCTTTCTTTAGAAGCATTTGTACGAGGTACTTGAGTTGTATCATTCAAGTTAGAGTTAACTTGAAGTAGTCGCAACAGCATGTGATGTGTTATTACAAGGGTTAGAGTTAATCTTTAGGTTTGCAAGAGTTTGTAAACTTTATTTGTGGCTTAGTTTTGTAGTGAAGTATTTGGAAAAAATCCTACTAGAAAGTAGGTCGTGGCTTTTTCAACTTTTGAGCCGAGTACTTTCCACGGAAAAATACTTTGTATTCTTTATGCATTACTTATTTTATAACTGTAGTATAAGAAACGCATAGAAGAATCAGTTCCTTCTATAATTCAATGCATGCGAAAATTAGGGACCACACAATCACCCTCTCTTGTGTGATATTGAAGTATAAAACATCAGAATTGTAGACCAAGAGCGATGTTTTTGAGAAAATAAAACGAAAGCTCATATTACATGTATTACAATTTTCAGTAAATTGAAAAACGGATTATTTTGGTTCGACGGATTGAACCAATTCAAATTGTGCATGGAATAAACTATGGATCTTATTCTTTGGGCTTTTTCAGGGCGTTCTCCAAAGATGGAAAGCGATACACATAGTTAAACCAAGGAAAAACTACATGAACAGGTTGTGTTCATTTCACCATTTCAAGCTAGCAAACTATCAAAATTCTTCATCGTTTCTATAATATGTGGCAACTAAATATAGATATTTCTTTTGCATGGCGGTTAATCCATGTGTTTCACTCATATTCAAATCTTTTGGATTAGTTCCATAAGGGAGTTCCCATCCAAAGTGGAGGAGTAACTGTGCCAGAGGAAGTCCAACATTAGCTAAACCAAATAGTATGGACACAGCCTTCTTCCAGCACCAAATGCAACAAATTCAAAATGATTTCCCCTAAAGTCAATAGAAGAGTTCTCAAATCTCTTCTGGTATAAAATTTTCAGGATCATGCCAACTCTCGGGATCTCTCGCTAGTGCCCACGCATTGACTAATATTCTTGTCTTATGAGGTATAGTGTATCCATCAATATTTATTTGCTCCCTACATTCCCTAGGCCCTATAAAAGGAACTGGAAGATGTAGCCTTAATGTTTCCTTAATCACTAATTTTATGTCAACTTTTCAAAATCTTCTTCATGAACATTTTTCTTTCCCTTAAAGGCTTGTTTCACTTCACTTTGGACCTTAGCCATAACATTTGGGTTCTTCATCAACTCTACCAATGCCCAAATAATTACTGTAAAAGAAGTTTCAGTTCCAGCTAGAAAGATGTCCTACATCAACAAACAAATAAATGAAGTCAATATATAGATTCTTACGTAAGGTGACATAGATATCAAAGAAAATCATGTACCTAAAATGCTTAAGGAAAAACCTTAAAAAGGCGTGGAGCTAAAAACCCCCGACTTTGAGAATTAATGCACTTTGACGTATGATATGAGAGCAAGCTTACAAGAATCACTGCTTTTATGTGATCATTTGTGATTGGAATTTGAAGTTCGGCGTTCTCCTTAATCCTCAGGAAAACGTCAACTAAATCTTCATCTCCAAACTCGCCATTTCCCTTGTTCCCAGCGCCTCTGTTTTCAATATGCTTTTTGAGAATGTCCTCCATAACTGCATCAACCTTTTGATGCGCATTCACTAATTTAGAGTTCGAACCACTAATTTTGTGAAGCAACTTCCAAGAAGTGAATAAATCAGCCCCATCAAATCCTCCAATTAATGAGTGTATTTCCTTTACTATAGTTATAAGCTCCTCTCTATCTTTGCATATTTTTCTGAAGGCCGATCTACAAGTGACAAAGTTCGTAAACCAAAAATTTTTCTCTGTTATGTTTACTGTAGAACCTCTCGTGGAAGAAAATGATGAAACTAGACTTAAAAGCTCATCTTGTCGAATTGCACTAAAAGACTTGACCATCTTCGCACTAAGAAGTTCTACTATACAAATTTTACGCATTTGTCTTCAGTACTCACCATATTGGCCAAATACGATGTCTTTTTGATCGTAAAATATGGTGTTTAGGGATGTAAGTTGTGGCCTATCAGCAAAGGCGAGATCATGAGTTTTTAGAATTTCTTTTGCAAGACTAGGTGGTGATATGACCACCACAGGAATTTAATTTCCCGAGTTGCAAGTACATAAGAGGCCCATATCTTTGTGCTAAAGTTCTAAGTCTGCGATGTGGAAGTCCTCCGATCAAGTGATGCAAACTTCCAATAAGGGGAAGTCTCCATGGAGCTGGTGGCAACCTTTGTTTTCTGTTTCTACTCCATTCTCTAACTAGAATAACGAGGGTGGAGAAAATGAATAGCAATGAAACTATGTAACTGGAAAAAGAGGATGAGTAAAAGATCTCCATTGAACAGTAAGGAAAGAAAAGGAAGCTTATGATGCATAGATATTGCTTTAATTAACTTTAGCTGCTTTTATAATGGCTCAATACCCTCCTGATTTTGACCATATGGGGTCTTCTACATAGTGCTGTCTATGTGGTCAAGGCACCACATGGTTAACTATTTTAAGTTTAGTTTAACTAAT
This sequence comes from Nicotiana obtusifolia, assembly GCA_002018475.1. Lineage (NCBI taxonomy): Eukaryota > Viridiplantae > Streptophyta > Magnoliopsida > Solanales > Solanaceae > Nicotiana > Nicotiana obtusifolia. The sequence continues at coordinate 78,748 of MCJB01014313.1, read as the reverse complement.
AATCACCAATGGTGTAAAGAACTTTTACAGTATTAAATTATATTACATGCTGTAACAGTTAATTGTGCTTTATTCTAGAGTATATAAATTTTATACACTATGTGTGAAAAGATTTATTATCAGGTTCACTTAATAAAGGCAACTATGAGTACTTCTCTATACATTTGGTAATGTTGAGAAAATGGAAAAAAAATATTCTATAATTAGTACAAGTACACTAATAGTGTAAGAAAATATTTATAGTATCTGTGCATAAAAATTAAATTCTATTTTCGTAGTACAACTACGAAATTTTTTGAGTCTATTGCTGGGTTCTCCGAAGAACCCACTCGCATGTTTTGATACTTTTGGATTCAGAGTAACATTGCAACTCTGAGTTGCTTAGATATTATTAATTGGAGCTTTAATGAAGATTTGAACTAAATCGTCATTAAAGAGACTTGGAGCTTGTGTAGTGCCATTTGAATTTGCTACTATTGGGTCGTTGATTATTGTGAACTAGAAATTGAAAATTTCTTGCTCTTTATTTGGTAATTGATTCAGTTGTTTGTGTTTGTTGAGCTGAACATTAAACCTTGTAGCTACTTTAAAAAAATTCAAGTTGCATATTATTGTTAATAAAATCAGTTGAGATTATGATTTAAGGGGCTTAGAACCGTTATAATCATCTTGAAGCCTTCCATTGTTTGAAGTAGTCAACTTTTTTAAGTAATATACTTTTTTTACGAAGTAATAAATATCTATTATTCTAAGGGTATTATAGTTTCTCAATTTTATAGGATTATTTTAGCCTTTTAATACCTTATTTTGGGTACTTCCCACTTTTAGTATAGTATGATATGATAATGATATAATTAATATCTTACGTTGGGGCTTCAATTTTTAATATAGTATGCAATGATATATATGTTTTAAATGTTTCTTACAGTTTTATACATCATAACTCAAATAAAAAATAATGAGTATAGTTAAATTCACAGTTTAAACTTCTACTCCAGTCCATGCCTGTCTGCCTTGTCATTGTTCTCTATCTTTAAAAAAATGCTCTGTATATATCACTAATCACTCACTCCCTTTGTGTTTTCATGCTTTCATCTTCCCAACTCGGCAGCCAATTTTAAGCAGCGATCTTCACTGCATAGTTATGTGTGATCGTCTTCTGCACTCCGAGCAACAATGCCAACAAACTCAAAACATACAATTAGTATTTATGGTAGAGAAGATAATGAAATATGGGAGAGGGAAATTATTGTAAGATCAGAACGGGGGTGTGATGAAGATGATGATGAAAATGATCGAAAGGGATTTGGTTTTTTTTTTTTGTTGGGGGCGGGGGAGGTGGAGGGGTGTAGGGGGGGAGGGGAAGCAAAGAAGAGAGGGGAACTCTTTTTGGTAGATTTGTCCTTTCCTCATTGGTTGTAAATTGATATCGTAGGCGCTTAGCGACACGCTGTGTCTTTGCTGAAAGTTTAGTTAGAGTAAAATGTGTCAAATATTTTAGGTAGTATAGGTGTTCAATAGGCAAGTTATAATGTCAAAAATGAAAACAGCATACAAGTTTAAGGGGATGCGTATGTCTTTGGCATTTCTGTATTTCCTTCAAAAGGACCCTTATCAAATGTATTCATGGTTTGTCAAATACTTAATTTGTTGTTTTGTAAGTTATGGCATCGAACTCCTAGAAACTCACAAATTTCTTGCTTTTGCATCTATATTCTTGTCCAATTTGAGTCATGTTTAACCTCTTTTTTTAATGCATTCTAAAAATAATTAGTGTTCTATTGGACTGCCGATATTTCAAAAAATACAACGACAGGTGAGTATATACTTCTTCCATCTTAAACTATGTCGGTGAATGGTGATACATATAATTATTCAGGTAAGAAGAAATGAAGAGGGCAAGTGGGGTTGAGTAAGGAAGATATAAATTTACATCTTTTTATTTGTTTTTAATTTTAATGAAGTTTAATTGATTAAATTTTTATCTAAAAATGGCTAATTTCACATGTGGGTCTTACATGTAATTAAATTTTTAAAAAAATGAAAACTTGCATATGCGGGCATTAGTCATTAAAAATTGAAGGAGAGATCTCTAAATTATTTGAGTTAGCTAATTATGACCGGCATTCATTGTTGTTATTATATTTTTCAAATTATATTATAAGTGATATTTAAAAAAAAAAGAAAAGTTAAACTCATTTATTTAGGATCCACACGCAATACGCGTGTCCAAAGAGTCAAAGATTAGAAGTAATAAGTTTATACTAATTTTGAATCTTGAATTTGAGTCTTAATCATGTGGCCTGAGAGTCAAACTAAAACTCAAACTAAGTTAGCGTTTGAGCATAGATTTGGTTCAAACTTAAATTTTTTTTTTTAAAGTTGTGTTCAAAAAAAATATTTGAAAGTTGAAGTTGTGATTGCACATGTATTTTACTTGAAAAAATATTAAAATTTTATAAGTGGAAGAATGATCAGTTTTTGAAACTTGAAATTTTTTTTCAAAATCTTTTAAAAAATTATCATATTTCATAAATAGACAATATTTTAATTTTTTTTTGAAAAAGTCGCCAAAATGTATGACTAAATAGCAACGCCGGCTGAAGGGTAACGCATCCCAAGCAGTAGCTTTAGGCCTCCAAATTTTTGGGGGCCCCATTTCCATTGACAGTAACTTTATGAATTAATTTTTTAATAAAAAATAATTATCTTAAAGTTAAAAAGTATACTCCCTCAGTTTGAAATTAGATTAGGTACTTTATATTTTAGTTTGTTTCAAATTAAATAATACATTTTTAAATTTGAAAATAATTCAACTTTAAATTCTTCATCTTACCCATTTTACCCTTAATGAGAAGTTTTTATAACGACACAAATGTCATGGCCCCACAAAACTTTTACCCCTTAAGCTTTTAAAATCACAAATTTCACAAGTCTTTTTTTTTTCTTAAATTCCGTGTCAAGTCAAACTAACTCACCTAAATTGAAACGGAGGGAAATTTTTTTTAATTTGTAACTAATATTGACCCTTGAGTTTGAATAATCCGAAGTGTATAAAGATATTTTTAATTTGTTATTTAGTGGGTAAAAATTAAGATCTCTTATAACGATCCGACCGGTTATTTTGCTTTTTAGATCCCCGTTTCCCTAAATAAGACTCCTCACATGTGCCTTTACTAATTTATGACTTGTAGGGATGGTTAGTTCGGGACTTGGAAGGGTTCGGGTTGAAATCGGAACACTTAGTTCCTTATTATTGGCTTAAAAGGGTTAAGTTTGACTTGGGTCAACATTTTTAATAACGACCTTCGAACTGGGATTGATGGTTCCAATAGGTTCGTATGATTATTTTGGACTTGGGCTTATGTTCGGATCGGGTTTCGGATAACCCGGGAGCGTTTCAGCGCTTAATATTGAAAGTTGGAGCATTAAAGATTTTCAGGTTCTTTAAGTTTGGTTTGGAGTATGTTTTGGTGTTATCGAGGTCCGTTTAGGATTCCGAGCCTGGAAATAGTTACGTATGGTGATTTAAGACTTGCTCGCAAAATTTGGTGTTATTCCGAGTAGTCTAAGTATGATTCGGCGCGTCCCGAGCAAGTTAAAAATTTGAAGTTCATAATTTGATTCATTTCGATTTTGGGGTGTGATTCTTAGTTTCGTTGTTGTTTTGTGAGTTTCGAGGGTTCGAGCAGGTCCATATTATGTTCATGAACTTGTTGATGCAGTTGGACGGGATCCTAGGGAGCTCGGGTGCGTTTCGGACAGCCCGAAGCAAAGACCAAAACTGTTTGTGTGCTGGTTTCCTTCTTCGCGAACGCAGAAGGACCCTCGCGTTCGCGATGAAGGATTTGGGGGGACTGGACTTCTTGTTCTTCGCGTTGGTGAAGATGAGGCCTCCTTCACGAAGCTTTAAGACCTATGGCCTTCGCGTCCGCAATGGCCTTGTCATGTCCGCGTAAAAGGATTTTGGGCCAATGGGTCTGTAGGTCATTGCTCTTTCGCGATCGCGAAGGGGTAATCGTGTTCGCGATGCTTGGGCTGGTCTAGCCTTCGCGATCGCGAGGACCCTGTTGCGTTTGCAAAGAGGAACTTGAGGGCTTGGACAGGCTTTGCCTTCGCGATCGCGAGTCCCTTTTGCCGTTTGCAAAGAAGGGCAGCTGGGCAGAGACTTTATTAAAGTTTGGATTTTGGCTATTTTGTTCATTTCTCTCTTTTGTTGGACGATTTTAGGGTTTCTTGGAGAGCAACTTTCACCTAGCTATTGAAGGTATGTAATTCCTACCCAATGTAAGTTTAATACATAGGTTATGGGTAGATTTTAACATGTAAAGTTGTAGAAATTATGATTTTCGTTGAAAACCCTAAGTTTTGATAAAAAAAGGGATTTAACTACGAAAATGATTATGGAATTGGATGAAAATTATATATTTGAGTTCGTGTGGTTATGGGTAACAATTATCTTTGAAAATTTCCGAAATCCGGGCAAGTGGGCCAGGGGGTGAATTTTAAGAATCTTCAAATTTGGGTTGGGTAATTACTCTAATAGCTAAATTATTAACTTTTGAGCGTATATTGATTGTTTTACATAACATTGTGACTAGTTTCGGATTGTTCGGCACCAAGTTGGATCGTTAGAGTGAATATGTGGCCGGAAAGTGAGCTTTGAGATGAGGTAAGTCTCTTGCCTAATATTGTAAGAGGGAATTTACCCCATGGGTGATTTAAATTGTGATTTGATTTTAGTCGTGGGGGTTACGTACGCACGAGGTGACGAGAGTCCGTGCGTAGCTACTAGTTATGCTTAAGTCCGGGTAGTTTAAGACCCAAATTATGAAATACTTGTGATGTTTGCACCCTACTTGTTAATTAAAGTGCTTAAATTATATTGAAACTTGTTAAACGATTTGTAAAGGCCGAATTTCATTTGCTTGAATTTTTGGCGAGTCACTTGACCGTTAATAGAGATTGTGCTTCTTTGTGTATTAGTCTTATAATAGCTTTTAAATCGGATGTTCATAAAGTAATCTCTCTTCTTGTGGAGCTGACCGAACGCCTCGGTAGTATAATAGATGCATCTATCATTCGTGGCCGCTCGATCCTCGCAGTGTACACATTATTCTGGATCGGACCGTACGACTTCGACATAAATCATGCGTGTTAATGCTTGGAGCCCGAATATACTTGATACTATTTTCATGAATCGAGAGATTATAATTTATTTAACTGTTCGAAATTTATTTGGAATTAGCATGTGTTAGTGGAAGACTTTTGGAATTTACTATTAGTTAAAGAATTATTTAATCTCTGCTGTTTTTAGGCTAATATTATTATTCACATATTCTATGTCTATTTAGCATTCCTGTATTTTATTGTCAGCCCGTAGTAAGTGCCGATGTCGACCCCTCGTCACTACTTCTTAGAGGTTAGACTGGATACTTACTGGGTACATGTTGTTTATGTACTCACGCTACACTTATGCACTAACCGTGTAGGATCTGAGGCAGGTGCATCTGGCAGCCTTCCCGGCGCGCACCCCCGTTACCCCGAGGCCTAGTGGTGATCTGCTTTCTGAGCCCGTTCTACTGCAACCAGAGTCTCTCTTTTGCATTACTTTATTTCTACTATATTTCAGACAGTAGTTTAGTGTTTTGTATATTTTACTAGTAGCTCATACATTTGTGACACTAGTTCTTGGAAATATGCTAGTAGACATTTGATGGCTTTTGAGTATTTATTACACCGTCTTGCTCTCATATTAAATTTTTTACCTCTTACTTACTTAATAAATAAAAATCAACTATTTCAAGATTACTTAGAATAAATACATGGCTAGTTCACCGTTGGTTTGCCTAGCGGCGTCGTTGTGCGCCATCACGGCCTATAGGGTAAATTGGATCGTGAAAACATGGTATCAGAGCACTAGGTTTACGTAGGTCTCACAAGTTATGAGCATGCCTAATAGAGTCTTGCAGATTGGTGCAGAGACGTCCGTACTTATTTTCGAGAGGCTATAGGGTGTTCAGAAACTACTCTTTCTTCATCTCTTGTCGTGTAGTTGATGTTGTGCTAAGTATCTTTCTCTTATTCTGTCACGGATGGTGAGAACGCACGCGGCAGATGTCGACCATGGAGGAGCTGCTCCCCCTGTTGCTAGAGATCGAGGTAGAGGCCGAGGGAGGGTTCCAGCTTGTGGTAGAGGACGAGGGCATCCTAGAGTTGCCCTAGTTATGCCACCAGTGGATCCAGTGGAGGATCATGTTATTGAGAAGCAGGGCGAGGTGCCTGCAGCGAAGCCGGCCCCGGTGGACTTCATGTCCTCACCGGGATTTCAAGAGGTCATGGGTTGTATATTGTGGTTCATGGATTCTATGACTCAAGCTGGTTTATTTCCAGCAGACCCAGCCACATCTCAGTTGAGAGGGATAGCACAGACCCCTACCTCTCAGGCTCCTAGGCATATAGCTGCAATATATCAGACCCCGGGTGTACTACCCGTGGGCAGAGCCCAGTCAGTTGTAGCATCCATACCTGAGCCCTAACCAGTTGCAGCCAGCGAGCCGCAGAAGCTATTGGACAGATGGACCAGGCTACATTCTCCTATCTTTGGAGGTGAGCGACATGAGGACCACCCAGGACTTTATTGATTGGTGCAGGGACAGACTGCACAACATGAGGATATTGGAGTCCCACGGGGTGGACTTTACCACCTTTCAGCTGGAGGGCAGGGCCCGTAGATGGTGGCAGTCCTATCTTCTCGGAAGACCAGTAGGGTCTCCTCCCATGACTTGGGACCAGTTCACACTCCTCTTCCTGGACAGATATATTTCACCATCTCAGAGGGAAGAGTTACGATTTCAGTTTGAGCAGCTCCAGTAGGGCCAGATGTCGGTGACCGACTATGAGGCAAAATTCTCTAAGTTGTCTCACCATGCACTTATACTACTTCCCACCGATGTAGAGAGAGTGCAGAGGTTTGTTTCAGGTTTGCAATCTGGTATCCAGGCTACTATGGCCTGAGAGGTTGAGATGGGGACTTCGTACCAGCTAGTTGTGGAGATAGCTCGGAGGATCGAGGGTGTCCGTCAGCAGAGCCGAGAGCAGGCGAGGAGGGATAAGAGGTTTCGATACTCTAGAGGGTTTAGTGGTTCCCCCCGGCTGGGGGTAGAGGTCAGTTTGTGAGGGTCAGTCTAGCAGGCCCACATATGCAGCACCGCCGTCTCCTCGGGGTGCTCTAGTGCAGTCTTATTTCGGTGCCATTCCAGAGAGCTCCTACCGTCCACCAGCTATTCAGGGTTCCTCCAGTGGGCCTTCAGGCCATCAAGGTCAGACTTTAGGTCAGCAGTCCACTGTACCGAGGGGTTGTTTCAAGTGCAGGGATCTTGGTCATGTGAGGAGGTTTTGTCCCAAGCTTTGGGGCAAGGCAGTGCAGTAGGGTCAACAGCCTATGATTACAGCACATGCTGCCACACCAGCCGTCCGGCCGCCTAGAGGCTGAGGGTAGGTGGGTAGGGGCTGTCCTAGAGGTGGAGGCTAGTCAGGTGGCGCTCCGGCCAGGTTCTATGCCTTAACAGCCAGACGAGATGCAGTAGCCTCAGATGTCGTGATCACAAGTATAGGGATGCATCGGTACTATTTGATCCAGGGTCTACTTATTCATATGTTTCATCTCTGTTTTCTCATTTCCTGGGTGTTCCTCGCGAGTCCTTAGGTACCCCTGTTTATGTGTCCAATCCAGTGAGCGATTTTGTTATTGTTGATAGGGTCTATCGATCATGTATCTTGACTTTCTGTGGTTATAAGACTAGAGCGGATCTTCTGTTGCTTGGTATAATCGGCTTTGAGGTCATCCTAGGCATGGATTGGTTGTCTCCATATCACGCCATCCTTGATTTCCCTGCCAAGACTGTTAGATTGGCGATGCCAGAGTTGCCTAGATTAGAGTTGAAGGGTTCGTCCGTCAGCATATCTAGTCGGGTTATCTCTTTCATGAAGGCTCGGCACGTGGTCTGGGTGTTTTCTGTTGTGTTTCCTTCTGAGCTTCCAGGCATGCCACCAGATCGTGATATCGATTTCTGTATTGATTTGGCTCCAAGTACCCAGCCTATCTCTATTCTACCGTACCACATGGCTCGAAAAGAGTTGAAGGATTTGAAAGAACAACTTAGGAGTTGCTAGCAAAGGGGTTCGTCAGATTGATTGTGTCACCTTGGGGTGCACCAGTGTTATTCATGAAGAAGAAAGATGGGACTATGTGGATGTGCATTGATTACCGCCAGTTGAACAAAGTTACCATTAAAAACAAGTACCCGTTGTCGCGTATTGATGATTTGTTTGACCAGTTGCAGGGTGCAAGGGTTTCTCTAAGATCGACTTGAGGTCGGGTTATCATCAACTGAAGATTTGTGATACGGATGTTCCGAAGATGGCTTTCCGGACTAGATATGGCCACTATGAAACCGTTAGGGGTGATTGAAGACGTATTGGTTCGTGTTTAAGTTCATTCTCCCAGCTGATTTTGTTATTCTTGATTGTGAAGTGGACTATGAGGTGCCGATTATTCTTGGAAGACCTTTCCTTGCTATGGGGAAGGCTCTTGTTGATGTGGAAGCCGAAGAACTCACTTTCTGGGTGGGTGATGAAAAGGTGGTGTTCCACGTGTGCAAATCTATGAGGCAAGCGAATAACAATGAAGTGTGTTCATTCGTGGACTTGGTGACGGATGTGATTTTTGACGATACAAGTGCCACGATTAATGTGGGTGATATGTTGGAGGTCGTCTTGCTCAACTTTGATGGTGACGAGATGGATGGCTTCATGGAATATGGTAACTCTTTGCAAGGAATGGGGTCGTACAACTATGTACCCCAGAAACTTTCCTTGGATCTTGAGAATAGGAAAACTCCTCCTACAAAGCCTTCAGTTGAAGAGCCTCCTATCTTGGAGTTGAAGCCATTGCCTCCATATCTCAAGTATGAACTCCTTGGCCCTTGTTCTACTTTACCGGTTACTCTTTCCTCGTGTTTGACTAATGTACAGGTTGACTCTACATTGGCGGTGCTCCACAAGAGGAAGAAAGCTATTGGGTGGACTTTGGCGGAAATTCGGGGAATAAGCCCCGCATTTTGCATGCACAAGATTAACTTGGAGGAAGATGCCAAACCCTCCATTGAACATCAAAGGAGACTCAATGAAGCCATGCAAGACGTGGTCAAAAAGGAGATTATCAAATAGGTGGATGCCGGGGTGGTATACCCTATTTCTGACAGTTCGTGGACTTCTTCGGTGTAATGTGTCCCGAAAAACGGGGGCATAACAGTGTTCACCAATGACAAGAACGAGTTGATTCCCACAAGAACGGTGACTGGGTGGAGAGTGTGTGTGGACTATCGGAAGCTAAACAAAGTCAAAAGGAAAGACCATTTTCCATTCCCCTTCCTTGTCCAAATTCTTGATAGATTGGCCGGCCGTGCTTTCTATTGCTTTCTAGATGGATATTCGGGCTACAACCAAATTCTTATTGCCCCAGAAGATCAAGAGAAAACAGCTTTCACTTGTCCCTATGGCAGTTTCACTTTCAAGCGGATGCCATTTGGCTTGTGTAATGCACCGACGACTTTTTAACTGTTTATGATGGAGATCTTTACGGATATGGTAGAGGACTACCTTGAAGTCTTCATGGATGATTTCTCGGTAGTCGGGGATTTCTTTGATGATTACTTGGCACATTTAGATAAAGTATTGGCATGGTGCGAAGAAACGAACTTGGTGCTAAATTGGGAGAAATGCCATTTCATGATCGAGTAAGGCATTGTCTTTGGCCACAAAATTTCAAAGAATGGAATAGAGGTCGACAAGGCAAAGATAGAGGTGATTTCTAAACTTTCACCTCCAACTTCACTGAAAGGCGTGAGAAGTTTCTTGGGTCACGCGAGGTTCTACCGAAGTTTGATAAAGGATTTTTCTAAAGTGGTAAACTCATTGTGCAAGCTCTTAGAGAAAGATGCTAAATTTCACTTCAATGATGATTGCATGAGGCCTTTGAATTGTTAAAGTTCAAGTTGACAACCACTCCCATTATCGCCGCTCCTAATTGGAGTATTCCTTTTGAGCTCATGTGTGATTCTAGTGATGTAGCGGTTGGAGCAGTTTTGGGGCAACGTATCAACAAGATTTTTTCATCTGATCTACTATGCTAGTAAGACCATGAATGATGCTCAAGTCAATTACACTTTTACAGAGAAAGAGCTCCTTGCCATTGTGTTTGCAATTGAGAAGTTCCGCCCGTACTTGATGGGTACAAAGGTTATTGTTCATACAGATCACGCGGCACTTCGCTATCTTATGAGCAAGAAAGATTCCAATGCTCGGTTGATGAGATGGGTGCTATTGTTGCAAGAATTTGATATTGACATCCAAGATCGAAAAGGGAGTGAAAATTAAGTGGCGGACCACTTGTCTCGTTTGGAGGAGGAAGAGAGGACGCATGATGGCCTTGAAATCAATGACTCCTTCCCCAACGAGCAACTCTTGGCTATTTCACTGAAGCAGGTTCCATGGTTCGCCTATCTAGCAAACTTCCTTGTGTGTGGAATCATCCCGGATGAGTTCTCTTCAAATCAAAGGAAGAAGCTCAAACGGGATTGTCAAGATTATTATTTGGACAAGCCTTACCTCTTTCGGGTTTGCACGGATGGAGTAATTAGAAGATGTATATCGTATGAAGAGCAAAATAATATTCTTGAGGCTTGCCATTCTTCGCCTTATGGTGGTCGCCATGGCGGAGCAAGAATAGCGGCAAAAGTGCTAAGTTATGGTTTTCTATTTTCCCACTCTCTACAAAGATGCAAATGATATGGTGAAAAAATATGATGAATACCAACGGACCGGTGGAATCTCAAAGAAGAATTAAATGCCTCGCACTACCATTTTGGAGTTTTATATCTTTGAGGTGTGGGGTATTGACTTCATGGGTCCTTTTGTGAGTTCTTGTGGAAATACCTACATCTTGGTCGTGGTTGATTATGTGTCTAAATTGCTTGAGGCTATTGCTCTACCCAACAATGAAGCGAGAAGTGTGGTGGTGTTCTTGAAGAAGAATATTTTCAAAAGATTTGGTACTCTACGGGCTATCATAAGCGGTGGGGGTCGCATTTTTACAACAAGCTTTTGACACTTTTCTTAGCAAGTATGGTGTCACTCATAAAGTTACGGCTCCCTATCATCCAAGCTAGTGGTCAAGTGGAAGTCTCTAACCGGGAGATAGAGTATCGTGTCCAAAACAGTGAATGCTAACCGGACGGATTGGTCAAAGAAGCTTGATGATGCACTATGGGCTTGTCGGACTGCTTACAGAACTCCTATTGGGATGTCCCCATACCGATTGGTGTTTGGAAAATCTTGTCATCTTCCGGTGGAACTTGAGCATAAAGTCATGTGGGCTTTAAAGAAATTGAATCTTGATCAGGATGCAGCCGCTAACTGGCGGGTTGCACATTTGAATGAATTGGATGAGTTCCGGTACCATGCTTATGCAAGTTCGTCCTTGTAAAAAGAGAACATGAAGCACCTTCATGACAAATACATCTGAAACAAGGAGTTCAAGGTGGGAGATCTTGTTTTGTTGTTCAACTCACGATTGAAGATGTTTCCCAGGAAGCTGAAATCTAAATGGAGTGGTCCCTTTGAAATTGTGGGTGTGACACCTTTTGGTGCATGGGATTTGAAGAACAAAACTGATGAGGTATTCTGAGTCAATGGTCATCGGGTGAAGCATTATTTGGGACAAGTTGATTATGGCCAAGTGGTGGCAGTTATTCATTTGAAATGATGGTAATCTGCATTGTGTCGCGACATTAAATTGAGCGTTTCTATGGAGGCAACCCATATTTCTTTCTCTTTTTCTTTTCTTCTTTTGTAAATAAGTGTTATTTTTGTGCTAACTGGATTTGAAGTGTGTTGCAGAAATGAGTGAGCTTTACAGGAATTGTGCTAAAAAAATTGGCTAAGTGTGTAAAAAGTGTGGACCTCATGTGTATTGTGCGGACCGCACAATTATGGTCGCTACAGCAAAAAGGAATTGTGGCCGCATAATCATAGTGCGGACCGCACAAATTGAAAAGGAAAAATGTAAACTCTCTAAAGTTTGGTCTGTCAGAGAAATGGCCAAAGTGTGGCCGCACATTAAACTCTACGGTCCGTAGCCAAAATATGCGATCACATCATATATTTTGCGGACCGCAGATGAGCAAGAGGTTTTGAGCCTCCATGTAACAGAGTGTGGACTGCAGATGGAATTTTGCGGCCGCACTCATCCCGTGTCCCTGCAATCTGATCTCAAGTATAAATAGTAACCTTAGGGGCTACTGTACATTTTTTCCCCTCTCTAAGCACTCAAAATTCTAAAATATTGAAATCGCTTGTTCAATCATCTGCCATACTCAATCCACATCTGTGTTCATTCATTCGCACTACATCATATCTGGTATGCTTCAATTACTCATAGAATTCTTCAATTTTTAGTTTAATTTTACAATTTGTTAGGTAGTTTTAGGTCATTTGTCAATAGATTTCAATTTTACAACCCATGGGGTGTAAATGGTGTTGGGTCAACTGATAATTGCTCTATGGGGAATGGGTGAATTGATTTTCATGCTTAATTGTTAATATCATGTCGAATTTGTGCAAAAATTGAACCCTAGAAAGTATGCTCGTAATTGTTTGAAATTTGCGGCTGCACAAGAAATTGTGCGGTCCGCAGAAGTTGAGATTAGGGTTCTTTTGTCAAGGCTAATTCTGCGGCCGCACTCGAAATTGTCCGGACTGCAGAAATCCCATCGCGGCCGCAGAAAAGTAAGTAAGGTCAAAACAGCCCAATCTCTATCATCAGAGTTGACATTTTGGTGAGTCTAATGTGCGGCCGCGATTATAAAAGTACGGACCACACCTCAAATCTGCGGTCGCACTAATAATTGTGCAGACCGTAGATTCATTGTTGCAGCCGCAAGTTCAAATTGTGTGGTCCGCACAGCCCAGCCTGCGGCCGCACTTGTAATTGTGAGGACCGCACTTCCCCACACTGCCAGCATGTTCTAAACTGTGTGTTTACTTTCTGTTTGCAATTGAAGTACAACTGACTATTGTTGTTGCTTGTTACAGAAAATGGTTAGATCTCGAGGCCATGGTGATACTTCAAAGGGTAGGGTTGACCTTCTAGAGGTGGAGGCAAAAGCGCTTTACCCCTTGCCATCCAAAATATTATCACAAAGAAAGCTATAGCTAGCAGAGGAAGAAATCCAGAGCCCTCCGAATCTAGTTCATATGCCCCATCTGGGGAAACATCGGAGGGCGACTCAGTGCAAGAGCAGCCTGCTGTCCAATCACAGCCACAGGGAAGGTATCAAATCCTGGACGAGCCTTCCTCCTCATATAGCACCTCCGAGGGTTCGGAGAGTGCCAGTTAGGCTTCAAAACCCTCTTCTACACCTATCCCTGAGGCACTAGCGGCTACTGTGACGGTCTTCCGGATGATGGCTGAGGAGGTGATATTATAGTTGGCGGCCTTGAGAGGCCAAAAAAGAAAGAGGTCTGGGAGGACCATTTTGTAAGTCTAGCTGCCTTCACCAGCTTCCGTGGGTGGTGTCTTGTGAGATTGCTCACTCTTGAGCAACAATTCCAACTCAAAGATCTTGACAAGGATAATCCAGCAGTATTGAGACCGTACCGAGAGCGGAAGGGGTGGATGTGGTTCACCCAGACTGTTGTGGATGCCAAGGAGTATTTGGTCCGGGAGTTCTACGCCATTGTGGCACATATCAACAAAGGGACCAAAGTGACAAAAGTAAGGAATCTGAAAGTGAGATTTGACCAGCACACATTGAACTCCTATTTGGGGTTTGAGGATGTGGAGCTTGCACAGTACTTGGAGAAGCTGTCGATGGGTGATGCAGCTCGCCCAAGGCTAACTGATCTTCTTGCAGCCCCGGGGTCACCACCACCATGGATCACTGTAGAGGTTCCTATTTAACGGAACACCCTAAACTTCGAGGCGAAGGGATGGCAGACCTTCGTATGCAGCAGATCAGACCCGTGCTAGAATGAAACTAACCTACCTATTGCACGGGCAGTTCTAGTCACCTCTGTTATGGCCAGGTACCCGATCAATGTGGGTGCCGTGATGTCGGCCAACAAGTCAGTGGTCGCCAGGCAAGCTGATACCTCCTACCTGTATCCCAACACCATCACCGAGTACCTTACGGATGCAGGGGTAGAGCCCAGAGATTTTGACATGAAGGTTCGGGCGAAGAAGCCCTTCTCTTGGTATTCTCTGATGGATGCACACAACCTGAAGAGAAAGGATCAGCCGACTACCACCGTAGGCCAGTCTCATGAGCCATCGGTGGTGGGTACAGAGACAGCTGATATGCCATCCACTTCAGTAGAGCCTTTTGCCAGTGCAGCTGCCATGCCTCCACCTTCAGCCTCAGTGCCTCCCACCTATGCTTTGAAGTCTGTGCCTTTGCCCTCTGCTCCACTTTCTGCGCTGCAAGTCTCCCAGACACTAACGAGCCTCAACAAATGGATGCAGACAGCTACTGCAAAGCTGTCTGACATATCCGGTCATGTTGCAGCTCAGTCATCTATTCCGACACCCCATATTCCCCCCACAGTTGAAGAAACTTTGAAGAAGCTCCTGGAAACTTTAGTGCAGCATGGGCCAGTGATCGAAGAGTTGGGCAAAGAGGTAAAGAAGATGAAAGCGGCAGGCCTTTAGGAAGTCAGTGGACGAGCATTAGAGCCAGGTTATGAAGTTTGCAGCTGCAGGTGACATTCCATTTCATATGCTGATTGGACCACACCACCCAGGCCTAGATCTTACAGCACCTACAACACTAGCTGGCCAGTTTGAGGAGCTAGGCACTATTGTTGACATTGCTGAGGCAGTTCGTCAGATGTTGACCAACCTAGCCACTCCCGGACTTGAGGATGATGAGATCCAATTGGATGAGGCTGAGGTCGGCGCCACTGTTAGGGACACAGAGATTGCCACGGAGCCATTGAGAGTTTTTTTCACTCTCACCCTTCTTTTACTCTTACGTTATTAAGCATTGGGGACAATGCTTGGTTTTATTCGGGGGTGGAGTTTCTTTGACACATTTTGATGATTATGTATTTTGATAACTATGAGACATTTGACCTGTAATTAACTTATTACTATTTTCTTCTTCTTTCTCATTATGTATATATTCTCTCTTATATCTTATTATGTATATTCATTACGCTTTTAATAGTTTTTCTTTTGCTTTGTAGCTTCTTTATCTTTATGTTTGTTTTCTTTTTGAATTAGTAGCTTCTTTTTTATTTAATAGCTTCTTCTATGTTTTAATGGATAATAAGCCTTTGGTTTTCTTAATGCCACGATTCTTTCCAAAGGTAGTTTTGTGTGAACCGGATGACTCTTCCCAATGATGGTGGCGTGACAACCTTCTTAAGAGATTGAGTCCGTTTTTGGTATTTAGGTAATAATAGTAGTAGCAATGAATAAAAAGACCGAATTGAGTCATGATTGAAGAGTCAAATATGCTTCACTTGGTACCAACACACTTAACTACGTGCTTATCGTTTAAAACAAGGTTTTTATAAAGAAATAGCTCTAGTTAGTGACCTTGTGACTCTTGTGGTGACTTAGACAATCATTGAGTGGTTCAATCGAACCATAGTGATTTTCAATCTTGAATATAGTCGTTGTGGACCCTCGACTCTATCCTCTTTAACAATTCAGCTGCGTGAGAGGTGAGATGTTGTTGTTGTAAGTCCAAGTACCCGTGCTAATGGTCTAGAACTTGCCCTGGATGTGTTTTTAGGCGAAATTTTAAGTTTTGCTTGGCTTGAGAAGTGATTGTAGGCTCTCCTTCACCCACTTGAAGTTATCCCTAGTCAACCCATTTGATCCTAAAATCTTTCTCATTTGATAACCATGTTACGAGCCTTTACCAATATTGTTGTGATCCTGTCTTGGCACCCGAGCTTTCCTTAAAACTCTTGTGAAACAATTGGCTAAAAACATAAGTTTAAGGGAGAGACGAGGAACTTGAAAGAGGTATCAAGGCACAAAAACAGAAAAAAATGAAGAGAAGGAAAGGCAAGAAAAGGAAAGAACAAAAAGAAAAATGTAAAAAGAAAGTGAATAAGTTGAGGAGTTGAAGGGATTCAAAGAAAAGTAATGATGCAAAGCATGGAGAAATTAAAGAGGGAGAAAATGAATGTCATGATTAAGAAAGAGTGATTTTAAGTCTCTCTAATTCCCCCAAGGAAAAGAAAATGCCTCAAAGAGTTGGCAAAGCCTGAGCCTAGAAAAGAAAATGAAGTGCTTAAGGAAAGATGAACCTGTTCTATCATAGCATATCCAACCTTAGTCCAAAAGTCATTTCATTCTTGAAAAAGCCCTACGTGATTTCAAGCCGAGTGAGCTTACATTAGTGGTGATCTACATGAGGGGCAATCGTATGGTACTTAAAGCCGTACTTGCGACATTCTTTTGAGAGAGATGAGTGAATCTTTCACAAATCTTTGGATTGAGTGCTTAATTCTTAAGTGAGATAGGCAAATAGAGAATAGAGGAGGAAGAATTTGGGATCCACTATGACCTACATGAAAGAGCGAGCTTCCTTGATGAATAAAGTCAACTCTTGATGCTCAAGTGTCACATTAGAACTATTTGTGCATGAAAGTTTAACTTGTTGCCTTGTTGATAATTCATAAGAATTGTGGGTAATTGTTGGTCCCAATTGAAGTGTGAATGATTCACCTTTGATTAGCTGGAATGGTTCTTAACTTATGGAGGTGGGAACTACTTTATTTGCTTGAGGGCAAGCAAAAAAACTTAAATTTGGTGGAGTTGATAAGTGGGGATTTTTACTACTTATTAGCGTCTTTTAGCTTTTGTTTTAGTCCAAAAGCATTTAATTGTGTGCCTGAAAACTAATGAAATGTGCTTAATTGCAGGAATATTGAAAGACGAACTCCCGAGATGAAATCCAACTCAAGAAGGAGTAATCTCAACTCAAAGACATAAAAGGCACAGAAACTCAGAAGTGCAGACCGCAGAATACCATATGCGGCCGCAGGTTATGAAGGAAAAACCATAAGAGTTTGGTGCAAAGTGCGGTCCGCACATGAATTGTGCGGCCGCAAAAAGCTGGGCCAGGAGCAAAGTTTAGAGAAGATGCATTTCAAGTCCCCGAAAAGTGCGGATCGCACAAGAATTGTGTGGCCGTAGAAGAAGAGATATGCAGCTGCAGTTACAATTGTGCGGACCGCCGAAGAGCAAGATGCGGACGTAGTTACAATTGTGCGGACCGCAGAAAGAGTGCATTATGGCCGCAGACTAGAATTATGCTGCCGCATACTTCCAATCCTATCAAACTGAAGAAAAGTGCGGACCGCACATGAAGTTGTGTGGCCGCAGAACCTACCGAAGGGCATTTTCTTCCGAAACTTCCATCCATGTATAAATAGACGAGTTTCACATTTTTAGGTCAAGTTTTGACCCTTTTACTCTTTTTAGTAGTTTTTCATATTTTGAGCTATTTTAATTTAGATTTTATCATTTTAATTTTGCAATATGAGTTTAATTATTATTTCTTCTTCTATTTCTTTCATTTTAAGCATGAGTAGCAAGATCTTCACTAGGGTTGTAACCCAACCTTAGTGTGTAAACTTAATGGGTGTTTAATTTAATGCTTGTTTATGGTTGGGTGTTTATTATTTAGCCTTGTTCTTGCTTTTATTTGTGGAATTAATGGTTGCAAATATTAGTTCATGCGTATTTGACTTAGTCTCTACTTGAGAAAGATAAACTTAGTCTAGGAAAACTTGGCTAACAAGAAATTGGGTCAATCGAGAGATTGATAATCCCAATTAACGGGTTTAAGTAATAATCCAACTTGAGCTTTTTGTCAACTGTTTAGTTCAATACCCATTTGGACTTGAAGCCAAATTGGGCAATATCACTCTCTGACTGAGAGGTATTGAGTGGGTAACTGAGTGATGATAGCTATAATACACCCCGACCAATAAAACAAGCTTTAAAATTTATATCCCATTAGGCAAACACCTAGGTGAAGGTCATAGCCCTAGGCTTTTTACAACATTTGAAAAACAACGAAAACAATCTCCTAGTTTTATTTCTCAATTTGCAATCATAGTTTAAATTAGACTTTAAAATAATCAAATTTTGCGAAAGAGTAAATTTGGATATTCAGATTCACACGCTACGATATATACTACTAACTCCCATCTATAGCTCCCTGCGGAATTCGACCCCGACTCTTGTTGGGTACTATTATTGCATCAACCGTTTTTATAACCTTGTATTGAGGTGTGAAATTGGACGAGATCAGAACCTCCTCCTCGAATCCATCTGAGGCTCCACTGCGGATGCTGCTGCTCGAGCTCTTGGCTCGAGATCAGAACCTCCTTCTTGAAATCCATCAGAGCTCTCACAATTGCAAGGTCAGAGACCTGCACTAGAACCAGATTGCACCAGCTATTTTCCTAAGTCCAAAATCACTCCGAAGCCTATCCGAAATTCACGCAAGTATAATAACATCATACAAACTCGCTTGCGCAATTAAAACGCCAAAATAACACCTACAACTACGAATCGAACACCAAAATGACTGTAATTTCCAACGAAACTTAAGAAGATGCAACTTTCAACCGGACGTCCAAATCATGTCAAATCAATTTTGTTTTGACTCAAATTTTGCAGACAAGTCACAAATATTATAATGAACCAGTACCAAGTTTCGAAACCCGAATCCGAATCCGATAGCAACAAAGTCAAACTACGGTCAAACTTGAAATTTTTTTAAGCCTGTATACTTCTAGTTTTCAACAAATGGCGATAATTCAAGCTAGGGACTTCCAAGTTCGATTCTGGGCATACGTCCAAGTCCCAAATCACGATACGGACCCACCGGGACTATCAAAATACTGATCTGAGTCCGTTTGCTCAAAACATTTACCGAAATCAACTTAAATGAGTTTTAAAGCACGATTTCATATTTTTATTAATTTTTCACATAAAAACCTTCCGAAAAAAGACACGGGCTACGCACGTAAATTGAGAAAGGCTAAATGAAGCTAATTGAGATTTTGAAACACAGAAATGAAGGCTAAAATTGAAAATGACATATCGAGTCATCACACAACAACAACAACAACAACAACAAAAAATTTAATGATTTTCCACAAGTAGGGTCTGGGGAGGGTATAATGTACGCAGCATTACCCCTACCCTGGAAGAGCATAGAGGCTATTTTTGATAGACCATCGACTGGAGAACGGATGAAAGAAGTATTGGCAACAAGAAGGAACGACAACAAGATAAAAATAAGGCTGAAGCCAAGAAAGCAGTTAAATTCTAGGCAGTACTAGCAATCTATGAATAAAACAATATCATACAAACACTAATGGTAGCAAACTGAGTAAGACAAAGAGAAACACTCGACTACCTACTACCCTTTACCTTAATCTTCGACCTCTACACCCTCCTATCTGCGCCATGTCCTCAATCAGCTCTAGTTGCGCCATGTCCCGCCTAATCACCTATCCCAATGACTTCTTAGGCCTACTTCTACCCCTCCTGATACCCACCAAGGCTAACCTCTCGCACCTTCTAACTCGGCTTCTATGTTTCTCCTCATAATATGTCCGAACTACCTCAACCTTATCTCTTGTATTTTATCCTCCACATGCGTCACTTCCACCTTATCTCGAAACCCATGAAGACTCATGAGAAAAGTAATGATAAAATATAAACAATAATAGTTGTAAACTTCCTTCCTGGAAGCTTTAATAATTACGAAGAATTTATACGTGAAAAAAAAGAGTTGATGACTAAGATGGTCACTCAAATTTGGGTAATTGGCTATCAAATTAGTCATATAATTTTTCTTTGTATTTTAAAAGTCACTTGACTTTGGGTATAATTAGCCATCAAAGTCATATAACTTTCTTTTGTCTTATGAAATTACTCAACTTTACCTAGTTCACTTAAATGGTTATTCTTGCCGGATTTATACTTTCCGATGACACTTAGTGACATGATAAAAATTAACTTTAAGAAAAAATTATTAAAATACTAATTTTAAAATTGAACTATTTTAAAATCCAACCCACCCATTTACCCAATACCTAACCCATCCCACATATACGGGTCGATTTTAGCATCTTCTATACTCTGTTTACAATTATAGTTAACAAAAGTTTTTATACTTTTGGACAATGATTTATATCATTAAGCTTTTCAGTTCTCTTCTCAAACTTCATTTCTAATTTTGTCTAACCTGGTATGCCCACACAACCACCTTAACATACTCATCTCAGCTACTTTCATCTTTTGGACATGAGAGTTCTTGACAGGGTAACACTCTGCTCCATACAACATAGTCGATCTAACTACTATCTTGTAGAACTTACTTTTAAGTCTCAGCATCACACATTCTTATCACACAAAACACCGGAAGCGAGCCTCCACTTCATCCATACTGCTCCGATACGATGCGTGATATCCTCATCAATCTCTCCATTACCTTATATTATAGATCCAAGGTAATTGAAACTTTCTCTCCTGGGGATAACCTGTGTATCAAGCCTCACTCTCATGTCTGCTTTCTGGGTAACATTGCTGAACTTGCAGTCCAAGTACTCCGTCTTGGTCCTGCTCAGCTTGAAACCTTTAGACTCAAGAGTCTGTCTCCAAACCTTTAGTGTGTCATCGACACCTCCTCGTGTCTCATAAATCAGAACTATATCAACTGTAAATAACATATACCATGGTACCTCCCCTTGAATTAGTCACGTCAATACGTCCATCGCCAAGAAAAAAAAAACGGGCGAAGGTTGATCCATTATGCAACTCCATCACGATCGGAAAATGTTCTAAGTCTAATCCCCTTAGCCTCACCTGTGTCTTAGCTCTATCATACATGTCCTTAGTCACTCTAATATAGGCTATATGCACACATGTTAGCCTCTAAACACCTTCATAGAACCTCTCTAGGGACTTTTTCGTATGCTTTCTCTAAGTCAATGAACACCTTACGCGACTCTTGCTTTATTGTCTTATACTACTCCACAAAGTTTCTCACCATACGAATCGCTTCCGTAATCGAACAACCCAGCATGAAACCCAATTAGTTCTCGAAAATAGACACACTTCCCTCACTCTCGCTTCCACCACCCTCTTCCAAACTTTCATCTTATGACTTAGCAGCTTGATACCCCTATAGATATTGCAATTCTGGATATCACCATTGTTCTTGTACTATGGAATCATCGTACTCCACCTCTATTCGTCAGGCATCCTCTTCATCCTAAAAATGGTGTTGACCAACCTAGAGAGCCATTCCAAGCCTGCCTTATCGCGCTCTTTAAGAATTCTACCGGGATCTCGTCTGGCCTGGTCTCTCTACCCCTGCTCATCCTACGTATAACCCCCTCGACCTCCTCTACACTTATGCTCCTACAGTACCCAAAGGCCTTATGACTCCCGGCATGCTCCAGATCACCCAACATAATGTCCCTATTCCCCCATCATTCAAGAGTTTATCAAAGTATGACTGTCACCTCCGCTAACATGAGCCTCATCCATCAGTACTCTACCCTCCTCATCTTTTATGCACTTCACTTGATCCAGATCACGTGCCTTCATTTCTCTCATTTAGGCCAGCATGTACAGCTTTTTATCCCCGCCTCTCTCCCCAAGCTCTTCATTCAAACGTCCGAACGCCGCAGTCTTAGCCGCAGCGACCGCTAACTTTGCCTCCTTCTTACCCTTCTTATGTTACTCCCTGTTGGCCCTCTTCTCCACCTCGTTTATGATCTCTACTAGCTTTTAATATGTCGCTTTTTTGGCTTTCACTTTACCTTGGACCACTTCTTTCCGCCACCAGTCTCCTTTGCGGCCACCAGAGAACATAGTAACCTCATGTGTTCGAGGTTGCTTCAGCAGTTGTTTATCTACATGGTAAATTTATTATGATGTCCATTATCTACAGAGATCTACACACATCAAATTAACACAAGGAAAGAGATTAGGATTTTCAAAATGTGTGTCCACCAAAATGTGTGTGTCTTTGTTGAAAGGAATGAATGGCTTCCTTTAGTTGTTCTTCTCCAAAATCAGGAAATAATGTTTTTGAAGTATAATTCAGAGTAAGCCAGTTGCCACAATAGGAAGTTATTGATTCTCTGTTCTTCGCCCGTTCTTATGAGTAAATCAAATTTAGCAAACTTGGCACACTTGGTGGAGATTTCTTGCTCAAGTAATTTATTATCGATATCCGCTAACTGTAGAAGACCATCCTTTACTTTACTAGCAATGCTCTTGGTTGCTTCTAACATATCATAATGTCCTCCATAGTTTAGTGCTATGATAAGATGAAGTCTTGTGTTGGCTTTTGTGATCTCCTTTGTTATCTCTATGCGTTTCTGTAAAGTGATGGGAAGTTTGGATTTACCTCCAATAGCAGACACTTGTACCTCAACTCTGTTGATTTAAAGTAATGAGAACAGCACTCTCTATGTCTCAATATATGTGATACTTTAGTCTGTCCCAAATGAATGAAATATTTGTATATTTATAAGTAATTTGACTTTAAACTTCTCATATTATTAATGAGACGATTTATAACCATAAAAATATCTATAGCATATTTTAGACTATAAATTTTAAAAAAAGTTCTTTCTTTTAGATTGGGGCTATATGATTGGTAGAAGAGAAGGTGCGTGCGTGGTTGGTGTGCCACTGGGTTGGTGGGAAACCCCATCCCTCTCGAATTTCACATAAAAAATTGTCAATATAAACACAAACGAAATCTTAAATTGCATATAAAAACAAAAAAAAGTTCACATTTATTTTCGAAGCTGAGGTACATGAAAAATGATATTTTGAGCGTGTTAGGACATGTCTTTTCGTGTCGTATTACTGTAAGAGTAATTAAGTAGCTAAGTAGTTCAGTAGTTCTGTTATGTTTTCAAACTTTTTCACTCATGCAATCATTTGTAGATTCCAACCAATTCATAAAATCATCCATTTTTAGTCCATCTAATTTAATTTTTTGAGTTTAATAAGCTTTTACCGCAACACGTCGTCTTTGATTCATTGATCATGATTTATAGGACTACTTCTTTCAAGAGACTCCATAGCGTGTTTGGGCAAGCTTTTTGAAGGTCAAATATATTTTTTTTTTCTTTAAAAAGTAAAATTTTTCTCAACTTGAGGTATTTGGCCAAGTTTTTTGAAAAAAAAAGTATTTTTGGGAAGAAGCAGTTTTTGAGAAGTAGAAAAAAATTATTTTTTCCCATAAGCAGAAGCAGTTTTGACTTTATTTTCCTACCAAAACTTTTGACGAAATATATAATATATCGTAATAACTTTACTTATTTTAAACTTAATACTTAGGTTATTAATGTATAAGTATTTCTTCTTATTTTTAGTATAGCTTTCTAATATATAGTGATTTATGGAGTGAATATTTTTATATTTGTTAAATAAATTTTGTATATATTTAAATCATCTTGAAAGAATTAAAGTATTTTTTAATTTTTTTTATATTTTATTTAAATAAAATAAAAAACTTCGTTATTGTTTAATAATAAATTTTTTTGATTATTTATTTACTTATATAATCCTCCTTATTCGTAATTTGATACTTAAAAGCACTTTTTGAAAAGTTTGGCCAAACACAAATCATTGCTCAAAGTACTTTTCAAATTAATTAGCCAAACACAATCTACTTCTCTCCAAAAGTACTTTTCGAAAAACACTTCTAAGAATAAGTTAATTTTTTCATCTTGACCAAACAAGCTATTAATCCATGAATTATCATTACTTTTCTCATGAGTCTTCATTGGTTTATCACAACT
This sequence comes from Nicotiana obtusifolia, assembly GCA_002018475.1. NCBI lineage: Eukaryota > Viridiplantae > Streptophyta > Magnoliopsida > Solanales > Solanaceae > Nicotiana > Nicotiana obtusifolia. The sequence continues at coordinate 54,817 of MCJB01014313.1, read as the reverse complement.
CAAAGTTCTTTTTTATTTATATCGTTAAGGTAAATCACCGGGATAACACAAGAACCTTTAAAAAATATAAACAATAATAGTTGAAAACTTCCTTCCCGGAAGCTTTAATAATTACGAAAAATTTATACGTGAAAAAAAAGAAAAAAAAAAGAGTTGATGACTCAAATGGTCACTCAAATTTGGCTAATTGGCCAGCAAATTAGTCATATATTTTTTCTTTCTCTTTTAAAAGTCACTTGATTTTGGTTATAATTAACCATCAAAGTCATATAACTTTCTTTTGTCTTTTGAAATTAATCAACTTTATTTAGTTCACTTAAATGATTATTCTTGCCGGATTTATACTTTCCGGTGAAATTTAGTGACATGATAAAAATTAACTTTAAGAAAAAATTATTAAAATACTAATTTTAAACTTGAACTATTTTAAAATCCAACCCACCCATTTATTCAATACCTAATCCATCCCACGTATATGGGTCGATTTTAGCATCTTCTATACTCTGTATACAATTATAGTTAACGAAAGTTTTTATACTTTTGGACAATGATTTATATCATTAAACTTTTCAGTTCTCATCTCAAAATTTATGTAACATCATATTTACAACAATCAAATCTTGTAATATTTAAAAGGAAATTTGCAAATCCTTTGAAAAATATTTGAGAAATTTTTCACGACTCCTAGATTTACAAGAAGTGTTATTAAATCTAAACAAACATTAAAAAATATTGATTTGTATCATTGAATTTTTACAATAATTTTTACGTTAATGATTTATATTATTGGATTTTTCAGTTCCTTTGCACTTGATTTAGAGCCTAATGGCAACAAATTTAAAAAATAAATTAGAATCACATATAAACTATAAACAATTGAAGAACTATGATTTTAAGTAGTTGAGAATATAACCTGAGTTATAATAAACTGGATAAACTAATTCAATTTTTTTTTATGTGTCTTCACTATCATCTATTGAATTTTGACTTTCAGAAGCTTGCCTTGCTCTTCCCATAGTCGTGTTAAATTTTTTTTCGCAAGCAGTTCATTATAACTTGAAAAAATTATATAACATAATTTTGAGATGGGAAATGAAATATTCAATAACATAAATATTGTCCAAAAGTACAAAAATAATTCAAATTACCTATAACTGCATATAGAGTAGAGAAGCTATTAAAGTCGACCCATATATGTGGGGTGGATTAGGTGTTGACTAAATGGGTGGGCTGAGCTTTTAACAACTTGTTTGGATTGTTGTTATCTATTGTATTGTACCGTATTGTTACTTTAAATACAATATTTATTTTGATTGTTACTTAAATTTTATTGTATCATATCGTTAAATCCATCGTTATGCAATGATGAAAAGTGCCACTTAATGGAACGACAGATTTGGTGTTGTAGCCTCGTTTTCTTGCTTTATTCTCTCATCTTGTTCTTTCTTATAATTAAATAATCATATTTTATTCTTTATCTTACTTTTTTATATATTATGTATCCTATTTTTTCTGTGTAATGTAGCAAGTTTATTCTTCATATTATTAGTGCATGACATCATGAAACGACGGCAAACGATACAATTTATCCAAACATTGTATTCATCAAACAATCTACGATACGATACATTATGAAATGACATGTAATAACAATCCAAACGAGCTGTAATAGAATTTAGGTTTTAAATTAGTGATTTAATAATTTTTTCTTAATATAAATTTTTGTCATGCCAATACTAACCAAAAAGTACAACAAAAATCCGACAAGGATGATCATTTAAGTGAATTAGGTAAAGTTTAATAATTTTTGAAGGACAAAAGAAAGTCACTATATGATTTTAATGGCCAATTACCCAAAGCAGAATGACCATATGAGCCAAAAGAAAAGGAGGGAAGCCACGAAACTGGATCAAGATATAAAGTTTAACCAAGCAAAGTATCTCATAAATTCTTCAAAGAACTCCTCGAACAGTTGCATTAAGAAATCAATCTCCTCCTGCTCAAAGTCAAATTTTTTTTTGTTGAGAAACTGGAAATATTTATTCATTAGGTACTAAGTAATAACAGTCATTTGATCCATTTGATCATCATATACTGACGATAGGCCAAGCATGAGACTAAGATTACCAAGCCTAGCTAATTGTCTACGTACATTAACAGACACACACATAAACTTCACCAGTTTTGCCTGCGAGCATCCTGGTTGTGACATAATGTGGTGGTATAGCTAGACGACTAATTTTATTGATATTTGGATGCTTTGATGCTTTTGGCCAAAATATGTGCTACTTCATTTCCTTGACGGAAGTTATGTATGATCACCAGCATGTCCATTTTGGATACCAGCCACATGCAATTATTTATAAGAAGGTTATAAGTGGAGTAGCCATGGTTAATGAAATTAATTATCTGAGTTGCATCTATTTCCACTTCTAGTGGATAGAGGTTTTGTTCCCGCGTAAGTTGAAGGCCATGAAAGAGAGCCTGTAATTCTGTGTGGATGGATGATTTTGAATGGGCTTTTATCCGAAAGCCCAATATCCAGTCACTATTGTTATTTCTAAATATGCCCCCAATTCTACCATGTGCCTCATCATCTTTGAAGGTTCCATCTATGTTGAGTTTATACCATCCCCTTGGTGGCTTTATCCAGTAAATTCGGATGGATATGTGTTTAATAAGGTTGCTCTCTCACTCTGTTATTAATTTGTATTCTATAGCTTGGTTTAATACAACGTTTAGAGATACAGCGTTAGTTGTGTTATTTATGTTATTGTTATTCCTCGCAATCCAGAGGTTCTAAATGATGAAAGGAAAAAGGGTACTCCAGTGGATAAGTCTAGAAGGCATGCTGGGGTTTAGGTCTCTAATCCTATCAAGCCAATGCCCGTCACTATTGAATATTAAGTTTGTATTAATACCAATATTAAGCCATAATTCCCTTGCTATAGTGCAGTCTGAAAAGATGTGTTATGTTTTCAGGTTCTCTCCTACAGACTGTACACAACTCATCGATATTCATGCCAATATGATGGAGATAGTGCTTACATGGTATCCTATTATGATAACATAATCAAAGGAAGAAATTAATTTTGTTAAGGCAGTATAGTTTCCAAATCCACGTGCAATAAATCCTAGAAGTCTGATCTTTATTGATTAATTTATAGCAAGACTTAGTAGTGAAAATACATTATTGTTAATACTCCACATTGAAATAAGGCTGTGGCCCACGGTGGGCCTGAACCGGGACCGGCCCAGGACCGCGGGCCTGGCGAGCCTAACGGGCCTAGTGGGCCGGTCCTAGTGGTCCTGGGCCTTTTGTGGGCTTAGGCCCGTGACGGGACGGGGCAGACCATAAAGCCCGCGCAGGCCCGGGACCGCAAGGTGGGACTGGGGCGGGCCTAACAGTAAAAATTAAAAAAAAAAAAACAAATTTTTTAAAGAATGTCCAATATATACAAGACTTATATAGGCAATATATTTATATATGTCTAATTGCAATATATATATATATATTAATATACATAATATAATTGTAAACATATACAATATATACAATATATACAATATATACAAGACTTATATAGGCAATATATTTATATATGTCTAATTGCAATATATATATATATATTTATAAACAATAAACTATATATATAAACTATAAACTATATATATACATATATATATATGGCAATATATTTAATATATAGTTTATATCTATATATATATATATATATGTATATATATACATTATATACAACACATATATAAAACAATATATATATGTAGTTTATGTGTATTATATATATATATATGTCAAATACATATACATAGTTTATATGTATATATATACAATATATACAACATATATATACAATATATACAAGTTTTATATAGGCAATATATTTATATATGTCTAATTGCAATATATATTAGTATATGCATATATAGTTTACAAGAAATTTTCGTTGATTAAAAAAAAAAAAAAAAGGAACCGTTAGGCCCGTTTGGGCCCGCGGGCCCGGCCCATTTAGCCCGGGACCGTGTGGGCTTAGGCCCGTAGCGGGGCGGTCCCAACCTCCAGGACCGCCAGGCCCGCGCCCGCCAGGCCCATTAGGCCCAGGCCGGCCGTGGGCCACAGCCTTATTAATATGACCAGTCCAACTCGCTTAAACTTGAACAAATAGATCGAGTTATATTTTTATGGGCTAAATATGATATCTTTATTTTATATGCTAGAGAATTGGTGTAAAATTTGATGGCAACCCTCTATTACAATCCAATTCTTGACGATTAGTCCAATTCCTCGCAATTAATGTATTATAAGATTTTATTATATGTTAATCCTTTGCAGTTCTTTGATTTTGTTGAGTCTTAAGTTAAAAAAGGTCATGAGTTCAATTCTATTTAATCACAGAGATACATATAGTTGAGGTTTGAAACTCTGACCTCTTAAAGCAAAATCAGGCACATAACCAATGCGTCAGGAGATAATCCGTGTCAAGTGGTGTCATTTATTTCTACTTATCCGTTTACTCATAATATTAATACATGTATTTAGTTAAATTTTCCGACGAAGCGGTGTCGCGTGACATCGCTTCATTAGACGTGTGTCCGCCCCTGCGGCTATCCCTACACTAATCGGAATAATACAAATTATTTTTGCTTTGAAGATAGAGAAATTATATTTTTATCCCACCTTCTGGCGTATTCACAAAATAGATCTTTAACTCACATGTTTTGAACTTCCACAGATAAATGACTTTTGAGAAAAAATTTATTCTTTGAAAGTAGCCAAGGGTCGTTGCCCATACTATCTTTTTCACTTTTTTCGAATCTTCACCTAATACCATTTTGTAATAACCCGTTAGAATGCAATATGCTTTTTCATACATAATTAGAATTGTAGCCTAATTTAACCGATAAAAAAGTCGAATATTTACCTTTGAAGATGAGGAAGGAATATCCGTCTTTCTACTAAACATGAGGCACTGAACAGATAATTCATTAGATACTTTTTATGAATGCCAATTAAGTATCATAAGTAAATTGCTCCCGATTGTTTAATCATTTGATAATCAGAGTCATTCTTTGATAAATAAATTGATCAATCCTATTTTCTATCGTTTAGGTGGAAATCTGAACGAAGAATCTCTTTCTTCATCATCAATCAAGTCACTGTTCATGACCCAGAATTCTATTTTATATCAATTCAATTCATGTTCAGTGAGAAATCTCGACCCTATTTTCCAAACATAGCACCATTAAGATAATACTGTTACAAAAACTCGTACCTTCAATATCTTTTTGTTCACAAAGGCGTCTCCATGAAAGCCAATGCATCTTTCTTTGCTCCCTAATCTTTGAACCTTCCAGAATGAGTTCACCAGTTTCTCCAGGTCAACACATAAAGAATGCAAAATAAGGAACACAACAATATAGTCAGTGTCAAAGCTATTAAAATTCAATAAGCGTGTTCAAGTTTTGAACTTCCTTTTTCAGTGGCTTATGCAAGGATGTTTTTCTATTTTTATTTAATCAATAGCAAGTGATATTTTTTCTATACGTAATATAATTTTTTAACGAAAGATGTTTAGTTAACATTCCTTGGCTGCACATAGCTTCGCTCTTGCATACAGTGTGAAGGGATAGCTTGAACCTGTAACTTAATTAAAACTTACTTCTCTGCTGCAGATAAAAATTTCTTACCCTAGCCAAAAAGCTTATTCCTCATGTTGTCTTTAGAAAAATAAAAATTTGAGTCTTATTTTCGCTAATTAATGAAGATAAGCTTAAATAATTGTAAGATCAATGGGTTATAAACCCCTAATTCAGTAGATAAAGTAACTTGTGCTATCTTCCCCTACATTAGTGCTGAAAAAACTCTAGACATATCGAAATTAACTGCTTGACCTAAAGCTTTCTCATAAATAGACATGATATGTTTAATATAAGCACATTGTTTGTAGCACGGAAAAGAAAAAATATCTGCAAACAAAAATTGAGATGTACTAGGAGCTCTCTTGCAGATTTGACTATCATTCTGAAATTTTTGTATAACGAAATAATGTAGATAACCATTTTGCACACAAAATGAATAGGTAAGGAAATAACGGATCACCTTGCCTAAGACCTCCCCCTGAAACAATCAACTCAATCTCCACCCATTAATTTTTTATAACTCACTGAAGTCACACACATCATAATGAGATCTACGCAATTCGTACCAAAACCCAACTTCGCTTGAAAAAATCTCTAGTCTACTTTATCATAAGCCCCGCTAATAATAACTCATAGAAATCACATACATCATAATTCATCTATATAATGAATTACTTCATAAGGTATTAGTACCTTGTTAGTAATCGACTACAAAGACTTCAGCCTATTATAAAGTACTTTGGTAATAATTTATAAAGAAAATTATATAAAGCAATATGACGGAAGTCTTTAAGAGTAGAAGGATTTTTCTTTTTGGAATAAGGACAAAATGACTTTACTAAATGAGTAAGAAAAATATTTATTTTCTAACTTGTACCAGCAAGCCGCCGTGATTTTATGCCCAATCATATACCGTATTCTGAAATAAAGTAAAATTCACATAGTCAGCCCCTGGGGACTTATCTGGATGCATATGAAATACAACTTTGCGTAACTCTTCATTCAGAAAATAAAGCTAATAACAAACTGTTATTATCGTCTGAAACCCTTCTATTTAATTTTCTAATAATTGGAGCATAATCTCCGGAGCTTTGCTCAAATAAATTAGAGTAATAATTAATAATTAAAGAATTAATATTATCTTCTGAGTTACCTAGTACTGGCCTTCATCTTTTAATTGCATCTATTTGGTTTTGATGCGTGGGTATGGAAGAATTTAGTATTATCATCTATTTGGTTTTAGGTCTCTATAAAACATCATTAAAATAAATCTTCAACTTACTAACCACATCAACACTATCCAAATCACGCCTTTGTGAATAATCAAAGCTGAGCAAAGAATTACATCTAGCTTATTCCTTCTAACTAGCTCCTTTAAGAGCAGGAACTGCAGGCAGATTGTCCATACCGCAGTAGGTTCAACTAATGATTTTCATGGCTGTTGGTGGGCTGTTCTACAGGTTCCACAGTTGAACTATTTATCATTGAAAAAGCAAGCAGAAAGAAAAATGGCACTCTCAGACCTGTACTTCGGAGACTCTTGTTACTTTCTTCAAATACCAGTATAGAGTCCTAATATTTTTTCAATAAGCATGAGGCTCGCTCAACTGAAATAGCCGCGTAAGACCCTACATTTTTTACTAACTTTATATTTTTCCCTACTTTTATATTTTCCACGTAGGTCTTCCCTCTTAGAAATATCTTTGCAGATTTACAATTACTATTTACATCATTTTCATCTAACCATGGCACTGTTGCCTGCACTCTCTGCTTTGTTACTGCCCTCAGCTAAGGCCCTCAAATTTTAACGATTTAGTCTTGTGATAACACAATATTAGTCTCGCAAGTATAATCCTCATGTTCCAAAAAATCACAGATAAAGCAAAATTGTCAGACGTGGCCAACAATTTGGCCTTCCATATTTAGACTTCGTTGGCCAATAAATGGCCTTGTATTTTGAGAGGATGTGACCAATTATTGGCCAAGCATTTATTTTCAGTTCTTAATGAGCACTCCCTGCTCATTTCAAAATGCACCAACAAGATTTGAGTTATTCATTTCTTGTTTCTTCTCCTCCTTTAGTAATTGAGAGTATTTTATAAGAGAATTGAGTGTCGGAAAATACTTGTGTGAACCCTTCTTTTGAGTGATCTTGTGAGGTTATTCTCTTGGGATATTTTGGGTTGATTAGAGTATTTACTCTAATTTTGTACTCTTGCTACTATAGTGAAATTGATCTTCTTCGCTTGTGAAATTAGGTCACACTGTCCGAACCACGTTAAATTGGTTCCTTCTTTATATGCTTTAATTACCATCATTATCAACTTGAACTGTCTTTGTTATTGTCATTATAACATTGTTTGGCTAAATTCTGCACTAACCGGATTTCCGATCCTAACAAATTGGTATCAGATCCAGATCTAACCGGGTTGGTGTAAATAGCCAAAATGACTCTAAGTCTTATGTTGAGAAATTTGAGCGAAGTGCAAACTTCGGAATGTGGCAATTAAAGATGGGAGCTATCCTAATTCAGGATGGCTTATTTGGCACTGCAAGGAAAGGAGAAGAAGCCGATAAAATGACGGACGAGGAGTTTGCCGTCATAGACAAAAAGGCAAAAACAAGTATTATTTTAAATCTCTCAAATGAGGTTTTGCGTGAAGTTACAGTAGAAAGCTCAGTCAAGGCATATGGCAAAAGTTGAAACCCTATATATGAAAAGAACAGTAGAAAGCAGTAGAAAGCAATAGAAAGCAGGCTTTACCTAAAGCAAAAACTCTACACTTTTCTTATGGCTGAAGGTACCTCTATACTTACACATCTTGATACTTTTAATTCTATTCTTATGGATTTAAGTAAGATAGATGTTGAAATTAAAGATAAGGATCAAGCCGTGTTATTGCTTGTTTTCTTATCCCAGACGTTTAAGCATATAAGAGATATTATTCTTTATGGAAAGGATAATATCTCTTATAAAGATATTAAATCTATTTTGAAATCAAAAGAACAAATAGATAGAGATATTACTGGGGAAACGAGCAGAACCAAGGGGAAGGCTTGTTTGTAAAGGAGTAGATCCAATAAGAAAGATTCAAGTAGTGAGATACCTTAATCAAGGTCAAAATCTAGATACAGAAATGTCATGTGCAAATACTGTCATAAGAAAGGCCACATTATTTCTGAATGCTTTAAGTTGAAAAACAAAGAAAAACATACTTAAAAGAAATATGAGCACAAAAATACTGACACTGCTGAAGCAAGTATAGCTGCTGATGAGACTGAGGGAACTATTTTCTTTGGCAACTAATAATAGTTTCAAAGCTAACAATGAGTGAATTTTAGATTTGGGTTGTTCTTATCATATGTGTACAATCGGGAGTTGTTTATGAATCTATTGGAGGTGGAGTTGTCTTGATGAGCAATAATGCTGCTTGCAAAGTTATTGGAAAAGGTACAATCCGAATCAAAATGCACGATGGTGTGGTGAGAACTCTCACCGATGTTAGACATGTTCCTGAGCTGAAGAAAAATCTCATCTATTTAGGCACTCTAGAATCTCTTGGGTGCAAGTACACAGGTGAAGGTGGAGTTCCGAAAGTTTCTCAAGGTGCTCTTGTTGTCATAAAAGCAAACAGATCCGGTACGTTGTATACTCTATTGGGATCTACTATTACAGGTGCTTCTGCAGTTTCAACATCAGATAAATCAAATTCTGACATCACCAAATTGTGTGCGATTGGGGCATATGAGTGAAAACGGTCTTTCCATCCTCAGCAAAAGAGGTCTCTTTATAGCCAAAGTACCAGAAATATGGAGTTCTGTGAACATTGTGTGTTTGGAAAGCAGAAAAGAGTCAGTTTCAAATCTTCAGCGATTCATAAAACAAAAGGTATTTTGGATTACATTCATTCAGATATTTGGGGTTCACCCCGTCAAAAAGTGGTGCCAGGTATATGTTATCTTTCATTGATGATTATTCAAGGAAAGTTTGTGTTATTTCCTGAAAAATAAAAGTGATATTTTCCTAACTTTCAAACAATGACATTTTTGGATTGAGAAGCAAACAGGAAAACATGTTAAGCGGCTTAGAACAGATAATGACTTGGAATATTAAAATGATGAATTCAACGAATTTTGCAAGAATGAAGGAATTGCTCGATACTGTACTCTGAGAATAGTACCTCAGCAAAATGGTGTGGCAGAAAGGATGAATAGAACTCTTTTGGAAAGAGCTCGTTGCATGATTTCAAATGCTGGGTTGACAAACGCCTTTTGGGCAGAAGCTATCTCTACAGATTGTTATATTGTCAGTCGTGCTCCTTTTGCACCTTTGAACTTTAAGACTCCAGAGAAAATGTGGTCAGATACTCCTGCTAATTATTCTGATTTAAAGATATTTGGTTGCCCTGCATACATGCAAGTAAATGATGGAAAATTATAGCCAAGGGCTAAAAAGTGCATTTTCCTTGGGTATGTATCTAGGATGAAAGGATACCGATTATGGTATCCTGATCCTATGGCACCAAAATTTATAATTAGCAGAGATGTACTATTTGATGAATCCTCTATGTTATATTCTAGAAAAGAGTCTTATAGTTCTTGTAATATAGCTAAAGGAAAGAGTACACAGAAGCAGGTGGAGGTTGAAATTAGCATTTCTTCCGAGTCAAGCTCATCAACTTTGGAGCAAAATACAATTGAAACTCCTGAAGTTGAGCCAGAAGCTGAAATTCCTGAAGTTGAGACTCCTGAAGTTGAACCGGAAGAAGATGAGTATTCTATAGCCAAACATAGACCAAAAAGAGAAAGTAAACAACTATTAAGGTTTGGAGATTATATTGCATTTGCTTTTTCAGTTGCACAGAAAAACTAAAGAAATTGGAGAACCATCAAACTATTCAGAAGCAGTTTCTAGTGCTGACCTGGCCAAGTGGCTGATTGCAATGAATGAAGAAATTGAGTCTCTCCACAAGAATGGTACTTGGTCTCTTGTGAAGCCGCCATCGGGAAAAAGAATTGCTGGTTGCAAATGGGTATTCAAGAAAAAATATGGCATTCCAGGGGTTGAAGATGCAAGGTATAAGGCACAATTAGTTGCAAAGGGTTGTAGTCAGGTAGAAGGAGTTGATTTTAATGATATTTTCTCACTTGTTGTTAAACATAGCTCTATTTGTGTTTTGCTTGCCTTAGTTTCCATGTATAATTTGGAATTAGAATAGCTTGATGTTAAGACAACTTTCTTAGGGGCGAACTTGAGGAACAAATATACATGCATCAACTCGAAGGATTTGAAATTGAAGGAAAAGAAGATCACGTTTGCTTGTTGAAGAAATCTTTGTACGGATTAAAGCAGTCTCTAGAACAATGGTACAAAACGTTTGATTCCTTTATGTTGGGTCATGGTTATTCGAGAAGCATGTATGATAGTTGGGTTTACTTCCGAAAGTTAAATGATAGTTCATTTTTGTACCTATTATTATATGTTGATGACATGCTCATTGCTGCTAAGAATTTGACAGAAATTCACAATTTGAAAAGCCAGCTGAAAAGTGAATTTGAGATGAAAGATTTGGAGCAGCTAAGAAAATCCTTGGCATGGAGATCAAAAGAGATCGAGGATCCAACAGACTATTCTTAACCCAGAAAAAGTACTTGGAGAAAGTCTTGGAGAGGTTTGGCATGAAAGATGCTAAACCGGTTAGTATCCCTCTTGCTGCTCATTTTAAGTTATCACCTGTTCAGTCCCCGCAGTTAGAGGAAGAAGAGAGGTATATGGCACAGGTTCCTTATTCCAGTGCAGTCGGCAGTATTATGTATGCAATGGTTTATACACGTCCAGACATTTCACAAGCAATGAGCGTGGTAAGCCAGTATATGGCTTGCCCTGGTAAAGCATATTGGCAGACTGTGATATAGATTCTCAGATACTTGTGAGGTACTTCAAACACATGTTTGGAGTTTGGGAGAAATACTAACACTTTGGTTGGTTTTGTAGACTCAGATTATGCATGTGATCTTGACAAAAGAAGATCACTGACAAGCTATATATTTTCACATTGGTGGTTGCACTATTTGGTTGGAAGGCTACATTACAACACGTAGTAGCTTTATCTACTACTGAAGCAGAATATATGGAAGTGAGCAAGGCGATCAAAGAAGCCTTATGGTTGAAGGGTCTATTTGTGGAACTCAGTTCACACCAAGGTGGTATTACCATTTTCTGTGATAGTCAAAGTTCCATTCACTTGACTAAAGATCAGATGCATTATGAGAGGACGAAGCACATTGGTATAAAGTATCATTTCATCCGAGAAACCATTGCTAAAGGAAAAGTCTCTGTTCAGAAGATCAGCACTAGAGATAATCCTGCTGACATGTTTAAAAAACCTTTTCTTGTGTCCAAGTTCAAGCTTTTCCTAAACTTGATTGGCATTTATGAAGAATGATTTTGCCCATTGGGGCTTTTGCGAAGAAGGTGGAGCATATTTACTATATCAACCAAATTTTGGCCAAGGTGGAGATTTGTCAGATGCGGCCAACAATTTGGCCTTCTATATTTAGACTTTGTTGGCCAATAAATGGCCTTGTATTTTGAGAGGATGTGGCCAATTATTGGCCAAGCATTTCTTTCCAGTTCTCTTATATAATGAGCACTCCCTGCTTATTTCAAAATGCACCAACAAGATTTGAATTATTCATTTCTTGTTTCTTCTCCTCCTCCTTTAGTAATTGAGAGTATTTTGTAAGAGAGTTGAGTGTGGGGAAACACTTGTGTGAACCCTTCTTTGGAGTGATCTTGTGAGGTTATTCTCTTGAGATATTTTGGGTTGATTAGAGTATTTACTCTAATTTTGTACTCTCTTTTGTACTCTTGCTACCATAGTGAAATTGCTCTTCTTCTCTTGTGGACGTAACTCACACTTATCGAACATGTCACGACCCGAAATTCCCACCTTCGGGGCCGTGATAGCGTCTAACATTTCACTCGCTAAGCAAGCCAACGTTAGAGTAAATCGTATGCCATTTAAACAATTCAAGTAACTAAAACTCATTTAAACTGAAATAAAACTAGAATGATGTACGAAAAGGTAAAATGACCAAAAATATCTAAGTACAATCCTGGATCCGGAGTCACAAGTGGAGAAGTTCTACAAATAGAGTCTGAAATAAATACAACTGTTTCAAATAAAATGAATAATAAATGAGGAAAGAGGAAGGAGACTTCAAGTTCTGCGAACGCTAGCAAATCTACCTCGAGTCTCCAAAAGTGATAATCCGAGCTGATACACCTCACGTACAGCTGGGACCAGTACCAAAATCTGCACAAGAAGTGCAGAGTGTAGTATGAGTACAACCGACCCAATGTACTCCGTAAGTGCCGAGCCTAACCTCGACGTGGTAGTGACGAAGCTATGACAGGACACTCACGTAATTAAACATGTACAAACGAGGATATATCTGCAACATAACAACAAATAGAGATTTAATACGTATGATTTAGAAGGGGACATGCGAAAGGGAAACATGATACGATAGCTACAACAGGAATGACGGCATAAGACAGTCAAATAAATCATCAACCAATAAAAATGGATTAATATAATGAATGAAGACGGCGGCACGACACCACCCATCGTGCTTCTACTCTCAACCTCACCATGAAACAATAATAATGGCACGGCATCACCCTTTGTTCTTTTACTCTCAACCTCTCCATAAAACAATAAATACGGCACGTCATCACCCTTCATGCTTTTATTCTCTTTCTCACTATGTATTAATCAAGAAATGAAGCAATAAGCGGCACGACATCACCCTTCGTGCTTTAACACTTTCCTTTACCATGTAGTAATAATGGATAATGCAAGAATAAACCTTACGTCAATAATGGTTCCAAAATGCCAAACCTCAATTTCAATAAATACTCAACCATCACAATTAATTCATAAATGCGGAAAGAACAATCAAGTAAGTAACAAACTAATCTAAGCATGAATGTCATAATTAAAGAAGACAATAAATTACAAGAAAACAACTCCCACCCGCATTCTTTACCCAACAACAGCGCATAAGTACTCATCACCTCAATATTTCGTTGTACCCAAACATTTAAATACGTAACAAATAGGAAAATAAATCCTAATTCCTCTAGTCAAGGTCAACCACGACACTTACCTCACTCCGCAATCAACTCATAGCTCTACCAGGGACTTTCCTATGGAATCCGCCTCCAAACCAATCGTATCTAAACAAAATCGACTCGATAACGTCAAATAATGCTAAGGGAATCAATTTCAATACATAAAGTTAGGATTTTTTACACTTTTTTCAAAATATAAAAAAAGTCAACCTCGGGCCCGCTTGGTCAAAACCTGAGATTCGGACAAAAACCCGTTTACCCATTCACTCCCAAGCCTGATTATGTAATTAGTTTCGAAATCCAACCCCAAATTGAGGTCTAAATCCCGAATTTGCAAACCCCCCCCCTCCCCCAATTCTTCCCAAATCCCTAGTTTTCTACCATGGATGAACAATGATTAAGGCTAAAAATTAATGGATGATGTTAGAAATGGAAGAAAATGAGTTAACGTATACTAACCTATGAATTAGCGGTGAATTTTCTCTTCAAAATCGCCTCTAGCCCGAGCTCAAATAGAAAGATGGTGAAAAATAGGTGAAATCCCGTCTTTGAAACATTTTAAATCACTGGCGTCAGGCCTTCTTTGCGTTCGCAAAGGGCCTGCCGTAGTCGCGACGCATAGAGGCCCAAATGGCCTTCGCGTTTGCGAAAGGTTCCTTGCGTTCGCAATGGTTTCTCCCCCTGACCATCGCATTCGTGACCTAGTGGCCGCGTTCGCGAAGAACATTAGCTTAGCCTTCCCAAAGCCCCACAAACCTTCACGTTCGCGTGTGCGTGGTCGCGTTCGCGTTCGCAAAGGTTAAACCCCCCTAGCCTTCGCGTTCGCGACCTGTTCCCCACGTTTGCATAGGGTAAATCCCCTTCCCAGCCCCCTTGCTTCGCGATCGGGGGAGTAGCTTCGCGATCGCGAAGAAGAAATCATCAGGTGATAGCACAAAAAAAAACTAGAAATTCTAAGTTTAAAAACTTCCGTAGCCTATCCGAAACTCATCTGAGTCCTCGAGGCTCCAAACGAAATATGCACATAAGTCCAAAAATATTATACGAACTTGCTCGCGCGATCAAAATACCAAAATAACACCTAGAACTAAGAATTGGACACTAAAACGAATGAAATTTCTTTAAACCTTTAAACTTCTATTTTTCAACAAATTGCAATAAATCAAGCTAGGGACCTTTAAATTCGATTCCGGGCATACGCTCAAGTACCAAATAACGATACGGACCCATCGGGACCGTCAAAATACGGATCCGGGTCCGTTTACTCAAACAATGACCAAAGTCAACTCAAATGAGTTTTAAGGCACGATTTCACATTTTAATCAATTTTTCACATAAAAACCTTCCGAAAAATGACACGAACTGTGTATGCAAATTGTGGAAGGCTAAAAGAAGCTATTTGAGGTTTCAAAACATAGATTTATGGGTTAAAGCTGTAATGGCCTATCGGGTCATCACAGAACCACGTTAAAATATTGATGCCTTCTTTATATTCTTTAGTTACCGTCATCATCAACTTGCATTGTATTTGTTATTGTCATTATAACATTATTTGGCTAAATTTCGCACTAACCGAATTCCCGATCCTAACAAAAATAATGATAGTCTTTCATAATAAAAATTAATAGTAGCAATATTTTTTCCACGTCTGGAAATATTCTTAGAATATTTTAATGGCTCTCAAATATCGATCTCAACCCTTATACGCATAAAAACATTAGGTTTTTAAAGTAATTTTCGAGCATTATAACTAAAGGACCCAATAAAATTGTCAATTTGTTTATCCAGTGCCTCATACATGTAACCCGGAGGAAGATCATGTACTTAAACCTAGAAGTCAACAAAATAATTTCACTTGCTTCGGACGGTCTCTCTTTTATAGCCTGTGTAATAACAGTTGCCCAGTATTTTTTATTGCATGAACATTGATAGAGCTGTCCGTCAGCAATATGCCTACTAGACAAATCATAATTGATTTTTTTCGTGGTCTCAAGTTCTCCCAAATCTATCCATTCTAGCTCTTCAACCGTACGAGAAACATCATTTATTTTAATATTCATCGCAAAGCCATACCATTCATGAATATAAAGAAAAATAAAAATAATTATAGAACGAAAAAACTCATCAACTCACAATCACAAAGAACAAATACAACCACAGAGAGCAGACAATACCAAACACATGCAACTTGATTGGTTAAGAAAAAGGAATTAGATGAAAATCACAGTGGCATACCGGTGGAATGACGATGTTATGGGGGAGCAAGTGTTGGCATCTAGGGTTTTAGGTGGCGGCCGCTTTTTTTTTGCAGTAATTTTCAAAAAACCACCTTTAACAAAGACATTTGAGTACACTACTAAAAAAAGGCTCAATTTGTGGGGTTTATTTTGTTAATTTATGGATTTTTTTGTCCCCACCACAAATTGAATTGCGGCGGTTTTGAAAAACCTCACACTTATGTTCAGCATATTTGCGACGGTTTTTTAGAACCTCCACGACGATCGTCACAAAATAACTTTTTTATTTGTGGTGGTTTTAAAGTCAATTTGTGACAATTTAAAACCTCGACACTATGATCTTAATATTTAAAAAATTAAATTTGTGTAAATTAAGACCGCCACAATATGATAAATATTTATATAAATTTAATTCTTGGAGGTGTTATATCGACCAGAAATTGCTAGTTTTTCTATAAAATTTAGAATTCAAATTACATTGCACCTAAATAATCATACAAATATTTTACTAAGTAACACATTTAATGTAAATCAAATTTCATAACAAATCTTTCGTAACAAGCATCACAAATTCAAAATCATATCAAACTAAAGGAATAAGAACTCGTGTATGGTAATTTAAACATTAACACTTAAATTCATAAAAATATGTGGTTGCACACCAATAAGCATAAAAAAATTTGTACAAAAGATTTGCTTGCTAATTTGAGTTGCTGCCACCCCATTATCTTCCATTCAAGGTTGAAGTAAGCTAACTCTCCGAATACTTGGGCCGAAACAATAAAAAACCTTATAATAATTAGAAAAATAGACATCACTGATATACATATATCCTTGTACATCTTGATCAAAAGGAACACAACTTTATAAAACAGTACTATTGTATGGGGACGAACCCGATCACTTACATAGGAAATACCGGTTTTGGAATTCGACGACCAACATCGATTGGAGCCACCAACCGAGAGGTCGAGACCGGAATATCAAATATAAGAAGCTCGAGACCGGATGTCGTCTGAACGAAGTTCAAAGCCAAAGCGCTCGAAGTGAAATCGTTGAGGCCGATCAGGGTAAAACATCCTATGGTAAAGTTATCAGATTTACGTAACTGAAGGACCGGAAATCTCGTGATATACAAACATCTCGGCGGGAATCGCGGCTTAGATCAATAAAGACGTTGAATTAATTAATTCTATGAATATTTTACCTTGTAAATGAGATTTTTACCTTGTATAGAATTCTTCACCTTTCCTATATAAACAGACAGCCCCATTTGTAAAAGGGACACGATATACAATCAATATAAAAAAGCTATAGTCTACTTTGCTCAACTATCTACTTCATATTTTATTTCAAAGGGCTTCTAACATAGGAAGATTACTCAATCTTGGCGGTTTGCTTTTTTTTTTTTTTTCCTTGTTCACTAATTTAGTCTCTATTTATGTTTATTCTTTAACTGTATTCAATCAGGTCGTGTATCCTTAAAATCACATATAAATTTAATTGTTACTCGTAACTAGGATAAACAATTTGGCGCCCACCGTGTGGCTAAGGATAATAGTGATCGTTTAATACAACTTTCTGTTACACAGACTATTTTACACTTGTTCTTTGCATAACACCTTTTTCTTTCAGGTTACAGTACAATCATGTCACATTCGCAATCTGTGCCTCAATTCGTCGATGGCGAATTTAACCACCAGGCGAAAACGACAACTTGGCACCCGAAAATGAAGTCCCAATCGACGCTAACTCCCAAATAGTGGTCGATGTGGATCGGACCTCTGGCCCATCGAATAGTGTCTGAAGAGAATACCGCTCGGCAAAACAGAACGGCAAGGAGGACGGGATTAGCCTCAGGATGATATTCAACATGTTGCAAGCCCAGCAAGCGGCCATTGCTCAGCTGCAAAATCGGAGCCAAGTTTCGAACGGGATACGGACCGGCCATCCTCGGGAAACTATCCCCGAAAATAAACCTATCATAGTGGAACCAAGCGAAGGCGGATCGGGAGCAAACGCCGAGATCATGAAAATGCTCGAAGAGTTGACCAAACGGGTCGTGTCAGGCGAGAAGAAGATCGAGGCCTATGATAAAAAGGTAGAAACATATAATTCGAGGGTGGACCAAATACCAGGAGCACCTCCGGTGTTAAAAGGTTTGGACTCAAAGAAATTCATACAGAAACCCTTTCCATCAAGAGCCCCAAAACCCATACCGAAGAAGTTTCGCATGCCGGAGATTCCGAAATACAATGGGACATCTAACCCAAATGAGCATGTAACAACATACACATACGCCATAAAGGGAAATGATCTCGAAGACGATGAGATTGAGTCCGTCCTCTTAAAGAAATTCGGAGAAACCTTGTTAAAGGGGGCAATGAATTGGTACCACAACTTGCCCCCGAATTCCATCGATTCTTTTGCCATGCTTGCGGACACATTCGTAAAAGCTCATGCGGGTGCCATCAAAGTCGAGACACGAAAATCGGACTTATTTAAAGTTAGGCAAAGAGATAACGAGATGCTCAGGAAATTTGTATCTCGCTTTCAGATGGAACGGATGGACCTACCACTGGTCACTGATGATTGGGCCGTACAGGCCTTCACCCAAGGGCTCAACACTCGAAGTTCAACGGCTTCACAACAGCTTAAGCAAAGCTTGATTGAATATCTGGCTGCCACTTGGGGAGATATACACAACCGATACCAATCGAAGATTAGGGTCGAGGAAGATCAACTTGGGGCCCCCTCGGGATCCACTTACCCCATCAGAACTCATGATAGGGTTCAAAGAGATATTTATCGAGAGCCAAGATCGAACAGAGACAGGCATCGACCATTCCTGGAGACCAAAAGGCCATTCTAGTAAGGCAGGGTTCCTCGAGACAAGAAAGGAGGAATGATCTTAATCGAAGGAACCGAGGACCATTGGCAAGAAACAACTTCTAGAGAGCCGCTGATCACCGAGAAGCACCACGACTGTCCGAATATAACTTCAACGTCGACTCAGCGACTCTCGTATTGGCCATCGGTCGCATTAAGGATACCAAGTGGCCTCGACCGCTGCAATCGGATCCAGCTAAGAGAGACCCCAGCTTGATATGTAAGTACCATGGTACACATGGGCACAAGACAGAAGACTGTCGACAGTTGAGGAAAGAGGTGGCACGGTTGCTCGAAAATAGGCACCTTCGAGAGTTTTTGAGCGACCGAGCCAAAAACCATTACGGGAACAGGAATAGACCAGTAAACCAGGAGAAGCCTCAGCACACGATCAATATGATAATCGGTGGGGTAGATACACCCCAAAGACGGCTATTGAAACGCACAAAAATATCTATCACCCGAGAAAAGCGCACTCGGGATTACGCGATGGTGGGAGCTTTGCACTTCAGCGAGGAGGATGCGGAAGGAATCATACAACCCCATAACGACGCCTTAGTAATATCGGTGCTTATACAAAAAACAAGGGTAAAGCGTGTGCTGGTCGATCCCTGTAGTTCAGCCAACATAATTCGTTCATGGGTTATTGAACAGCTCGGGTTGACTGATCGAATTATCCCTGAAGTTCGGATCCTAAATGGTTTCAACATGGCTTGCGAGACAACCAAAGGAGAAATAACTTTACCAGTAAACACTGTCGGTACCGTTCATGAAACGAGATTCTGCATAATCGAAGGGGATATGAGATACAACGGCTTGCTCGGGAGACCATGGATTCATGATATCAGAGCGGTACCCTCAACACTACACCAAATGTTGAAATTCCCATCGGCCGATGAGATCATGACTGTTTATGGAGAACAACATGCGGCGGAAAAAATGTTCGCAGTAGAAGAAGCAATGCCGGAAATGATAGCCCCTTCTCAAAGAACCAAATAGCAATCACAGGTTATCGTCTTCAACAAATGAAGGTGAACGAGAACTTATCGAAGACGATGAATACGAGATTCCCCTGTCATTCGTCGGCCCCGACGAATCCGATGCAACTAAGTCGACGGTCGAGGAACTCGAGCAAATTTCACTCCGAGAGGATACACCGGATCGGAAGGTATACCTAGGCTCGGGCTTAAGTTCCGAGCTTAGGACTAAACTTATTCATTTTCTTTCAGCTAACGAAGACTCTTTCGCTTAGTCTCATCTTGACATAATAGGGATACCTTCGGAGATCACGACTCACAAAATGAGCATCGATCCTAATTTCGGCCAGTCAAGCAAAAGAGAAGGCCTCAACCCGAAGTCAACCAAATATTCATCAAAGATGAGGTAACCAAGCTTTTAAATATAGGATCCATTCGGGAAGTTAAATACCCGGAATGGTTAGCAAATGTAGTTGTAGTTCCTAAAAAGGGAATAAGTTAAGAATGTGCATAGATTACAAAGATTTAAACAAGGCATGTCCTAAAGATTCTTTTTCCTTACCTAACATCGATCGCACGATCGATGCCACCGCTGGCCACAAGACCCTTAGCTTTCTCGACGCCTACTCCGGCTATAACCAGATACGAATGGACAAGGATGATCAAGAAAAGACATCCTTCATCACTAAGTATGGTACATACTGCTATAATGTGATGCCATTCGGGTTAAAAAATGCGGGGGGTACTTATTAACGCCTAGTAAACAAAATGTTCGAAAAACAATTAGGAAAAATAATGGAAGTTTACATTGATGAATGTTAGTTAAGTCCCTGCGAGCAGAGGACCATTTGAGTCATTTGCAGGAAACGTTCAATGTACTGAAATAGTACAACATGAAGTTGAACCTGGAGAAGTGCGCATTTAGAGTGGGCTCAGGAAAATTCCTCGGTTTCATGGTTTCGAATCGGGGAATAGAAATTAACCCCGAGAAGATCAAAGCCATCGAAGACATTACAATCGTAGACAGTGTAAAGGCTGTACAAAAGCTGACAGGTCGGATAGCTACTTTAGGCCGGTTCATTTCAAGGTCTTCCGATAGAAGTCACCGGTTTTTCAACTGGCTGAAAAAGAAGAACGATTTCTCATGGAGTCCGGAATACCAGCGCGCGTTAGAAGAGCTCAAGAGGTATCTCTCTAGCCCACCTTTTCTGCATACGCCAAAAATGGGTGAACAATTATACCTCTACCTTGCCATTTCGGAAGTAGCGATGAGTGGGGTCCTGGTCCGAGAAGAACAAGGTACGCAATTTCCTAATTATTACGTCAGTAGAACCTTAGGAGAAGTCGAAAATAGATAACCGCATCTAGAAAAATTAGCACTCGCTTTATTGAGTGCCTCTAGGAAGCTAAAACCCTACTTCCAATGCCATCCTATATGTGTAGTAACAACTTACCCCCTGAGAAATATAATGCATAAACCCGAGCTATCCGGCCGATTGGCCAAGTGGGCCATCGAAATAAGCGGGTACGATATCGAATATCGGCCCCGAACCTCGATCAAATCTCAAGTATTGGCAGAATTCATCGCCGACTTTGCGCCGTCACTAATTCCCGAGGTCGAAAAGGAATTAATGACCAAATCGGGTACTCCTTCGGGAGTGTGGACCCTGTTCACAGATGGTGCCTCGAATTCGAAAGGATCGGGGCTTGGTATCTTATTAAAACCTCCAAGGGGAAACACTATTCAGCAGTCTATTAAGGCTGTAAAATTGACTAACAACGAAGCGGAGTATGAAGCTATGATTGCAGGTTTAGAGCTGGCCAAAAGCCTGGGAGCAGAGATAATCGAAGCCAAATGCGATTCCCTCCTCGTGGTCAACCAAGTAAATAGGACTTTCAAAGTCAGAGAAGGGTGAATGCAGAGGTATTTGGACAAGCTTCAAGTCACGTTGCACAGGTTTAAAAAATGGACTTTGCAGCACATACCTCGAGAACAAAACAGTGAGGCCGACGCCCTCGCAATCTAGGATCGTCGGTCGAAGACGAGGAAATTGAGTCCGAAAAAGTTGTACAACTCTTATGGTTGGTGGTGGAGGAAGGCCATGCCGAAATCAATTCGACAAGCTTGACCTGGGATTGGAGGAACAAGTATATAGAATATCTCAGCTCAGGTAAACTCCCTTCGGATCCCAAAGAATCGAGAGCATTACGCACAAAAGCAGCCCGATTTTGTTTATCCGATGATGGGACCCTATTCAGAAGGATGTTCGGAGGCCCCCTCGTAATATGCCTTGGACCAGGAGACACGAGTATATTTTAAGAGAAATACATGAAGGCTCATGTGGGAATCACTCCGGTTTTGAATCATTGGTTCGAAAAATAACTCGAGCCGACTATTATTGGATCGATATGGAGAAAGATGGGAAGGAATTCGTTCGCAAGTGCAACGAGTGCCAAAGGCATGCACCGATGATCCACAAACCCGGAGAGACACTGCATTCGGTCTTGTCGCCATGGCCATTCATGAAATGGGGGATGGACATCGTTGGCCCTTTCCCTTATTCGCCAGGTAAAGCTCAATTTATTCTTTTTATGACTGACTACTTTTCCAAATGGGTTGAAGCGCAGGCTTACGAAAAAGTTAGAGAAAAGGAGGTGATCGACTTTATCTGGGACCATATCATATGTCGATTTGGGATGCCATCGGAGATCGTATGCGATAACGGCAAGCAGTTCATCGGCAGTAAAGTGACAAAGTTCTTCGAAGACAACAGGATCAAGAGGATCTTATCGACACCCTATCAACCCAGCGGCAACGGACAAGCTGAGTCAACCAACAATACCATAATACGAAACTTGAAGAAAAGGTTAACTGACGCAAAGGGAAAATGGAAAGAATGCCCGAGGTTCTATGGGCTTACCACACGACCGAGAAAACCAGCACCGGGGCCACTCCTTTCTCTCTAGTATACGGAGCTGAGGCTTTAATACCAGTCGAGGTAGGCGAACCGAGTGTCAGGTTCCGATGCGCAACCGAAGAATCAAATAGAGAAGCTATGAACATCAATCTGGAATTATTGGACGAAAGAAGAGAAGCAGCCCTTGTTCGAATGGCGGCCCAAAAACAAAAGATCAAAAGGTATTATAACTGGAGAGCCCATATTCGACACTTCAACATCGGAGACCTAGTGCTCAGAAGAGTCACACTCAACACTCGAAATCCAAATGACGGAAAGTTAGGACCGAACTGGGAAGGGCCCTATACCATCTTGAAGGTCACCGGAAAGGGATCTTATAAGGTCGGAACCATGGAGGGCAAACAACTGCCAAATAATTGGAATATAAGTCACCTAAAGCGATACTATTGTTAAGGTATGAAATTGCACTTTTTTGTTTGTTTATTTTGCTAACATCTGCAGGTATTGAACGAGGCAATCTCGAACTAGGAAGCGCATGACATTAGGACTGAAAGCACACGTTGCACTGTTTTTCCCTTCGACCAGTTTTGTCCCAAATTGGGTTTTACGGCAAGGTTTTTAATGAGGCAACCAGTAATCGTGCTAACCTAGATTGGTCGCTCATCGAAGATAATAATATTTGGTGCACAACTTCGATCGACTATGATTATCAGAAAATCGCTTATCTATTTCGATTCATTGTTTGGTCATTTCAATTGGGGGGAACCTCCCGTAGATCGTTAGGAATCAATGTAAGGGTCAAACGGTCGAAAGTACCGTGCCCGAATAGACTGATCTACCCCCTAAGCAAATTGTACAAGCACCTAAATGCTAATGAAAGCTTTTCGGCACCAATATCCTGTCTCCGAGCCCAAGGGCCCCTTCAAGTTTTATTACATGATCAGAAATTAGCATTGTTCAGAACTTCATATGAAAATCGAAGGGAAGTAAGACCTGTTAAGGCAAATCCCAACTCATAAAAGGCTAAGGCCGAACCAAGTAAAACTCGAAGAGGGGAAAGACCGGTTAAGCAAACCTCAATTCCTTAAAAGGCCAAGGCCTTATCGAGTTAATGAAACTCGAAGGAAAGTAAGACCTATTGAGGAAATCCGAATTTGTAAAAGGCTAAGGCTGAATCAAGTTGGACTCGAGGGAAATTGAAATATGTTAAGACAGAACTCCGATTTCTTAACGGGCCAAGGCCACGTCGAATTAATAAAATTCGAAAAGAAATAAGACCTATTTAGGCAAACCTCGACCTCCTTTCGAGGCTTAGGCCTTATCCAATCGGCCATGAAAGAGGAAAATCTACTGAGAAATAAGCTAAGTCTTAACTAAGCCTGAAGGTTACAAAAAGTGAGAATCCTAGAAAGACATATTATACAACAGACGGCATCAATCAAAATTCTCGGAATCTTCTTCTTCTTCTTCTTCTTCTTCTTCTTCTTCTTCTTCTTCTTCTTCTTCTTCTTCTTCTTCTTCTTCTTCTTCTTCTTCTTCTTCTTCTTCT
>MCJB01014313.1:0-30270 GCA_002018475.1 Nicotiana obtusifolia | reverse complement strand
CAATCTCGGATTTTGCCGATTGCAGCTCGTTGACCAGAACATCACGATCCGAGGTGAGCTTCTCGACTTGGGACTGAAGTGTATCGGTGCTCTTAGTCAGAGTCCCGATTTTCTCTTGCGCCTCCAAGACTTGTCCTTCCAAAGAAACTACACGAACCCGGAGGGTCTCCTTTTTCGAAGTCAGCAGATCGGCCTTAGCTCTCCATTCGCTGGTTTCTGCCTTGGCCTCGCTCAATGCAGATCGGAATTGATTTATTCGGTCAAGTTGTTGCCCCAGCTGGTCGAGTGTATTAGCATTCTCCCTGCGCATGAAGTCTAGCTCAAGTCGACATCTCCCCCTCGAGTCGCTGACGACGCGCCTTTTCTTCCCTTAGCCGAAGGAAAGCCTCATGATGAAGCACCGAAGACTACGAATATGAAAGAAAATAAAACGGTCAGTACAGGTTGAAGAGTAAAATAACATACACCAAACAAAGCCTGTAAGAAATTTTACCTTATTTGCTACCTGTTGAGCCTCATTGAATAAGCAGGCCTCATCCACCCCATCCATTGCAGCCTGATCTTCCTCGATCACCAGACACCGAAGGTAGCTAGCCACGCCCACAGGCGCGCAAGAGCCCTAGCGTCTTCGGGAATGACGAACTTTATTATCCTCTTCCGATCAGGATTGGAACTCGGAGCAGGAAATCTATCGACCAACTTGGGACCGAAAGATACCCTGCTCATCTCGGCGGAGGGACTCTTCCTCGGCACTTCGAGCCCAAAGGTGTCAGCCGATGGCACACCGTCAAAAAAGTCTTCAAAGGGCCCTGCCGGTATGTGGTCTTTGCTCGGCGAATGATCCCTTGCAGCCCTGGCTTCATTGAAGGTTGCCTCCGAGAAAGAAGGAGAGCCCATTGCTTCTGGGGGACCCGAGGTTCCCTGTACTGCCTCCCCTGCATCGGCGCAAACCTCGGTCCTCGCCCCTGCATCAAGGTCCTCTATCCGAGGAGTACGAACTTCATCGGGCCTTGACTCGTGGACTGCCCGAGATGGATCGTTGCTTGAAATACCGAGGTCCCTATCTTCCTCGAAATCATTACTCAATCGGATAGCCAAGTCGGCAATTCTGGGCTTACGAGCTATGCTCTTCTTCTTAATTCTTTTTTTCTCAGGCTCAGAGGGACCAGGGGCTTCTTTTCTCTTTTTCTCTCCCTCCTGCTCCGAGATAGGGGGGGCAGGGAACCTCTCTACCGGGGGACGTCGGCCTCAATTCAGCGTCCTTCGATAGACCTGCAAAGGAAGGAGGAAATACATTAGCAGTAGCACCGATCACATAAAGCATGAAATATAAGCATTATCGGTCTCACCATGATTTTTGGCCTCCCATAGGCCTTTCGATATTTCACGCCAGGCGCGCTCTGAGTAGGTCCTTTGAGCTACCACTTTCCGGACCCACTCTTCCAAATGCTGAATTGCAGCCGGCATTTGAGAAACGGCTACATCTTACAAAGTATATTAGTGAGATAACAAAAGAAAAACAACAGATGAATTTGGATAAGAAAATGATTCTTACGGTTCATGTTCCACTTTTCAGGGAAAGACATATCTTCTGCAGGGATTAGGTCCGACGTCCTTATTCGAACAAATCAGCTCATCCAGCCCCGGTCCTTGTCCTCGTCAATGCTAAAAAACGGGGCTTTGCTTGCTCGGCGAGCGAGTTTTATTAGTCCCCCTCGGAAGACTCGGGGACTGTATAATTGCAGTAAATGATTGATGGTGAAAGGATGCCCATCGACCTTACTCACAAAAAAACGAAAAAGATGAATTATGCGCCAAACGGAAGGGTGAATCTGACCCAACGTAATATTATACCTTTTGCAAAAGGTGACAATAATGGGGTCCAAAGGTCCCAACGTGAAGGGGTAAGTGTAAACACTCAAATAGCCCTCCACGTGGGTGGTAATCGCCTCGTCCGAAGAGGGGACTACCACATCTTTACCAACCCAGTTACATTCTACTTTCACCCTATCAAGGGTTTTGCTCGTGATTGAACTAATATACCTAACGACTGGTTCACCCCGGCCCGGTACTGAGGAAGCCTTCTCCACCTTAAAGTCGGAGCCGATTGAGCATCCGACCGGTACGAAAGCTTTTAGAAGAGGCTTTGTCGAAGTTTCCTCAGCAACGACAGGCTCGGCCTCTTCAGTGGGTTGAGAGGAAAAAGGTTGTTGCTTCTGAGGAACAGACTTAGATGTCTTCGCCATTGAAGTTAAAGAGATGGAAAGCGAGTAGATGCAAGTGTAGAAAGAGAAATTACTTGAAGAACATAGTTTAGAGAACTTGGGCAATATGGTATTCAAACGACACAAACTTAAAAATTGAAAAATGAGGGGGCTATTTATACTTTTCAAAAGCGGCGGTTAGAAACCCAAAATGAGAAAACATTAATTGGTGTTTGCAGGCATCGCAGAGTTTGTCGCCAGTTGGTACATGAAAAGACCTATTTGATACTGGCCGCGTGCGTCATCATGCTGCCGTCATTCATCAACAAGACGTTTTGTTTTATCTAATTTGACATTTCGAATTCCGTGTCGCTCACTATAAGTATGTCTCCACTTAACCTAATCTTGAAAGCGGCGGCTCATATCGTTTCTTGTCATTACTCTCCAAAAAACGAGGGGACTATCTGTATGGGGTCGAACCCGATCGCTTACATAGGAAATACCGGTTTTGGGATTCGATGATCAGTGTCGATTGGAGTCACCAACCGAGAGGTCGAGACCGGAATATCAAATATAAGAAGCCCGAGACCGGATGTCGTCTGAACGAAGCTCGAAGCCAAAGCGCTCAAAGTGAAATCGTCGAGGCCGATCAGGGTAGAACATCCTATGGTAAAGTTATCAGATTTGCGTAACTGAAGGACCGGAAATTTCGTGATATACAAACATCTCAGCGGGAATCGCGGCTCAGATCAATAAAGACGTTGAATCCATTAATTCTAGGAATATCTTACCTTGTAAATGAGATTTTTACCTTGTATAGAATTCTTCACCTTTCCTATATAAATAGACAGCCCTATTTGTAAAAGGGACACGATATACAATCAATATAAAAAAGCTATAGTCTACTTTGCTTGACTATCTACTTCATATTTTATTTCAAAGGGCTTCTAACATAGGAAGATTACTCAATCTTGGCGGTTTACTTTTTTTTTCCTTGTTCACTAATTTAGTCTCTATTTCTGTTTATTTTTTAACTGTATTAAATCAGGTCGCGTATCCTTAAAACCACATATAAATTTAATTGTTACTCGTAATATAGGTTAAACACTACACATATAGGAAAAGAAACACAACATGTTGCTGCTTCAAAAACAAGAAAAAGAAAAAAAGATGGTAATGCATGCTAATACTGTTAATAATTAATTATGCTTTAAATATTAAAATTTCCATCCACACTTAAATAAAAGCTTCATCATTGGGGATAATCAAAATTACAAGGAAAACTAGAAGCGTAAACAAACAATAATCATAGTTGAACTTGAACAGAGTGACAGTAAAAATACATGTCATCATGCTCCTTGGTGCTACTAATTTTTCATAGATTTAGCATCAAATTGGTGTTTTCATTTTGCAAGCATCCTTCATTAAATTGCAGTCTTCACTTAGTAGCATAATGAGTAAGCTACTATGCAATATATCACTAAGAATCTGTAGATAAAAAGTGTCGCACAATTACCTCACATATTACAGTATGAAGTCAAAACAACTAAAAAGCTAATATATTATAGCCTGCCCAGTTTGTCACTACCTCTACACAAATAAGTTGCGAAAAAAAAATTGTAAAAGAGTACTTTATACAAAGTACTTTATTCAAGATATTTCAATACTCACGTACCTTAGAATCAAAAGTTCATTTTGTCTCTCTTATTCTTCATTTTATTAGGACATAGAGCTCTCCAATTAAACTTATATGCTTTTTAGAGCTTATATATCTATCAGTAAGCAAGAATAAATTGAATAGCACCAATATCACGCCCACGAAGTGAATCTATACTAGTTACCTAAAAATTAATTTAGGTGATAGTTGGATGCAAAATTTATGTCATATTATCTCAAACAAGACTTCCTTAAACTAGCAAATTTGCACCCAATCTACTGCTTTTTTTTTTTTTTTAACTTAACTCTTGCTCCAAAATAAACTAATATAAATAAATGAGGCGAACATCAATAAATAAGAGAATCATTAGAATAACGAAAAATAAGATCAAGAAGGAAAGTTTATAAAGCAACTACTGAAATTAGATTTTGAATCATGACCAAGTGGGCTCTAACAATGAAACAATATTCTACTTTTTCTTGCATTTATCAATTTCAGTTGGTTGGGCTAAAATTTTAGTTCTAGATGAACTTATTATGAACCTTTATCATGGAATACTTTTTGAGAATGTCTTGAAGTTATGAGACTTCTCTTAACTAAAGCAAAATAATCAACCTTCGGATCTCTATTCTCTCCTTGGATGCTGACTATTGAAAAACCATCCAAACTACATGTATGTCGTAGACACCAAATAATAAAATAAGCTTTGATAAGACTGAGCCTTAGCTTATCAGAGAGCATAAATCAGACAGATATACTTAGACTTCTACGATTTTTTCAACTGAATCAGCACCATAATCTTAAGATTTCATATATTTCATCACTATCCATTGTCGTTGTAAAGCTAAATTTGCTCATGTCACCGATAGTACAATGCATTAATCAATAACAAATGCGAGTAATAAATTCATAAAGATACATCTCAATTAAACCCATTAATTGAATTGAAAGAAATTTATAGAATTGAGAAATACAAAAACTAGGGTTGTTAGAGTAGAACTGCAGAAGAAACGACATAAGAGCCAATACATACCGGTCTTTTGATTCTCCGCTAAATATTCTCTAAGGTGCTGATGAGAGCAGCCACTGTTAGTCATCTCACTCCCTCTGACCTACATGAAAAATTATACTACGTAACATAAAGAAAAAAATATCTGCTCTGCAACGTTTGCGGAAGCACAAATCAAGATTCCTACTCGTAATCGCTACGAAGAGACATAGATTCATAGAATAACAACTAATGAGAATAGATTAACTTATCGGAGCACGTTGAGGGGACTTTGCCGGCGATTTGGGGGAGTTCCGGAAGTCTTTGATTTGGGAAAATAGCTATCCTTTGGGAGTATTTGATTTGGGGAAAACCTAAGCCGTAAGAAGAGTGCTTCTTTTTCTCTTTTTGTTAAGTTAAATTTCACAACAACAAAAAAAAGGCGCTTGAATTTTCTGAAAATTTTAACTTTACGCCAAAAATTTAGTGAGAGATTAACGGTATCCCACGCCAAATAAAATGAAAAATTCATAACGAGGTAAATATTAATTCCTTGCTAATTGTCGCTAATATAATTCTCCCGCTAATTTCATGATTTTTTTTGTTATAATTATCTAATCTTAGTCATTATTTATACATCGATTATATCTCCACATTATAATTTTGGCAAAATTTATTTGCAAAATAAATAATTCCTTAAATAAGGAACGTAGAATTGTTCCTCATTTGGATTTGAATCTTCAATTTTGTGGATGGCTACATAATTTGATCGTATAATCTATTTTAAATAATATTTTTATTGTTTAATTTTTTTCAAAAGAATTTTGTTTTTAATATTTGGAGTGTGTGTGCGTATTACAAAAAGAAAATATTATAGTAAATATTATTTCTAAAGTTAACAACGGAAATTACAAACTTGTGGGGTTAGTAATCGTCGCAAATTGTAGATATTGCAGCGATTTTCAAACCTCCAAAATAAAATCGCCACAAAAAAAAGAATTATTTTGTGGGAGTTAAAATAAACGTCACAAAATAAAATAATATTTGGGATTTTTAAAAACTCCTTAAATAAACCACCATAAACTGAGCCATTTCTTGTAGTGGTAGAATTTTTTCTGCAAAAACTTTATGTTGCCTGTCAATATTATTTGAAGCACTACACCTATGATACTAAGTACTAAGAGTTAGTTGCAATATTTTGACAAGTATGAGTTCAAAATCTGTAATCTATTGTTGGTTCACAATAAAACAGCTTAAATGTAAATTTTATATGATCATACAACAATGAGGTACTTTCATAAGGACCTACAGTCGGTTCACATTTCATAGAAATCCTCGCAAAAAATAAGTGTATAACTGAAAATATGCGGACAAGACTAAAATATTTTTATACCTTTCTCCGAAATAAAAAAGGAAAAACAAAGTTATCTTGTAACCACTAGCAGAGCAATATTATAATTTTGTACATGTTATCTAATATACTGATTAAAGGATTTAAAATCTTTAAATGTAGGTCCTACCCAGTATTTCATATGACATATTATTAGGATTGTAGGGCAGTGCCGATTGTCTGATATTCTTGCACTATACAAAGAAATCATATAGAACACTAGAACCAACAACAACGGGTTGGAACTTTTAAATTTCCTTTTGTCATGTTGATCAAATTATTGACTGCTACTCTGCTACATTAAGATATTGCAGAGGTCATCTCGATAGAAATATTAACCCTATTATATAAGCTATTGCTGAATCCAAACCAAAGAGCCCAGGCCCCATTTTGATTTTGTTGCTACTATTACTGCATATATTCGCAGAGCATCCGAGAAAATGGACAGTTGTCCTAACTAAACTTCAAAAGTTAGATCATGAAATGAGAGTTTCTCGAGACAATACAATGAGACAACAATAATTTCTTTAACTGATATGAGATGAACGCCCCGCATATTCATAACTAGACATTTGGTGCGTTGACACAATATAACTGATGGTCCAACATTAGATATATGAAAAACTAGATCTTAGATGAATTAAACTAATATTTAGCTTATGTTGTGAAGATTGCTAAAATCATACGAGGAAACAATAGTTTATGGATATTATAACTGAACAACTCAAGCGTATAGTAATAAATATATTTTCATGTGTGCACCAATAGGCAACAATAAGGCTTTCGTGATTGACTTTAACCTCTAATCACTAATATTGTACGAGAACTTTTACATTATCAAATTACTAGAAAGATAACTACACCAAACTTTGTCTGCAAAATAAGATAAACAAGCTACTGTAATAACTTGAATTATAGTAATAGCATAAAATATTTCTAAACCGTCACCGTATATATTACACGCAAACTCAATTGGGGCCTGAGTTAATGATTCACCTGAAGCAGTCAGACCTTTAGATATATAGATAGTTACCCAGAGAAGTTAATTACAAGCATGTCATGTGATTCAAAACAGAGAGTCGCTGCAAGTAAACTCCTCAAAACTTCCAAAATCTGGATCGAGATGAGTGCCATATGGAAACATCATTTCAGAAATGCAGTTGCAGCAGGTATGCAGTATGAGTGCCAGATTGAAAGTAAAAATACACCAATTTAATGTAAACAAATTTTTACGTATTATCAGATACTTACATGTAACCGTTTATAGAAAGTGAGACCAATAATAGAAAATAAGACAAGTTACATGCAGGGGAGAGATTTTAGCTCAACATCCTTCATCGAAAAATTATAATGAGTATATAGAAAGCTATATTATGCACGCATGTCAAAAGTTACTTTTTATAGTATATATTAAATTTTGAACACTTTTTGCGCAATTCCTGATTTCGACACTAGTGGCGGAGGCAGAATTTCTGTTAAAAAGGTTCAAAAAAGAAAAAAGTTAAAAAAGATTATAAGCTAGTGAGAATTGAATCAATGAATTTACAAAAGTTTTGAACCCTCTTGGTCAATAAGCGCTTTTGGGCTGTGTCAAAGGGATACAAAACATAATATATAGAGGTAAAAAACAGATTTTGCTTTATATATACAATGTAATTTTTCGGCGAAAGAGATTTGAGCGAACCACCTTCCGCCCCTGTTCGCCACTAGTTACATGCTACAACATGATAAAATATAAGGTTAGTGTAAATATTCTTTACCTTATTAAATTTATATCGAAAACTAGAAATACTCTCTACTTTAATTTACAGGTAAGTCGCTCTTTCCTTTGCTACCCTACTTCTGAAACCAGAGTTGTTATCCTTCTGACATATGTCATGTGATTGTGGGGTTACCTTTCGAGTTTTCTCAAGTTAATTTTCACGGCAAAGCTATAGTTCAGTCGGGACCATAACTGGTTTAACTCTTTGAATGATGGGTTGATTTTGGTTCATGCACCTTATTCATTTGTATTATTCTATTTCTTTGATCTGATCTGGGCACTCCTCAATTTTATGCAAGGAATTATATCTCTATAATTTCATATATGTCTATGAAATTCCAGTCTTTATTCATTCGTTCATTTTGATCTTAAGCTATTGGAAGTCTTTCTTACTTTGGAATATATATATATTCGCTGCATGGTTCCAAACGCGAATAAAGGAGAAGAATTGTGAATTGATCAGTTAATAGCGAAACCTCCCAACATAATGTACGTTATGAGGTGCTCACCTGGATACATGCGTTACATCATATGTAATACTGGACAAAGATGAGTATGAAATAAAACGATATGGACAGTAAGAATTTATACGGCTGACGCTTTATTCTTTCTTTACTTGATGCTTATAGTGTAAAGAAAAATGTTGAATATATAAACTTCTAGAGTGATGCTTATCGTTTGTGCATCGTTTGGTATAGTGGATATTTAGTGACATAGGAGTAGGTCACAACTTGCAATATAAATATGCATATATCACTGACATCCCCATGCTATGGTCATAGGAAAATTTCTTCTTGAATATTTAACATCCTTGTGTTCTTTCCAATATTTTCTTCATTCCCAACTTTTGTATCTTCCTATTAATTGTCAGCATATATAGTTCTGAAAAGTCATGGATTTACATGATATTACACAATCCATCAACAATATTGAAATGACCCAATTTCTGTGGAATCACAACTCAATGGATGAACATGTTTTAGCAATGCACGACGAGACTCTTGATATTGGGAAAGGGAGTTCAATGGATGCAATGAGGGAGATGATTTTTGGTATGGCGATGATGCAACCTATCCACATTGATCCAGAGTCGGTGAAACCGCCTAAGAGAAAGAATGTGAAGATATCAAAGGATCCACAGAGCGTTGCAGCTAGGCATCGGAGGGCAAAAATAAGCGAGAGGATAAGGATTTTGCAGAGACTTGTTCCTGGTGGTACAAAAATGGACACTGCTTCCATGTTAGACGAGGCTGTTCATTATGTTAAGTTTTTGAAGAAGCAACTCAATTCTTTAGAACAAGCAGCTGCTGTTAATAGGCCAATGGTTACTGGATTTTCCCCAACATTTGTGGATTATTTTACTTCTTTTAGGTCATGCCAAACTCCTCAACTGATGAGCTCTAATGTGCAAATGCTAAGTTAAGGAATAATGTATCTAGATAAAGCAATCTAAATCATGATTTGGCTCATATATAGGGAGTATTAGTCTTCCCTTTGGATTTACAAGTCTCGTTGTATGAATCAAAGCGATAAAAAAAGGTTCCATCTCAGTGAAGTAGGAAGGTCAAAGTCAATCGGTCTCTTGCTCTACTTATAATTTTGTTAACAATTCAATGAAAAGTTGACCGTTGCAAATCTAATTTTCCTTTTCTTTTACTAAGCACAATTAGAAGTGTTTTTGCTTTAATTATGAGTTAACATTTCCTGAAACAACTAGAAGAGTATGACTTAAACAAATATTTATAACATGGAAGGATTAAAATTAGAAGATTCTATTATGGAGCTATTGGAAGTATTTTGTTTGTATTACAAAAGGATAAGAGATCATAATTCAGGATTTTTATATTTTTCATTTGATTCTCAGAATAAGGTAATTAAGGTTTTGAACATGGGAATTAGGAGGTCATTATACTCTATTAGTTTGCATTTTCTCTTCAACATTATCAGCTCAAGCTATAGAATTTCATTAAGTAATTTTGTCGATTCAAGAATTGCTATATAACCTTAAGTCGTAAAAGATTATTATATTCTTTTTTAACTGGTTTATGTATCATTAATTTGAACTAGCGTAAAAATATTACCATTGCATGAATCCGTTTTCAATTAACCGTTCGAGCATCAATCCTTTTAATATTAAGCATAACTATCCTATAATTATGATGAGGGAAAAACTAATATATGTGATTAGCATTTTCAAAAGAAGTAGACTTATAGACGAAGAATTAGTAGTAGAGTATAAATCGAATATTCAATTATTAATAATAATATGATTTATGATCTGCCCAAATATTTTATTTTGGTTTTTCATTCAGTCTCAAATACTTGTTCTAAGGTTTAACTAATTTTATGTCATGTAAGACTTATTAAAAAGAAAAATAGTTGTTACCAAAATTTTTTTATTCTCAAAGCTCAAATATGCAACTTCTGAATAAGACAGGGTACAATTGTATCCATCCTATTAGAATTAGAGACTTATGCACCTTGTTGCATACAATGATTTATTTATTATTTCACTTCTTAAAATAGTAATGCCACTTAATAAAATATTCAATGTACACCACTGTAGAATACGATGCCAGCATAATAAAAACAATAGGATTTGAAGCCGTATGGCAGTAGAAATATGAATATGGTGGTGCCAAGAGTCACAGGATGGGGACACTCCAAATAAAGGAATTGTCCAAAATCATGGATTGTTCCAATCAATGTTGTGTAATCCATGAGGTGTTATGCTTTATTTTTTATTTTTCGTGATATAAAGATTGGAGCACTTAGAATATACTTTTTCTTGTCAAATTTTGCATTTTGCGACCTCCCCAACTACTCGGTGCATTGTACTTTGTACTTCAAATTGGATCTATGCAATGCACGGAAATTGACTTTCTTGTATTTTCTGTTATTCTTTCTCCTTTTTTGTTCTTTTCTAGTTCATGTCAATTGAAAAAAATAAATGAAATAGTTTACTTTGTCTCATTTTGTGTGATGCATTTTCATTGAACACGAAATTAAAATAAAAAGACTTTTAATACTTATAATTTAAAATAGATTATAAATATTTATGTAATTATAAATCATCGCATCTAGATTAATATAAAAAGTTTAAAGCTAAATTATTTTCAACTATAATTCTTTTTTCTAGGACAGACTAAAAAGTATCATTGTGTTAATAAAAAGATAAATTCGTCATATGGACCAATTGAATGGCAACACGTGTCAGCAAAATTAGGAAAGAAGTGAAGAATGACGTGTAAAGCTCAAAATCAAACATATTAGTACTGTAATCATTAATCCTGGAACTGATCGTGAAAGAATTGCACCAGATCTGGTACGAAGAGTCACTCATAATTAAGAATGAGGGGAGAATCAATTAATTCCGGATTACACAAAATTTGTCATTATTATATAATCAGTTACAAATCAATTATATAACATACAATAAATAATTGTACATGCAGATACGGAATGGGCTAGTCAGTTGGGAAATAGGATTACTATTTAATCATTACTGATGTAATCTAGAGTAATTTGAAGAAAAGGGGTCAGACAATGGTGACTTGGACTAGCATGGAAATATCAATGATCGGTTTCTTTGGTGATTGGCTACTATGGACACTTTTGCAGTTGGACTTTTGGGTTTGGCGGCCTGCGTGACATGATTAATTTAGGGAGATTCGTTTCTAATGGCTTGGTTATGTGCCAATGAGCTTCGAAGAGTTTATGATTGTTTTGACCACGACTTTGAGATTGATATCTTCTATAGGCATAGAAAGTTTGTCGTGTGATGTGATTGTCTCCTGAATTAAGTTAAGTAGTGTGCTTCTGATCGATGGAGTACTTATGAAGGGAGCTATCCTACTTGTAATTCAGAGTTGATAGCAGAATTCTCGTATTTTCACATGGCAGCATGATAAATGAGTGAGTCATGTGAGATTGGGATTGAATGAAAAATGCTGCAGTTCATTTTCAAAAGGAAGGTCATGAATTTGAGTAAGCATGAGAGGTCTCAGATGCTTAAGAGAGTGATGGTACTATCTTGATGTCACTTGAGAAGGGTGTGGGTTGTAGGTGTCCTTTAAAACTACCACCAGTAGTGATGGCGCTAACCCACTTGCTAGGCAAGCCAGTCATGAAATATTAACAAAACATGATAACGAATTACAGAATAAATAAGTTTGGAAGATAAATAACCAGGAATAATATAAAATCATAATAGAACTCCCCTGAACTGGTAACACTGAGGCATGAGCTCTATAGTACGAATACAAATCTGAAGTACTAAAATACTATCTGAAACAACAACAACAACAAATAAACATAGGAAGAGATGCCACTGACTACAATAAGAAAGCAGCTCTACCTCGATTTCTAAACACAGCGAACATATCCGCTCACAAAGCTAGACTAGATCCAGCTCCTGAATCTGCACAATTAAGTGCAGAATGTAGTATGAGTACAACCGACCTCATATACTCTGTGAGTATCATGACTAACGTCGGTAAGGTAGTAGTGGCAAGAATTACCAATGATACTCACTTAACAACCTGCTCAGTTCATAAATATCCAAGTATACAGTAATGGTACCAAACTAAACGTGAAATATAGTTATAACCATATCAATTGACATAAAAAAGATGTGCCCAAGTCTTATAACAGTTTTACAGCTCAATATACAGAGAAGATATGCATTTATCACCAAAGGATCATCAACCTTAGCATATAGAGAAGATACATGTTAAGAATCAAGTCAATGTGCACAGATTAACATATAGAGAAGAAATGTACCATGTCTTTACTTTTTAGTCAAAATAACATACACTAATGTCAAATTTTCGACCATCAAATCGATTGAAAATCAGTCAGAAATCACTTATTTTGCGACGGATTTCTGACGAAAATGAAGTGAATGGAATATAGATGGTCGCAAAAAATTTCGACCAAAACGCTCGGATATTTGCAACCAAAACAATCGCAAAGAGGAAAAAATTGGGAGACCGGCTAAATTTTACTTTTGCGACCAAAACAGTCGCACATTTAAAATAAATTATTAGTTATTTCTTCACAGTTCCGACCGTTTTGGTCGGTAATTTTTATTAATTAATTTAAATTAAATTCATAATTTCTGATCAAATCTGACGGAAAATTAAAATTAAATTAAATTAAAAAATAATTAATTTTTTTGACCACTTCAGTCGTAAATCTGGGAATTCTCAGTTAAGTTTTCCGACCAAAAGTAGTCGAAATTCTGAATTTTTTCAGCGAAATTCTGCTACAATTCAAAATCAATCATTCAGCCAACCTAATCATTCAAACATTAAACCAATCATTCAACCAACCAACAAAACATCAAATATTAAACTACTAAACTATACAACCTACACTTTCAAATAAGTATAAACACATCTATTAAAACACATAACAGTATAAAAACTTCAACCAAATGATATTCAAGTCAAAAATACATAATCCAAGTGTAAAACCAACCAAGCTGAAACCAATAAAGTCTAAACTCATATTACATTCAAAATTAGTACTACCGATCATCATCGGTTTTAGTCTCCTCATAGTTAGATTCTTTCATTGAATGTTGTTTTTCATGTCATGAATGCACACATCATACTTATCATTTCTTGAGCATTATTGCATTGTTGAGACAATTCATCGATTTGCGTCCGTATTTTCTCAATTTTTTCGGTGAAGCAAACACCACTAAATAATGCGATTGGACGACTTGACGACGGCTGCGCTCTAAGTCCGTAGACTCTACCTTTATTTATTGTCATGAGAAATAAAAAATATATATTTAATTAAGCAAGGGAAGAAACATGCAAATTGTGCAAAATAATGTTAAAATAAAGTCATATATAAAAAAATACAAAAATATTTTATACCTTTATTACTCCACTGGCTGCCTGTGTCTATATCGAAGTCATATCTTCGGGCGTCGGCTGAGAATCGGGCTGAGTTTGTTACCACTCCTCCTTTTTTCTGTGATACCCTTCCTAAAATGTTGTTGACAAATATTATATAAACGAATTAATCTTAACCAAGGAAAAAGGTAGTATTGTTAGAATCTTACATATGTCTCTCATGCACGCGGTTTGACCCATGTTTTCTCTTGTACCATCCTTCTTCTTCTTCTTCTTCTTCTTATGTGTCTCCTCAAAGACAGTAGCATGAGACACATCTCCCTCATGTGCCTTTTCCTTTCAAAATAAAAAATATGAGTTTATTACTTGAATCTCATATAAGTAAAGCTAACTAAAATCTTATAAATAACTTACCAATCTCAATCGATGGGCCGCAAAATTAATTGAACCTCCAGTGTGCAACGAGCCACCCTTACTGGAGGCTCTGTTTGCCTTCCTTCGCCTTTTCACTCCTCTACTTTCATTCCTCAGTATTCCACTTCACCAATAGTTGATTCCAGATATCTTCACGCAATCCCAAGGCCTGCTCCACCTTTCCGAGCAACAAAGTGAGTATCTTGAATCCTTTTCTGAACTCGCCAGATTTTCATGCTGAGGCTGCCATACACACTTAGTATGTAATTAAAATAAATGTTAGACGAACAGAATAAATATTATATAAATTATATTTATTCGTACCGTAAATTGAAACCACATATTCAATCTGATTTGGTATGGAATCTCTCTCCAGGAATTCCACGGTTCATGGAAAAATGGCTTCATAGCTTCCACAACCGTATGTCTAGCCTGAAAAGATGGTAAAAACCTGCATTATATGTAAAATAAACATTCGTTAAATATATGTAGATCTTTATTCTAATAATTAAAATTAAAGAATTACTTAACCGTCCCCAAGGGGTACGATAATCAATCGATGCATATGATCGTACTCTACAGTCCCACCAGCATATTGTCTCCGTGAAGGAGCAACTGAAGTGGCACTAGTAGATGGGGATGCAGCCGTCTGAGATCCTCCAATATCAAGTCTAGAAATACTAGGAGTAGATGATGATGGAGATGATAATGGAATGGACGATGATGGAGGCACAAAAGATTAACCATCATGCCCGCCCTGGAATGGAATCAATGGTGAGCCATCATGCTGACTGTTACGACCCAAAATCCAACTAGCTGTGATGGCACCTAACTCAACCTGTTAGGTAAGCCAACTAACAATAAACCAGTTCAAATAATATTTATTAAGAGAAGAAAAGATAATAGAACTGAACTATTATACAAAGAATTTCCCAAGGACTGGTAGTACAGATCATGAGCGTCTAAGACTTAGATTTCTTTACAAAACTGAATTGAAATAATTACAACATCTGTTTGAAATGTAAATGAACAGAACTCGAAGCAAATGCTACCACGGACTAGTGATAGCCATAACTAGAATGCAAGTACGTCTTCCGATCCAGCTCTCCCCGTACACAGCAACATCAGCATCCAAACATCTGCACGCAAGGTGTAGCTAGTATGAGTACAACCGACCCCATGTACTCAATAAGTAACAAACCTAACCTTAGGTTGAAAGTAGTGGCAAGCTGGGACAAGGGTCAGGGTCCAACTCCAATAACCAGCCACAGCTCATAACAATATAATAAAAAAAAGTACAAGAAACAACTCAAAGATATGATGCTCAGCTCGTTCACAGTTACAGAAAAATAGGCATGCTTTTCAAGTATAACATTAAAACCCAAATCTCTTAATGAAATCTCCAAAATATGAGTATATCAGAAAACTGTGATTTTTCCCAAAGACTTCCAACAACAGGTAAAATATTTAAATCTCAGATGGCATGAGGAAAAATATATCTCTATGCCTACATGTCAATATACAGGTGAAATCATGAATATCACAAAAAGCGGGTAGAATAAGGAAATGCATCTCTATGCATGTATCTCAAATACGCATGTCAAATTCAATGCATCTCAGTAATGAACTCATATACTCACACTCTCAGAGTACTCAACCTTACTATCTCATACTTTTTACTCATCAGGCTCAATCACTCGACACACTCAGTCACTCAGTACTGTACAGGGTAGATCCTGCCTAAACATAATAACTGCTAGCAATTGCGCACACTGTGGATGTGCAGACTCAGGAGGGGATGATCCAGCCCAAGCGCTATAATAAACCAAATCCTAGCGTGAATCAATAAAGCCTGATCCGCACGGACAACTCACGTGCTGCACGGACAACTCATGTGCCATAGTATCAATATTTGGATCCGCACGGATAAGTCACGTGCTGCACGGACAACTCACGTGCTGCACGGACAACTCACGTGCTGCACGGACAACTCACGTGTTATAGTATCAATATCTGGATCCGCACGGACAACTCATGTGCTACACAGACAACTCACATGCTATAGTATAAATATCTGGATCCGCACGGATAACTCACGGGTTGCACGAACGACTCACGTGCTATAGTATCAATATCCTCACAATCAGGCCCTCGGCCTCACTCAATTATCATTCTCTCCAGTTTCTCGGGCTCACTATGTCATGAAAAATCAACCCAAAATGATGATATGATGTATCAATAAATGGTAACAGAGACTGAGATATGATATGGAAAGGAATGCGTATGACTGAGTACGTAATTGCAATGTAAACAAATAACTCAACAACAGAAATGACCTCAGTGAGCCCCAACAGGATAAGCATATAGCCTAAGCATGATTTCTAGCATAAATTACAGCTCGAGTGCTCTTACACATAGAGTGCAGTAAAAATGTTCAGATAAGATAGCTACACAGTTCCATGGAATCGACTAAATCACAATTCACATGGTGCATGCCCACACGCCCGTCACCTAGTATGCGCGTCATCTTGACATCAATTATATAACACTTAATTCGGGGTCTCATACCCTCAACACCAAGTTTAGAAGTGTTACTTACCTCGAACAAGCCAAATCCAATACCGAGCAAGCCAAATGATGCTCCAAAAATTTCATCTCGCGCATACCAACCTCCGAACGACTCGAAACAAGCCAAAAGTAACTCAAATGCATCAAATAAAGCCCAAGGAAACAATTCCAAAAGATAAAAGATCAAATCTTTAATCAAAAGCCCGAAGTCAACCAAAAAGTCAAACCCGGGCCCGTACCTTGGAACCCGACAAAACTCACAAAATCCGACAACCCATTCAATTACGAGTCCAACCATACTAGTTCACTCAAATTCGACTCTGAATCGATATTCAAAACTCAAAAAATAACTCTATGAAACTTTAGGCAAAAATCCCCAATTTCTC
The DNA here is from genome assembly GCA_002018475.1 of Nicotiana obtusifolia. NCBI lineage: Eukaryota > Viridiplantae > Streptophyta > Magnoliopsida > Solanales > Solanaceae > Nicotiana > Nicotiana obtusifolia. The sequence continues at coordinate 13,034 of MCJB01014313.1, read as the reverse complement.
TTTTGAAATCATCAACCAAATGCCAAAAATGAAGATAGATTTATGAAATAAAATCAAAACCGAGTAGAAGACACTTACCCCAGTCCATATGGTGAAAATCTCTTCAAAAGTCGCTTCAATCCGAGCTCCATCGCTCCAAATATGATAAAATGGCCGAAACCCCCCAAATAGAGTACTTTATAATTCACTGGATAGTCATATGCATCGTGATCGCCGAACAATCCACGCGATCACGAAGAAGAGAAAATGGCACTGCTCAAAACACCCAACGCGTTCGCGAGACAAATCATGCGAACGCGCAGACCACTGGAATAAAGCTACGCAAACCTGATACACATGAACGCGAGACATCTCTGTCCAGCACCCACGCTGATACGAGATCGCTTTCCCAAGCACGCGACCGCGTTACACAAGTCGCTTGACCTCCGCGAAAGCGGTCCTACAATGGAGAATGCATAGAAGAAAGTGCACCAGCTCCAACATTGTACATTCCGATCACATTTCTTCCCTCACGATCGCATAGAAGGAAAATTAGCACCAGCAGCCCTGAACACACCAACAATCAAACATGAAGGAAAAATGCTCCGACTCTGCTCCGAAACTTACCCGAGCCCCTCGAGACCATGTCCGAACACTCCAACAAGTCCCGTAACATAACGCGAACCTACTCGAGGTCTCAAATCACGCATAGCAATATCGAAACAACGAATCGCACCTCAAATCAAACTTAAATGAACTTTGAACTTTCTATATTTGAAACTCGCGCCGAACATATCAAATCAATCCGGAATGGACTCAATTTTGCACACAAGTCTGAAATGACATAAAAAAGCTATTCTAATTCTTGGAATCACAATCCGAATCTAATATATTCAAAGTCAACTCTCGATCAAACTTATGAACTTTCCAAACCTACGAATTTTCAACTTCTGCCAATTAGTGCCGAAACCTTCTAGAAATATCCAAATGTAAATCCGGGCATACGCCCGAGTCCAAAATCACCATCCGAACCTAACGAAACCATCAAAACTCTATTTTGGCGGTCAAATACCCAAAACTCAAACTTGGTCAACTCTTCCAACTTAAAGCTTCAAACATGAGATTCATTCTTCCAAATCACTTCCGAAACCTGAAAACCAAAACCAACGATTCACAATTGCTCAAAACGACCGGTCGGGTCGTTACATTCTCCCTCACTTAAACATATGTTCGTCCTCGAACGTGCCAAGAGTTGTTCCAAAGCCCTCAATCATTGTGTAACCTTACCATGCACATACCCAGGGGTGATCCCATATCACCCTAATCCGTATAAACCGGACAACACAACCTAACAGAAGATCTTTAATTCAATCTTATCCCATAAACCTTGGGATCTAATTTCCAACATAAGAAATTTCCTGTAAGACCTGAATCTCGCATTTATACACTGTATTTAAGTCTGAACAAGCTGCATCAAGCCATAACCATAACCCAAGATACAATCACATAATATACCACATAACTCAAATACTCATTGTAATAATTTCTAACCACAGTAACTGCTCAAAACAACCCAATACCGCTAACAAACCTCATATCGAATAAAACCTCATTCTAAGACCTTTTTACACTAATGATGAATGAGACACGCAAAAACTCGTAACCATTTATCAGATCAACAAGTCATGGAACTCTTCCTCCTTCGACAAGAACTGTAGCCAATTTCTATGCCGACTTCCGATATTATCCTTCCAAATATACCAAAAACAAATCCGGTCACACTCATTCTAGGTCCGACGATCTCATCTTATCAAACACAGTCGCCTTACTGACATGCCACACCAGTATAACCTTAAGCCAGAAACCATGCAATCCGTGCACCAATACGCAACAATTCAAGTGTACTCAAACATAGAAAATGACTCAAATGAGAGAACCGTCCCGTAAGATCAACAAGTACCACCATGAAGAAATGCTAAGAACCCTTCACACATCGTGGAACCAAATCACACGAATCTAACACAAATGATTATATCCCAACATAATTTCGCTGCAATGCATGACCCCATCTAGCCACTATGCTCAAAATAAACAACTACGCGTAATTCAACATCAAGTACCTGAAGTGCATGACCATAACCACGGAGGAACCAATAACACAATACCGCAGTACGGAAAGAACATACCAAATGCACAATCGATCATTCAACACCCTAATATCCTTCTCGCTCAAATTCCGCTATAAGGCGCAAATAGAACCGCACCATGTGTGCATATAACCAACGGATCACAACCCCTTATGGCATAGAAGGGTAACTCATAGAACATATCAGAACATGAATAAGCTCAACTCTAACCGAATGGCACATCCCTCAATAATAGCAGTACAAAGTCAACCAATCCGACCCGGTGTAGAACACACATCCTCATTGGGCCCACCAATGGACCCCAAATCAATTTTGATCACCCACAAATAGATAAATAACCCTCTAAAAGTCCACAATGACTGAACTGTAACACATACTATCCTCTAGATAGCTTTGGCCACATCTTCACAGTCCACAACCACAAAACAATCTGCTTCTGAGAACTCTAGGTCTCCAAATCCATAGAACACACGAATCACCATATTTAATCTGAACTGCACCGCCTGAATATCTAACACATCTCTCACACACAATCATCCCACAAGGAATACTTCTATAATTCTTCCGTGCCACAGAGCAAAATCTAAATATCAACAGTCGATCAACCATGCGAGTACCGCAATATCAATGAAGTATCCGCAAAATAAAACACAGTGCGCCTTCTGAAATACGCACCCTTCTTAGGCAATACCAAGTAGTAATAGCATTCATCTAGACATCTAATATCGCTCATGTTGTCTAAGAATTCATGACCTTCCCTTCAAAACGGAACCGTGACCTTGCACCTGTCAATCTCAATCCCAAACAACACATCGCATCTATCATTCCATTATATGAAAAGTACGAGAATCTCATAATCAACTCTGAGTCACAAGTAGAATACATACCCGGTTAGTCGGAAACCTTCCATTTGACCTCACCTAGGAGAAAATCCCAATACGCAATATGTTCTTCACACCAGTAGGAAATATACACCTCGAACCGTGGTAGAAACCATTAAGAACTTTTGGAATCCATTTGCACATAACCAAGTTACGCAATTCGCCAAAACCCAAGAGCATTGCCACAAAACACCTGTAGAGACTCATCACATCATAAGAACCAAAAGAACCGAGCATACCAATGCCATATTGATCCAACCTACCACCAAGCTGCCCTATTTCTCCGAGTTCCTTCCGAATTGCCTTCCGATTGATACTTCTCCTTTTCCAGACCACCGCGATCCTTACCCAAAACTCACCACAAGAGACCCTAACATGAAACCACACGCCCTAAAGCTCATACACCGATGTATTCCCTCTTAAACACCCCAAAAGTATCACAACCGAGACACTCACTCTGAAGAGACCTTCTGAGAACCTAAAGCCGTTAAATTCAACTTCCTGATACTGAAATGTATAATCCATAATAATATAAAAATACCGTGAGTCTCTATACCATCCAATGCAAAATCTCAGATGCTAGTCATATACCGGTCCGAAAAATTCTCAATTGCTGCACATAAATCTTGAACCTGTTAGACCCTTCTCGAGAGTCATCCACTCTGCTCGAATCCCAATTGCACCACCCAAATGGGCCGAGCGACCTGTGCTCAATTAGCACAACAACACCCCAAAGAAGTAATCATACCTTAACGCAACCGGGCAAATTCATACACCGTGCACACCACATCTTCCGGAATAACAATTCAATCATTCCATGATTCCCATATACCCATAAACTGTAATATAACCTGTATCCAGAAATTCCTTTACTCGACTCATCCTCGACCTTAATCTCTGCAACTCATATCCAATTCACAAGTATGCCTCAAATCGAAACTAGTATAACACATAACCACACGACCAAATCGTCGATAACAGACTCCCCCACTTGGCTCAAAGCCATAGAACAAAACACTCGATAACTCATGATACCCATGCTCTACTACTACCTCAATTCCGCACCGAAGTTCAACTCAATTTTTCATAAGCTTGTGTAACACAAACCATCTAATACTCCAAATCATCTGCAAATTTCGCATTCATCCTCGTGACGGTCAGGTCAACTATTACAACCGATCCAAACTCAAAACGCACAAATATAACCCACTGGTAGAAAAGAAAGCCTTCAAACAACATCATAAAAATCACAAGTTCGTAGATTACCTCGCAGGTTATAACCCACCTGCTTAGCCTCAAACTGACATCTATTTATACCCTTTTCACAACCACAACTACTATGCAATCACTCAATCTTCCTGAGTCTGAACTCATTAATAAGACATGAGAATCAAATTTGTTCCATAATTAAGCAACATGAACGATCCTTCAATACACTCATAACTCGAGACTATACGTCACATCAAGACAAAAATCAAGCACCCGATAGTCCTTTTTATATCTCAGACAACTCTTCTCGTTACATTCAATCCATCTGAACACATCCCGTAGTCACATCATACTCATCATATAGCCATCCAACCACTCATTGAGCCACAAATTCCACTCATAGGGACGCTACCAGACATATAAGTCCAAAAGCACGTGCTCACACAACTAAAATTCCCGTGCTCAAGCTACAGCCACAACCCGGCCTCAAGCCCTCAGACTGATCCATCATCAGCACACAGAAATCACATCTCGCACCTCATCCATGGAATCACAAGCCGTCGATGCACAACTGATACCGAGCGCTCACATGCATATACGATTGCGTTGAATGAATTCAAAGAATTACGTTTTCGGCTGATTTAATATCGCACGATAAGGAAAGAAAGATGACAAAATTTATCCTAAATGCCCTGTAGCATATCGAAGATAGGTATGAACGTCATCATACTGATCCACAAGACTCTACTAGACACTTGCTTATGATCTGTAGAGCCTATGAACCTAGAGCTCTGATACCAACTTGTCACGACCCAAAATCCAACTAGTCATGATGGCCTATAACTCAACCCGTTAGGTAAGTGAACTAACAATAAACCAGTTCAAATGATATTTATTAAGAGGAGAAATGATAATACAACTGAACTATTATACAAAGAATTTCCCAAGGACTGTTAGTAAAATCATAAGCGTCTAAGATTTAGATTTCTTTACAAAACTTAATTGAAATAATTACAACATCTGTTTGAAATGTAAATTAACAGAACTCGAATCTAATGCTACCAAGGACTAGTGATAGCCATAACTAGAACGCAGGTACATCTTCTGATCCAACTCCCGCCGTACGCAGCAACATCAACATCCAACATCTACACGCAAGGTGCACAAGTGTAGTCTGATTACAACCGATCCCATGTACTCAATAAGTAACAAACCTAACCTTAGGTTGAAAGATCCCGCGCAGGGAAGATCCAGCCCAAACATAATAACTGCTAGCAATTGTGCCTATTGTGGATGTGAAAACTTCGGAGGGGCCGATCTAGCCCAATCGCTATAATAAGACAAACCCTGGCATAATCAATAAAGCATGATCCGCACGAACAACTCACGTGCTGCATAGTCAACTCACGTGCTGCACGGACAATTCACGTGCCATAGTATCAATATCTGGATCCGCACAGACAACTCACGTGCTATAGTATCAATATCTGGATCTGTACGAACAACTCACGTGCTGCGCAGAAAAATCACGTGCTATAGTATCAACATCTGGATCTGCACGGACAACTCACATGTTGCATGGACAACTCACGTGCTATAGTATAAATATCCTTATAATCAGGCCCTCGGCCTCACTCAGTCATCAATCTCTCCAGTCTCTCGAGCTCACGATGTCATAAAAAATCAACCCAAAATGATGAAGTGATGTATCAATAAATGGTAGCGGAGACTGAGATATGATATGCAAAGGAATGTGTATGACTGAGTACGTAATTGCAATGTAAACAAATAATTCAACAATAGAAATGACCTCAGTTGGCCCAACAGGATAAGCATATAGCCTAGACATGATTTGTAGCATAAATTATAGCTCGAGTGCTCTAACACATAGAGTTGAGTAAAAATGTTCAGATAAGATAGCTACACAATTCCATGGAATCGACTAAATCATGATTCACACGGTGCACCCCCACACGCCCGTCACCTAGCATGCGCATCACCTCGGCATCAATCACATAACACGTAATTCGGGGTCTCATACCTCAGCACCAAGTTTAGAAGTGTTACTTACCTCGAACAAGCCAAACCAATACCAAGTAAGCCAAACGATGCTCCAAAAATACCATCTCACGCGTACTGACCTCCGGACGATTCGTAACTAGCCAAAAGTAACTCAAACGCATCAAATGAAGCCCATGAAAATAATTCCAAATGATAAAGGTCAAAGCTTTAATCAAAAGCCCAAAGTCAACCTAAAAGTCAAACTCGGGCCCGCACCTCAGAACCCGACAAAACTCAAAAAATCCGATAACCCATTCAATTAAGAGTCCAACCATACTAGTTTCACCCAAATCCGACTCCGAATCGATGTTCAAACCTCGAAAATTCACTCTATGAAACTTTAGGCAAAACCCCCCAATTTCTCTTTTGAAATCATCAACCAAATGCTAAAAAACGAAGATAGATTCATGAAATAAAATCAAAACCGAGTAGAGGACACTTACCCCAGTCCATATGGTGAAAGTCTCTTCAAAAATCGCTTGAATCCGAGCTCCATAGCTCCAAATATGATAAAATGGCTGAAACCCCTGAAATAGAGTATTTTATAATTCACTGTAAAGTCATATGCATCGCGATCGCGGAATAATCCATGTGATCGAGAAGAAGAGAAAATGCCACTGCTCAAATACCCAACGGGTTCGCGAGACAAATCATGCGAACGCGCAGACTACTGGAATAAAGCTACCCGAACGTGCCCTGATACATGGGAACGTGAAGACATCTGCCCAGAACCCACGCTGATAAGCGATCGCTTTCCTAAGCATGCGACCACGTTCCACAAGTCGCTCGACCTTCGCGAACGCGATCCTACAATGGCAAATGCGTAGAAGAAAGTGCACCAGCTCCAACATTGTACATTGCGATCGCGTTTCTTCCCTCGCGATCGCATAGAAGGAAAATCAGCACCAGCAACACAGAACACACCAGCAATCAAACATGAAGGAAAAATGCTCCGACTCCGCTCCGAAACTTACCCGAGCCCCTCGAGACCATGTCCGAACACTCCAACAAGTCCCGTAACATAACACGAACCCACTCGAGGTCTCAAATCACGCATAGCAATATGGAAACAATGAATCGCACCTCAAATCAAACTTAAATGAACTTTGAACTTTCTATTTCCGAAACTCGCACCAAAACATATCAAATCAGTCCGGAATAGACTCAATTTTGCACACAAGTCTCAAATGACATAAAAAAGCTATTCTAATTCTTGGAACCACAATACGAATCTAATATCTTCAAAGTCAACTCTCGATCGAACTTATGAACTTTCCAAACCTTTGAATTTTCAACTTCTACCAATTAGTGCCGAAACCTTCTAGAAATATCCAAATATAACTCCGCGCATACGCCCGAGTCCAAAATTATCATCCGGACCTAACGGAACCATCAAAACTCCATTCTGGCAGTCAAATACCCAAAAGTCAAACTTGGTCAACTCTTCCAACTTAAAGCTTCAAACATGAGATTCATTCTTCCAAATCACTTCCGAATAACCTGAAAACCAAAACCGACGATTCACACAAGTCATAATACATCATACGGAACTACTCATAACCTCAAACTTCCGAGCAAAGTACAATTGCTCAAAATGACCGGTCAGATCGTTCCACTAACTAGAAGGGAAACGAGGACTCAAAGGTGGCAAATTAGGCGTGGGCATAAAATTAATATTAGTGGAGGCTGAGGCGGAACCGCCCTGGGTCGACATGGAATAATATTGTACTGTGCTAGCCAGGGAGGGGGGTAAACTCTAAAAAACTCAGGTGGTAATGCAGTCGTCGTCTGAGAAGGACGAGGAAAGCTAAGAGGAGGATTCATCCTAGGCATGTGTGGAGGAATGTGATCACTCGTGGATGACAAAGTATTTTTTTTCTTCTTAATGTTTTTTAGTTCTTTACCTTTAGAAGCCATATGTGCAAATTAAGTAAAACAAAATATAATAATAAATAATTAATAGGTAATAATATAAAGCAGTTCTTCTACATATTACAACAATTAAAAAAAGACCACATATAAAGTTCAACAAGATATAAAAATAAAACAATAACATAAGGAATAACGTAAGAAATCAAACAAGTCATAAAACACACAAACAACTCAATCCTCGTCGCTTTCTTCATATTGATCATATTCATCATCTAATTCTTCATCCTCGCTTGCTTCATATTCATCGCTTGAATGTCCATCCTTGTTTGACATGGATGTTCCTTCCTCATAATCACTTTGAATTGATCTAAGGACTGAAGGCTCGAATTCCTCATAAAGGCCTTCACTATCATGCACCTGCTAGTTCATCATCCACCATTGCTTTAACACTTGAGATATCATTCTGCCATGCTACATCTAATGCATCCTCGACCTCAACTCTACCCACGGGCTTTATTTTTATCACTAACCGCCATGCATCCTTCTTCTTGCACAAAGGATAAGGTGCATAATACACCTGTTTCACATTTTGTGCTATGATAAATGGGTCATAGTGTCTATACCTTCCCATGTTATTTATTTCAACTATTTTATACTGTGGATGCACCTTTGTACCTCTAGTAGGTGTTGGATCATACTATGTACATTGAAAGAGTACCAACTTTTTCTTCGACCAACCAACACTATAATCGAATTCTAATATCTGTTGAAGCACACCATAATAATCAACATCACCATCAGATTTCACACGCACGCCACTATTATTAGTTTTTTTTTCCCTTGGACTATTCTTCTATATGAAACTTGTACCCATTGATGGAGTACTTAGACATCATTCTGAGCTTAGGGCTAGGTCCCCAAGCAATGTCATGCAAAAATTGATCATTGACGCTATTATTTGGATTATGAACCTAGAACGAACCCAATATAGAAACATTAAATTAGAAATTAAAAAGTACGTACACCTGATAATAATTTGCATTGGAAGAAACTTTGCTAATACTTACAATGTGTTTAAACCATTCTGCAAACTTAGGATAAACATTCTCATCCCCATATGTACCCACAAACTAATTGTCCGACAGATTTGAAACTTTTCATTAATTAAAATGATTGATAATTGATATTGAATATAAGTCGGTAATATAAATGTACACTTACGTATATTAAGGTTGGACTTCGGGACAATTTAGTAGAACATGTGTTGTAGCTAACTTTAGCTCCATCTCAGTCAAAAATCATGTTGGACTACGTTTTTGACCGCCTTTTCCACGTTGATTGAATATGGAAAAGGGTAGTGCCAATAGATCGATATTTCCACCATCATCATGTCGATCAGGTCAATTTCTTAAACATGGCACATCATGTTCAAAATAATATGAACAAAAATAAGATGTTTCTCTAGCCAGATATACCTCACATATCGATCCCTCAATCCTTGATCTATTTTTTACGGTCCGCTTACATTTGCCAATCATCCTGCATAGCACGATTTTGAGATGGAATAATATTAAAATGAAACACATAAGGATTAATGATTAAAGACAATTACCTCTCGAAGGAATACATCCATCCATTGAACTAGCCCTCCTAGTTGTGCCTCTTGCGCGAGGTGAATTGGAAAATATTCCATCATATCGAAAAAACCAAACAGGAAAATTTTTGCCGACTTGTTTAAAGTTAAGCGAATGTTACTGTCCATGTAAGCTAGGTTCTCCGACCTCAATGTGCTAGAGCACAACTCCTTGAAAAATAAGCATATCTCCGTGATGGGCTTTCATATTCTATCAGGCAAAGCATTGAATGCAATAGGCATCAAATATTCCATGAAAATGTGATAATCGTGGTTTTTCATAGACGTCAACTTCCTTTCTTTCATGTCAACATACCTAAACAAGTTTGATGCATACCCATTAGGCATCCTCAAATTATTAACTCAATCACAAATCTCTCTTCTTTCATCCAAAGTGAATGTGTAACTGGGATTAGGCTTCTGAATCTTGTTGTTCAAGTATGTCAAGTATAACTCAGCCCGCCTACAATATTTTTTCAAATCCATCCTGGCTTTCAAGTTATCTTTTGTCTTGTCGCTTACATCCATCACAGTATTAAACAAGTTATCAAAAAAGTTCTTCTCGATATGTATGACATTAACAATATGCCAAAGAAGATTGTGCTTCTAATAAGGCAACTCCCAAAAACTGCTCTGTTTTGTCCAGTTGTGTGTTACACCATACTCCAGTATCTTATTAGGCAATGGATACTCTGTTATCTTAGGTAGACCTCTAACTCTGTTCCAAATCTCTTCAGGCGATAAGAAATGCGTTGGCTCCTCATAATCAATTTTGTTCTTCATAAATGCACTAGTATTTCTCCTAAAATTATGATCCATTAACAAGAATCGGTGATGACAGTCAACCCATGTGTTCTTACCTCCATGTTTCAAAGTGAATGCCTTTGTGTCTTTCATACAAGTCGGGCAAGCTAACTTTCAGGCAGTTGACCACCCGGGCATCATTCAATAAGCAGAAAAATAATTTATAGTCCACATCAAAGCAGCATGGAGTCTGAAGTTTTGCTTAGTTGATACATCATATGTTTCCACGCCTTCATGCCACAATAACTTCAACTCATCAATTAGGGGCTTTATGTATACTTCAATCAATTTTTTCGGATTTTGTGGACCTGGAACAATACAAGTTAGAAATAAATATTGACTTTTCATACACAATTCAGGCAGCAGATTATACGGCATAACAAACACTGGCCAACATGAATATGGTGCAGCAGATACTGCAAATGGAGTGAATCCATCAGCACATATTCCCACCCTAATATTTCTCGGTTCACCGGCAAAGTCTGAGAACACCCTATCAAAATGCTTCCATGCTTCTCCATCTGACGGATGACATAGCACACCATCTGGCCTTCTATGTTCGTAATGTCATCTCATATGAGGAGCGGAACTCATTGATGCATACAACCTCTTTAACCTTGGTATAAAGGGTAAGTAGTGCATCGCCTTCACTGGAACCTTCTTCTGTTTAGCATTTGTGACTTCTTTGTAACGCGGCTGGTTACCAAATTTACAATTTTCTAAAGCTGCAACATCCTTATAGAATAACATGCAACCTTTCTCACAACAATCAATCCTCTCTGACGAAAGACCCAACTTGAAAACCAATTTATTTGCCGTGTAAAAATCTTTGGGCAAGTCAATCATGGTCGAATTAAGTTCATCCATAAGGTCAATGATAGACTCCATGCCTGCTTGAGAAATAGAATTATCCGATTTAATACTTAGTAATCTAACTATAATAGAAAACTTGGAATGCGTTGCGGCTTCATAAAGCGGACAACTAGCTTCCTCTAACTGTTTGAAGAAGCTCTTAGCCTCATCATTTGGTTCGGATTGAGCCCCAGGGAACATCTCAAAAGCATCCCTCGTCATTTTATTAAATGCAAAATTTTTAACATTAACATTCTCCGCTATGTGACCACCTTCTTCACCACCAGATGAGTTCTGAAAATGAACATCATCTACACTAGGATGACTCTCCCCATGCACAGCCCACATATAATAATTTTTCATAAACCCCTTTTTATACAAATGAATAGTAACAATATCGGGCTCCAATAACTTAAGACACTTGCATTTCACACAGGGGCACCTAATTGCCCCTTCAATAAGGAAATCATCAAGTGTCTTTGCCTAGCAATAAAGCTAGCAACCCCCCCCCCCGCAACCCCGTACGATTTGGATGATTCCTATCATACATCCATCTACGACGCCCAAATTCTGTCTAAACAAAAATATTAAAAGTATTTCATTTGAAGGTTCTTATTTTTAAAGGTTAAATGTTATTTTATTTTGTATGTGAGTTATGTCAAAATAATACTACTACTATTTAGCAAGAGCATTGAATAAAAAATATAATTACCAAAAAAAAAAATCTCTTTAAAAGAACATCTACATATATAGCAATTCTAAAATATTTTTAAACAAAAAATGAAGAATAATTAAATTACGGTTTAGTTGCATTAATTTTTACTCTTTAATTATTGGCGGAATTACTAGCATTACTATTTACTCTAATTATTGGCAGAATTGCTAGTTTTTGGCTTATACGAGCAAAAGAATTTAATGGATGAAAATGAAAATAGATTTCAATTAAGCTTAATTTTATGCAATTCAAAAGATATTAAAAAAGTTAGGAGTAAGATATATTGTCAAAAGTAGTCAACTAGCACTAAGAGTTTCAAAAGATTCTTCATACTTTCTCCTATTAAAATTAGTACCCTCCCCAATATAATCAAATGAGATGAATTGCTATATATGTAACAACTATACAAATTAGTTAGCAAAATTATTTAGTAAAATTATCCCCAATTTGTTAATGTTATGCCCAAATTAGTAGGTAATTTACCAACATATAACTTTAATTTAGCAACATATAACTTTAATTTAGCAACATATAACTCTAAATTACCAACATATAACTTTAACATCTAAGTTTAACATATAACCCTAAATTACCAACATATAACTTTAATATATAACTCTAAATTACCAACATATAACTTTAATTTAGCTACTAACAATAGTCGTAGATTTACTTTAGCTAAGACCAATCAATTTTTACAAATCAAACTAGGAGCAATTAAACAAAATCAGTGTATTTTAAAAAAATAAAAAAATAACAAAGGAGGGTGAGGGAAACCTACCTGGCAGTGGGGGGTCGTCGACGAAGGAGCTGCTGCTGCGCGCTGGGGCGGCGTCGCCGGTGATGACAGCGGGTTGGGGCGTCGTCGGGGTTGGGTGGGG
>MCJB01014302.1:60126-125962 GCA_002018475.1 Nicotiana obtusifolia | reverse complement strand
TACCGAGCTCGACATTGCGGTCGAGGGGTCACGACATTGCTGTCGAGGGGTCACGTCGAGCCTCACTTTTGTGATGGCCGATATGCCCGTTGTTTCAACTGTCGGCTCGTCCTCAAAAGTCAAGGACACTGCTCAAGCTGTACCAAACGTGCAGGGCCCTCACCAAACATGCAGTACTTTTACCAAACGTGTAGTACTTTCACCAAACGTGCATTGACTTCACCAAATATGCAGGACACTGTGATGATTATCAAGGACACTTTATGGGCAAAAGGGTTTTGGTTTTTTCTATATATATATACTGGGCTTATCAATGTAAAGGGGGATCCAAGATTTTTAGAGAGAAAGAGCAATATATTGATTATCAAGTTTTCTGATTATTTTTCATCTTCCAAGTGCCATATTCTTTCCATTTTCACGTTCAAAATACCTAGTATCAATTTTGTCATTTATCTATTAGTTCCCACGCATAAATTCAATTGTTTTATTTTCGATTTTCGGGGTAAACAATAGATATAGATGTTTATGGGTGTGCAAAGGATATGAAACAATATTTAAATAATCATTAAAATCAGGAGAATAATTGTTTTCATATTTAAATTTTTTTCATTGCGACAAATACATTATACACTTAGTTCGAAAGAAAACACGATAGGTGATGTTTTCCCGCATTCTTTTTAGCATCATCCCCAAGGCTTTTTAACATTTTCCCCAAAAAGGTATATAGAGAACCTCCGAGTGGCCCCACCACAAGAATGGCGGGACCCGGTTACCTTTAAAATCTTGTCAATTTATCCAGTAAAGCGACAACTACAACCGAATTCAACCTCTCACTAGTACTACGTACTAAAACTGCTGATTCAATCATTATTTTCTCCGAATCCATTGTCCTAAGTTATCACTAGAGAAGACTAAGGTTGTTCTAGGGTTTCTTGTTCTTCAATGGTGGAAATAGGGAAGATAGTGTTGGATACAGGATGGTTAGCTGCTCGATCAACAGAGGTAGAAGTCAATGGAGTAGAGTTGACTACTACTCACCCTCCTACTCAACCTGAATCTCCTTGGATGGAAGCTGTTGTTCCCGGAACGTAATGTTTCCTTATTCCTTTATTTTACTTTTTAGTTTATACAAAATGGCCCCCTTTTGTTTAAGTTTTAGCCAATGCGTGGAGCGTAGTGAATTTGGCGATGGGTAGTGTTCTTTTTGTTAGATTTGAAATGGGAAAGCTTGAATTCAAGACTAAAGTGTTAAAATATTATTATTATTTTTTGGGTATTCTGCATTTTCTTCATAGTAATAATGCTTAGGCAAGTTGGAATCTGATATTGAGAAGTTTAATTAGTAAAGAGTGTACAACAAACTGATTTTTTTTTTAAAATTTGTAATTATTATCATGTTCATCAGTGTTGTTTTTTGTTATTTTGATGATAATTTTAGGATGATTCTTATGGTTTTAAGCAATTGATTTGGTTATGTTACTTTAGTATGTCTCTGTAGTTTATAAAAGATACAATCTTTTGTGATGAAATGACTTGATTCTCATTCTTATTTGGTCACTATTAATCCCAGTATTCGCCGCTAGGAAGGATTTTGGAATATGTAGTTTAAACTTCATAAGCCCCATTTGGTAGCTTACGTCGGGATTTTAAGTTGGTGAAAGATGGAGAGTTGATTAAAAAACTCAGATTTGATATTTTCTTAAATTGCCTGATATGAAGTTTAAAATCAAGCATTGTGGAGATTATGTTTTCTGTTGTTATATCTTCATTTTGTAACTCAAATTGCAGTGTTTTGGGAACTCTGGTAAAGAACAAGCTTGTTCCTGATCCTTTCTATGGGCTGGAGAATGAATCAATTATTGATATTGCTGATTCGGGGAGGGAACACTATACTTTCTGGTTTTTCACCACATTTGACTGTAAGCTGGTATGTCTCACAAAAGTAGCTGATCTGTTTCACTTGCCTCGAGTGCCTCATTTACTCATAAGAGTTTACGCTTCTCATGTGGAAAGTTTTCCACGTTGAATAGCTCGAGCATATTAGTCAACTGAATGGATGTTACAATCTGTTCATTTTCCTAGCTGCTTTTGCAACTATTCCCCCTGTTTGTTGCTACAAATGAGTGATTGATTTAATTTGTTTCAGTCAAATAATCAACACGTGGATCTTAATTTTCGGGCTATTAACTATTCTGCTGAAGTCTATCTGAATGGGCACAAGGAGGTGCTCCCAAAGGGAATGTTTAGGAGGCATTCTATTAATATTACTGACATTCTGCATCTGGATGGTCAGAATCTGCTGGCTGTGCTTGTTTACCCTCCTGATCACCCAGGGCGAATTCCTCCTCAGGGTGGTCAAGGTGGCGATCACGAGGTATTCTTCAAATTTAAACTTATGTGTGGAAATCATCTTGGAAAGTATTTATTATTGTCTTTTGAAGGCACAAACTTAAGCCGGTACTTTCTGTAATCTGGGAGAGAGAATTAGTAAAGTTCGTAAAATAATTTCTAGATTTACTGGATTCCTGACTTTATGTGAAGGTATTGGCAACTTTTGGTTGTGTTTCTTTGACAGTTGTGTTATTTATAATAAAATTGTTTCAACAAGAATGTGTTTGTGTCCGCTCATTGTCTATTTCGCAAAAGATCAATATTGCAAATACAAGCTTCTCTATAATGTGCGGAATGGTCACTAAATCTCTCTTCTGCATGTCTTAGATTGGGAAAGATGTTGCTGCACAATATGTCGAAGGTTGGGATTGGATGACTCCAATAAGGTGAAGACATATTACTGTTTCTGAGCCAGTTTTGGCATCAATTTCTTCTATGTAGCACTTCTCTTTTGACATTTAGAATTACCATATGATCATATTTAAAAGTATCTCACTTGGCTGAAACACCGGTGATAAATGGACCTTGGGCCTAACACACCCCCTCATGCCCAGGCCTGCACTCTGGAGCGTGGACAACATAAATGGGGGCCCACACGGTAACAATAATTGGGATGGGCTTGGCTCTGATACCATGATAAATGGACCTTGAGCCTAACTTAACCCCAAAAGCTAGCTTATGAGATGAGGATTGCTCAAGACCATATAAGGAGACCAAAGACCTCAAATCATACTGATGTGGGACAACTCAACAATCGGTAATGAGAATTTAGCCTGTATTTTTACATGCATAATCTCAACACTGCATTTGTGAGTTTCGCAAAACATAGCCGATCCCAAGCTCATATAAAGGAGAAGGAATGCGGTAGGTTGAGATCTGCATCCCTTGAAGTGGACTTGAATTGCGTAGAATGCATATAGAGGATAATTTAGTCTTGAGGCATAGTTGGTGTCACGATCCCAATTTTCCTCCGTAGGATGTCGTGACGACACTTAGTTTCTAAGACTAGGTAAGCCTAACAAACATGAAGGGTAACTGAAATAATAATTTTAAAGTCTCAAAACTTCAACATTTATATAAAATAAAATCTGCAACTCAACATGTACAACTCCCAAAACCCGGCAAAATATAGTCACAAGCTATATGAAGTGATACTAAATATCTCTATACAATAGTGTCTAAATAAGGACAAGGAAATAAAATAATTCAGGTGGAGGGGGACTCCGAGGCCTGCAGACGCTGCTAGCTGTACCTTGAAGTTTCCACTCACGAACTCTACTCATTGATGCCCGGACTGGTAGGAAGTACTTGAATCTGCACAAAAAGATGTGAAGAAGCGTAGCATGAGCACACCACAGCGGTACCTAGTAAGTGCCAAGCCTAACCTCGGTAGAGTACTGACGAGGTCAAGTCAAGAGCCTATTGGAATAAATAAAAGACTGAACAAATATAAGGCAGTGTAATAATTACAGTAATGAAATTGAAACAACAAATAGCATATCAAGGTTAGCTACACGGAACTAAAGCAATTAGTACAACATGGAGAAACAATTGATAATATGCTAAGGAAATAACAATCAAAGACAAGTGCAAAAGCGGAGAAATGCCAACAAGAGTCACTACCGAGGTACCACCTCGTAGTCTCAGATCACAAGAATAAATCACAATCTTTCCTTATATCACCACGAGAGCCTTTACATTTTGTTTTGAAAATCATTATTTCCGAAATAGCGTCCAGCGTTTTAGCCCACCTTATCACATTGCAAGACTTCTAGTAGTTCCCCTACTAGCCACGCGTATCAAGCCCACCTTATCTCATTGCATGCGTTTCAACCGCAAAACCTTATACCACCGCATGCGTATCAATGTCACAACGTACCACAGATCGCACCTCAAGTGCCCAATATCACAACTTGCCAGAGAAACCAAACAATAACAGTAATTTCACAATAAAGAGCGCGTGGCTCAACCACAAAGTACACAAGAGTCTCAACAATAATAACCGGAATGAACAACTCAACAGAATGGTATTTCACAACTTAATACTTTGTTTCAGTGTGAATCACGACCTTCATATTTCGATACCAATTTCAACAACAAGATATTCCACGATTTAACAACTTCAAGTAAAGAGTTCAACAATTAAGTAGAGAATACGGAATAAAGGAAACAAGAACTTCAACTAAACATGTATGGCAATGAGCATGTAAGAGAATAAGACAAGTAGATATGTGAAAATAGACTGAGAATGATGAATATAACATGTTAAGATAACTCAATTAAGGCATGAAAGAATCTACATACTAAAACCGGTAATTTCCACATTTAGCCCGTGTACACACTTGTCACCTTGCGTGCACGGCTTCCACACATCACAATTATCACAAACAACACCAATCCTAAGGGGTAATTCCTCCACTCAAGGTTAGGCAAGTCACTTATCTCAAATTACGCTAAATCAATCCACTAGTAAGCCTTGTGTGGGGGAATTACCCTTAGGCCTTTCCCTCGATTATCCAACATCGAACGGCTCGAATCTAGCCAAAACAACTTCATACCATAAATATAAACTATAGGAAACTAATCCGAACAATAAAATTACGATCTTTTGCAAAGAAATAAAAAGTCAACTCAAAAAGTTAATCCAGGCCCGCGTCTCGGAACCCGACCAAAATTATAAAATCCAAACACCCATTCGATAACGAGTCCAACCATACAAGAATTACTCAAATCCGACCTCAAATCGCTTTTCAATCCTTAATTTTTAGCCTAAGAAGTTTCTATCATTTTCTCCAATTTTTCAACTCAAACCACTAATTAAATAATGAAAATATCAATAGATTCACGTAAATTAACCAAAGCCGAGTTAGAAATTCTTACCCGAATAATCTCTCTGAAAATCTCCCAAAAATTTGCCTCACACCGAGCTCTCTAAGTCCAAATTATGAAATAAGAGATAAAACCCTCGATTTGAAACTTTATTCAGCTGCCTAGCGATTTACTCGTCCCGAACGCGGAAGGTGCCTCGCATTCGCGAAGCACAAGAGACGCTGCTGCTCAAATATGCGAGTTTCCCCACGCGAACGCGATGCACACTGAGCCCAGACCTACGCGAACCCGACCCCTCATATACCAATACACACGGTCAACAACAATAGAATCTCCCACAGGCGTGGACATCTAGACATGAGAACTCAAAGAATCACGAGATATCCCCAAATACAGAGCAAAATAAGATTATGCATGGGAATAAGTGGAGCCTGGATCAGATAAGACTGATGCATCTCTATGACAAACTGGAACAATACCTGTGATAACTGAGTCGGATGCAACCGCCTCCGTCCTAGCAGGAAAGGCATAATATCTGGCCTGGCCTCCCCCTCTAGGGCGACCTCTACCTGCCCGACCTCTACCTCTGGCTGGCTGTGTAGTTTGAGTGGCAACTGGTGCGGTAACCACAGCCTGAGAAGCTTGAGGGCCCTATGGTATACGTGGGGCCTGAGTAGTCTGTGGAGGTGCACCCCTCCTGAGTCTGGGGCAGTTCCTCACCATATGAGGAGTGTCACCACACTCAAAACAAGCCCTTAAAGGACGTGGTTGCTGGAACTGGCTCGGGCCTGATCGGCTGGATTGACCGCTGAAAGCACCCCGTGCAGGAGGTGCACTAGACAGTGGCGGTGCATAATGGGGAACCTGAGGCCTGGGAGTGGCTGGAATACCGCTGGAAGCTGGAAGTGCTGAATGAACAGGGCGGCTCACATAGCCCCTACCATGACGGGCTGCAACTGGGGCACGAGCACCACTATATGTGCCAGAATCTCGAGGCCTCTTGGTCTCCCTCTCCTCTCTCCACGCTCACATACTCTCCAATCTCCTAGCGATCTCCATTACCTGCTGTTATGAGATGTCCATGTCCAACTCTCGGGCCATGCTGAATTTGATACCAGGGGTGAGCCCCTCGGTAAATCGATGAATTCGCTCTCTGACAGATACAAACAAGGCTGCTGCATGCCAGGACAAATCACTGAACCGACTACATACTCCGATAAGGTCATAGAACCCTGGCGGAACTGCTAAAACTCTGCGCGCCATGCATCCCTCTAGGGAACAAACTCCCTTGTAAACATCTCTGAGAACTGATCCCAGGTGAGTGAAGCTGCCTCGGCCGGGCTACCCAACTTATACGCTCGCCACCACTGATAAGCCGCTTCTTTAAGCTAGAACACAGTGAAAGCAACCCCACAATCAAATTTAGAGAAAATTGTGGCAGCATAGACTCTTTGTAATAAGTCTTTCTTGTTAGGAATAGGATACCTAATCCATCAAAGAGCTGCGTTAAGAGGTTTGTAGTTAATAACCAAGCGAGGGACTCCACGTTCGATTTCGGACGACTTCACAATAACCATAATACGAAGGATATGGTGGCACTCTTCGAGAAAACCCTGGGCATCCTCTGAAGCCAAATCGTTGAAAGTAGGAAGGTGGTACTTCTTGTACCTCTCGAGCCTGAGTTGTTCCCTCTCAGAAGCTGCTATCCTAACCTCGGGCTGAATTGGGACAACCGACTGCACTATTATGATCTCTGGGACCTGGTCAACCTGGACCTGCTGCTCTGGGGTGCGGGCGGCGGGAGTCTGTGCTCCTCCCCTGGCCTGAGATGTGGCAGGAGCAAGTGGAATCAACCTCGCCTGAGCCTAAGTGCCGAACATGCTTAAAAACTGGGTGAGAGTCGCCTGAAGTGCAGGGATAGTAACAGGCGTCTCAGCTGCCTACTCTTTAACTGGAGCTACTGGTGGCTCCAATGTTGCAGCTAGGGCTGGTGCTCTGGCTACACCACGTGTCCGTCCTCGGCCTCTGCCCCGGCCCCGGCCTCTCGCGGCTCTAGCGGGGGAGACGAGTGTGTGATCATCAGATCCAGCTGTGCGTGTCCTCACAGAGAATAGAAAGACAACAAGTTCGCACGATAAGGAATCAAAGAAGTGAAACTTTTCCTAACAGTTCCATAGCCTCCCGAAGATAAGCACAGGCGTCTTCGTACCAATACGCGAGACTCTACTAAACTTGCTTGTGACTCATAACACCTATGAACCTAGAGCTCTATTACCAACTTGTCACAACCCCAATTTCCCTCCGTAGGATGTCGTGACGGCACTTAGTCTCTAAGATCAAGTAAGCCTAATAAACATGCAGAATAACTTAAATAATAATTGTAAAGTATCAAAACTATAACAATTATATAAAATAAAATCTGCAACTCAACATGTACAACTCTAAGAACCCGATGAAATATAAGTCACAAGCTTTATGACATGATACTAAATATCTCTATACAATAGTGTCTAAATAAGGACAAGGAAATAAAGTAATCCAAGTGGAGGGGGACTCCGTAGCCTGCGGACGCTGGCACGTATGGACTCTATTCACTGACGCCTAGACTGGTAGAAGTACCTGGATCTGCACAAAAAGATGTGCAGAAGCGTAGTATGAGTACACCACAACGGTACCCAGTAAGTGACAAGCCTAACCTCGGTAGAGTAGTGACGATATCAGGTCAAGGCCCTATTGGAATAAATAAAAGACTGAACAAATATAAGGCAGCTTAATATTGAAAGTAATGAAATTGAAACAATTAATAGCATATCAAGGTTAGCTATACGGAACTAAAGCAATTAGTGGAACATAGAGAAACAGTTAATAATATGCTAAGGAAACAACAACCAAAGACAAGTGCAAAAACGGAGAAATGCCAACAAGAGTCACTACCAGGGTACCGCTTCGTAGTCTCAAATCACGAGAATAAATCACAATCTTTCCTTATATCACCACAGGAGCTTTTGCAGTTTGTTTTGAAAATCATATTTTCCGAAATAGCATCCCGCGTTTTAGCCCACCTTATCACACCGCATAACTTCTAGTAGTTCCCCTACTAGCCACGCGCATCAAACCCACCTTATCTCACCGCATGCGTTTCAACCCCAAAACCTTGTATCACCGCATGCTTATCAATATCACAACGTACCACAGATCGCACCTCAAGTGCCCAATATCACAACTTGCCAGAGAAACCAAACAATAACAGTAATTTCACAATAAAGAGCGTGTGGCTCAACCACAAAGTACACAAGAGTCTCAACAATAACAACCGGAATGAACAACTCAACAGAATGGTATTTCACAACTTAATACTTTGTGTCAGTGTGAATCACGACCTTCATATTTCGATACCAATTTCAACAACAAGATATTCCACGATTTAACAACTTCAATTAAAGAGTTCAACAATTAAGTAACGAATACGTAATAAAGGAAACAAGAACTTCAACTAAACATGTAGGGCAATGAGCATGTTAGAGAATAAGACAAGTAGACATGTGAAAATAGACTGAGAATGATGAATATAACATGTTAAGATAACTCAATTAAGGCATGAAAAGAATCTATATAGCTAAAACCGGTAATTTTCACATTTAGCTCGTGTACACACTCGTCACCTTGCGTACACCGCTTTCACACATCACAATTATCACAAATAGCACCAATCTTAAGGAGTAATTCCCCCACACAAGGTTAGGCAAGTCACTTATCTCAAATCACGCTAAGTCAATCCACTAGTCGGCCTTTCCCTCGATTATCCAACACCGAACGGCTCGAATATAGCCAAAACAATTTCATACCATAAATGTAAACTATAGGAAACTAATTCAAACAATAAAATTACGATCTTTGCGAAGAAATAAAAAGTTAATCAAAAAAGTCAACCCGGGCCCGCGTTTCGGAACCCCACCAAAATTACAAAATCCAAATACCCATTCGATAACGAGTCCAACCATACAAGAATTACTCAAATCCAATCTCAAATCGCCTTTCAAATCCTCAATTTTTAGCCTAAGAAGTTTCTACCATTTTCCCCCAATTTTCCAAGTCAAACCACTAATTAAATGATGAAATTATTAATAGATTCATGTAAATTAACCAAAACCGAGTTAGGAATTCTTACCCCATTAATCTCTCTGAAAATCTCCTGAAAATTCGCTTCACACCGAGTTCTCTAAGTCCAAATTATGAAATAAGAGATAAAACCCTCGATTTGAAACTTTATTCTACTGCCCAGCAATTTACTCTTTGCGAACGCGGAAGGTGCCTCGCGTTCGCCAAGCACAAGAAACGCTGTTGCTCAAATTCCTCTTCGCGAACGTGAGATTTCCCACGCGAACGCGATGCACACTGACCCCAGACCTACGCGAACGCGACCCGTCATACGCGAACGCAATGAACAACTTCCCATACCTTCGCGAACGCGTGTCCACCTTCGCGAACGCGAAGAACAACATCACCTGCCTCCCAGATACCCTTCGCGAATGCGAGGCCTCTCTCGCGGACACGAAGAAGGAAACTAGATCAGAAAATTCAGCACCTTCAGCAAATTCTTCAAGGTTCCGAATGCGTCTAACATGGTCCGAATTACCCCCGAGGCCCCTGAGACCTCAACCAAACATACCAACAAGTTCCAAAGCAGATAACGGACCTACTCGAGGCCAAAAATCACATCAAACAACATCAATTCTACGAATCGCCACCAAAATTCAAGCCTATGAACTATGAACTTCCGAATTCCAAAACCGATGCCGATTCATACCAAAACAACTCCGATTGAATTCAAATATTGCACACAAGTCATAAATGACATTACAGACCTATTCCAACTTCCGATATCGGGATCCGACCCCGATATCAATAAAGTAAACTCCCGGTCAAACTTTTCAAATCTTCCAAATGTTAAGTTTTCAAACTTTCGCCAATTCACGCCGAAACGACCTACGGACCTCCAAATCAACATCCAGACACGCTCCTAAGTCCAAAATCACCACATTGAGCTATTGGAACCGTCAAAACTCCATTCCGGAGTTGTCTTCACAAAAGTCAAACTACGGTCAACCTGAACAATCTTAGGACTCCAACTTAGGGACTATGTGTCCCATTTCACTCCGAAACTCACCCGAAACCAAAATCAAACACCCGGGCAAGTCACATAATAACAATGTAGCATAGAGGAGGCAATAAATAGGGCATCGGGGCTAAAACTCTCAAAACGACCGGCCGGGTTGTTACAGTTGGTGGATTGATATTTTTACATATATGTTTGTTTCTGTTAAAGGAAAATATTATTGATGTGGGAAAACCTTCCGTCTACAAGCATTATACCAAAAAGAAGAGAAACCTTCCCAAGATGTTTAACATATATAATGTCATCAATTTAAAAGTTTGTGGCTTGGATATTTTATTATGCTGTAAACTTGATGTACCTGAATTGTGCCTGCTGGATAATCTCAAATCTTAAGAAACGCCAAATCTTTGTACTGAGATCAGATTCAAGTAACTTGAGGCTATCCCTTCTGCTCCTCGGAAAAGTACATTAACGAATTGAATAGTGCACTATTTACTTGTTTGTCTTTCTAAATTTCTAGTCGGAGGTTTATGGGTGATGGGCTCTTCATTCGGCAACTATCAAATGAAAGATTCATATAAATCACTTGCATATAAGTTCTAGTTTCCAGGCCCACAAAAAAATCATGTTTTATGAACCTATAAAGAGGTCAACGAGGAGAAATTTTGTTGTAAATAATAAACAATCATTTTGTCATCTTATAAGTTATTCAGTAATATCAAGTCGACAACTCATACATTGATGTTTTGCATAGTCAGAAAAGACTGTTACTTGGAAAATACAAACATACTGTTCCTCCCATTTTCTTGGATCCGTTTGGATAAACTCACAACACCATATTGCCAACTGCAGTTTTTCTAAAACAAAATAAAGCAGGACTATCTCTAGCCTTAAATGTTAAACTGCTGTATGATGTTCATTATTACAGGGATAGGAACACTGGCATCTGGGATGAGGTTTCCATTACTGTTACAGGGGTAAGATTTCATTCAAAATCTTATACTAGATCATGAATGTTTAGTCAGCTTCTTTGAACAATCTTAGGAAATTCTTATAGTTTCTATTGTGGACTTCGTTTTCCAGACTTATGTATCTTTTTTAACCACAAAACTGTTGGCAACTATCTGTTTTTACGATTTTGGGTGTTAGTGGTCAACTTTTCGTTTCCTTTATATTTTTGTTCTTTTTGAATTTTGTTATGTGATGTCGTGGTGCGGCTTTCAGAATTCGTCAAGAAAAGCCAATGAGCTCATAGCCCTGAGCTTTTATGTGCTGAGTTTTTCTTTTTGTGGTTAATATATAGTTTCTGATTCAGATTAAATACCAACTCTGGTGCAGCCAGTGAAAATAGTAGATCCCCACTTGGCCTCAACGTTTTTTGATGGCTACAAGAGAGTATATTTACACTCTACGATAGAGTTGGTCAACAGAAGTGCTTGGGTAGCTGAGTGTTCGCTGAACATCCAAGTGTCAACTGAACTTGAAGAAAATACTTTCTTAATTGAGCATCTCGAGACACAACATGTGTCTATCTCTCCAGGTGCCGACATTCATTATACATTTCCTCAGGTTAGTTTCTTGTTTCTCTCTCTTTCTCTCTCCTTTTCTTTTACCTTTTTTTTCCTTGCTTTTGTTAAGAAATGTACCTTGGGCTTAACTCAACCCTGAAGCTAGTTCATAGGGGAGAATTGCGCAAGTCCATACAAGGAGGCAACCAGCCCATTTCCCGACCAATGTGGGACTCAGGACTCTAACACCTCCCCCCACCCCAAACCCAAATCCAATGCCCATACCTGCCTAATCAATGGGGCACTTTAATCTACTGTAGCAGATTCTAATTGTAACACTAATACAACTTTTTCTACTCGTGTCACACCCCTTTTTCACCTTAACCCCTCTAAATAAAATAAAAAGTATTTAAAGCTCAAAAGGGATAACAAAAGATAAAAGTGTTTGGATAGCAGAATAAAATGCCTTCGTCATACCAAACCTTAAGAATTCCAAGTACAAATCATGCAATTGAGAACAAGCAGAAGAACCTTACACACTATCTCTTGACGACATCAACACAAACACAGAGTGCCAACGGGCAGTACCTTTGTCCAACGAATGACCCTTGCCAGTCCAGAGCAGACTCGACTCAACTTTATCTTGATGTGGAAGGATGAATTTCATGTGTAAGGTTCTTCTGCTTATTCTCAATTGCATGATTTGTACTCGGAATTCTCGAGGTTTGGTATGACGAAGGCATTTTATTCTGCTATCCAAACACTTTTATCCTTTGTTACCTCTTTTGAGATTTAAATACTTTTTATTTTATTAGGGGTTAAGGTGAAAAAGGGGTATGACACTTCCTTTCATAAATTAGTCAAAAAAACTTGTGTGAGATCTTAATTCTAATGTCACATATGTGGCTTCCCACAGGCTAAAAAACATACTGTAGTCTCTCAAGCTTGTAGACAAAATGGGTCTATAGTTGAGAAAACCCTGAGTAGCAGATGGTTTAGTACACTCCTTTGTTAGAGGCTTAGGGGTCGTTTGGTATGCTGTACTAAGTAAAATAATTCCTGTTAAAAATTTAATCCGTCTAATACAACGTTTGGTTGCTCAATTCAATTTATGCATACCTAATACATGGATTACTTATACCTCATAGGAGGGTTTAGCTAATACCAAGGAAACCAAGGGATTACTAATCCCTGCATTAACTATACCTGGATAAGACCCTAAAATTACTAAACCGCCCCTCAAACCCTTTCCTAAATTTCTTTATATATAGAAAGAAGAATATTCAAGGGTATAATTGTAAAGAAGATTTTGTACAGTTTTAAACCAAACACAAGCTTAGATTATACATTGCATAGCTAATTTTTAATATAATGAACCAAACACTTGATAAAAAATAATCCCAGCACTACAATCCCTGCATTACTAATACCTGCATTACTAATCCCTGCATTACTAATCCCTGCATTACTTTAAACGACCCCTTAGAGTATTCCTTTAAGAGAAATTTCCAGTTTATGTTGGTATATTCATAAAATTCCAAGTAAAGGTCACACACCATTTGACTTTAGGCTACTGGAGGTTTTCCTTGGTGATTTAATAATAACCCAAGTGTGGTGGCGGGTGTGAAGGTTTCTGTTGCTGAGTTTCAATGTACCTCTTATAATTCTGCCATTTGAATAAAACAGAGATCTGTACAATACTGAGAGAAGGTGCTTGAGCGCTTGAGGTGGTAATTCGAGAATTTGTTACACTTTATCTTAGTTTACCAGTTAAAAATGTCTAATGTTCAATGAGGACGTTGGTTTCACCTAAATTGTCCAACTTTGCAAGTTTTCCTCGTGTTTCCGTTCTGAGAACATTGACTTTTTATTCACTCTTTCAATTTGGTGAACAATGGTTTAATGAAATAGGACAATTGCTTCATGAAAAAATATTCTGTTGGAATGTTTGATCCTGTTCATGTGCTGAATTGGCACTTTGTCGTCTGGATGCTCTAAATCGAGTACTCCATTATATATGAAGTTCCTTACTTTTGTTGTTTTTTTATGTTTCCCTTTTCTGGATGTGTATATTCCATCTCTGTTATTGAGCTTTTGTAAAATCTGTCAAGTCTTCGCTTTGAAAATCTATCTTCTATGTTGCATTGCTCGGCAGCCTATCTCCAGTTGATTGTCTAAGTGGGTTAAATCTTTCCGTTGCAGCTTTATTTCTACAAACCCAATTTATGGTGGCCTAACGGAATGGGAAAGCAACATCTTTACAATGTTGAGATTACTGTTGATGTGCAAGGTTATGGAGAGTCGGATACATGGAGTCACCATTTTGGATTTCGCAAAATTGAGAGTCATATAGATAGTGCTACAGGTGGAAGGTGAAATCTAACTTTGAAATCTCCTCTCCCTTTGTCTTCTCCAGAGTAATAGTAGGTTGTCTCATGAGTTGATATAATGATGTAAATTTGGCTTTGTTTTCTTATCAGGTTGTTTAAGGTAAATGGACAGCCGATATTCATCCGTGGGGGTAATTGGATCCTCTCAGATGGATTATTGCGGCTTTTAAAGGAAAGATACAAGACAGATGTCAGATTCCATGCTGATATGAACTTCAACATGATGCGTTGTTGGGGTGGGGGACTGGCTGAGAGACCTGAGTTTTATCATTATTGTGACTTATATGGTCTACTGGTAAGAACAATCACCTCTTACCTGATGCTCTCTGTGTTTGTGGTTCTGGCTATGTTATTTACGTGTTGGTGTGCTATGGTTTGCATGGGCGTGTTCTAATTTGTGCATTTGAAAAGGTGACTTCTTGATTGCAGACCAGATGCCATTGTTTTAAGGATTACGTTATTGATGCAAGGTAATCACTGTAAAGTGTATACTGGTGGTATATAAAAGGTAGAAAATCTAGACAAGATATTGGATTTTTCACAAGTATCATCCAATCGCACATCTTAACTGAAATGTCATAGGTGGACCAAAATGTTACAATTATTGCCATAGAACTCTCCCATATTTTCATTGTTCTCCTGAATAGAATCTGATCACTCATTAAACCCCCTTTCGAATTTCTCGTTGTCTAAACTTTTAAGTTGTAGAGCATTCCTCCTTACCCTGCTTTGTATGCCTGTGCGTCTGTCCTTTGAATTTCTTGAGCATGTGGGTTGAAAGTAAAACAGAAGCCAACTTGCTGTTCGCTTCTAAAGGGTTCGGAGAAAAAAATCTCTAGGTGGTTTTGTTGGCAATTAATGTGGTTTTTCTTTAGTGATGGTGATTTTTGCAATATCAGTAGTGGATGTCCATATATCTGGCAGGCAGATGAAGCACTGATTTATTCACTTGGCTCTTTAGACCAGAAGCATTGATTAGTCTTTATGTACGGAGTATATACACAGTCTGATTTCCTTAGAAGTCTTGAACTGATCGCTTGCTTTTAATATATAAACTTGCTACGTTTATTCACTGTGTGGAATTCCTTTCAAAGTGAATATAATACACAAAATTGGTATCTGCTTCAAATACCCTTTAAAACATTATAACTGGAGTTACTCGGATATAAAGTATCCCCCTATAGAATAGGAACAAAAGAGGATGATAATGTGAAAATCTCATTATTTTGCAGGTTTGGCAAGAGTTCTGGATTACTGGAGACTGTGATGGACGAGGTGACCCTGTGTCAAACCCAAATGGCCCACTTGACCATGAACTGTTCTTGCTTTGTGCAAGGGATACCATTAAGCTTTTGAGGAACCATCCTAGTCTTGCCTTGTGGGTTGGGGGAAATGAACAAGTTCCACCACCTGACATCAACGCTGCTTTGAAGAATGATCTACAACTCCATCCATATTTTATGAAGTCAAACGACAGTGACACCCCAGCAATTACTCCCGTTTTGAAGGACCCAAGTCAATATCTAGATGGTACTAGAGTTTACATTCAAGGGTCTATGTGGGATGGGTTCGCAGATGGGAAAGGGGACTTCACTGATGGTCCGTATGAAATTCAGAACCCTGAGGACTTCTTCAAGCATGACTACTACAAATATGGCTTTAACCCGGAGGTCGGTAATGTGGGGATGCCGGTAGCAGCTACTATTAGAGCAACTATGCCTCCCGAAGGGTGGCAGATTCCTTTGTTCAAAAAATTATCAAATGGCTACATTGAAGAAGTGCCCAATCCCATATGGAATTACCATAAATACATTCCATATTCCAAACCAGGAAAGGTTCATGACCAGATATTATCATATGGGACACCGGAAGATCTGGATGATTTTTGTCTCAAGGTGAGTGAAATGTTCCATTGATATGCCATCGCTCTCATTGATTCTCTTTTGTTCTTTCTGCGTTTGACTTATTCTATAAATCTTATCAGGCACAGCTTGTTAACTATGTTCAATACAGAGCTCTTTTAGAAGGCTGGACTTCCCAAATGTGGAGCAAATATACAGGTGTTTTGATATGGAAAACTCAAAACCCATGGACTGGTCTAAGAGGCCAGTTTTATGATCATCTCCACGACCAAACAGCAGGATTCTACGGCTGCCGCTCTGCGGCAGAACCAATTCATGTTCAGCTTAATCTGGCAACATATTCTATAGAGGTAATCATTTGCCTAGCACTGTTAGGGGATAAATCTGATAATTTGGCTTAAAAACTAGAAAGTGGAAATACTTGAGCTTTAATAATAAAACTTGAACTTTAGTAATAAATATTGGAGGCTAGACCTGAATTTTAACTTATCAAAAATTAAAAAGTAATTCAGAACCCGAACTATGTGGCATTGTTCAGACTTTTTCTTTGGAACTATTCTTTCTGCTTATTTCTTCAGGACGGGGAAATAAATGTAGTAGTTATTATTTCTTCCATATCCATTATGTATTACCATGCTTAAAATGTGCAACTTTTGCACCAAAAAATAGATAATGCTGGAACTAGCATGAGATCTGGAGAAATTTTACCGTTTTCATGATTATTTTCTTAACTGTCCACAGGTTGTAAACACTACGTCGAAGGAACTTTCTAACGTTGCTATAGAAGCCTCAGTTTGGGATTTGGAAGGCGAATGTCCATACTATAAAACCTCTGAAAAACTTACTGTGCCACCCAAAAAAACTATATCTACGTTTGAGATGAAGTATCCAAAGTCAAAGAATCCAAAGCCAGTTTACTTTCTTCTTCTCAAACTCTATGATGTGTCCAATTATCGCATATACTCTAGGAACTTTTACTGGTTGCACCTTTCCGGTGGTGATTACAAGCTGTTGGAACCATTCAGGGAGAAAAGACCATCCCTCAAGATAACTTCGCTAACCTTTATAAAAGGATTGACCTATGAAATGCGCATGCATATCCAGAACACATCAAAGAAGCCAAATTCTAACACTGCACTGTATAAAAATAATTTCATCAGAAGAAATGGCAGCTGCGGTGAATCGGATTCATCAGAACCTTTTCACCTTTTGGATGGGGAGAAACATGAAATCAGTTTATACGAGAAGATTAGAAGGAACTTTTCAAGGGAACACAGCAAGGCGAAGGTTTGTGAATTTAATGGAACGGGAAAAGGAGTTGCTTTCTTTCTTCATTTCTCTGTTCATGCCTCAAAGAAGGAGCACAAGAAAGGTGAAGACACACGTATCCTTCCTGTTCATTACTCCGACAACTATTTCTCACTGGTACCAGGTGAAGTGATGACAGTGACCATTTCCTTTGAAGTACCTCCCGGTGTTACTCCACGGGTCACACTGCATGGCTGGAACCACCACGATGGGCGTACCATTCCTTGAGCCAATCATCTCCCTACCCAGTGGGGTAGTTGTACAATTGCTATGTTGCAGACTCTTCAAAATGTTGCCGCACCAGTATCGGATCTTCCAAAAATACACTACTTTTGGAGAATCCGACACGCACCTGGCCACACTTTTGGAGAGTCCGAGCAATAATACAATTGTAGTAGTTCATGTCATCTTTAGTGCTGGATGTCAAAGTGTTTTCAAGTAGAACGCCCTAAGGCATTTGAAGCAAGACGCAACACTCTTTTGGTGCCTTGTTTTTATTCACTTTTTAACACTGTAAAACAGGTGGTTCCGAGGATACAAGTCTGGAAATAAGAGCTCTAGTGCTTGTAGAAAACAATCCTGCTGTGTAGTATAGGAGTTCTGACATTCATGTCATTTTAATCAATAAAAGTTGTTGTAACTTCCATTTAACGCTATGTGCATGAGCACTCCTCCCCGTGGAACTGCATTTTGAAAGGTTTCATTTGGTTTATGGATGCGCTATCATTGGGTTTCTATCTAATTAATGTAACAACGCAGATGTATTCAACAAAGTACCGAGAGAATTTCAAATACCTGGGTCCGACAAAATCCTTGTGCCAATGGATGTGAAATTTTATGTATATGCAGGTGAGTCCAATCATTAATTGGGGGTTGGCATGTGGAAGCAATGGTACAATGATGTTTTTTTTAGAGTTTAATAGGGAAAAGGAGAAATAGCTGATGATATTTGTCTAATCATCGGTGGGCAGTTACTTGATAAAATAAAATGGTTAAGTTAATTCGAACCCTACCGTATTAGAAAAAAAAAAAAAAAAAAAAAGAGAGTTAAGGTTATATTTAAAAGAATTAATTGATTACAATCTAAAGTTTTTTTTTTTTGAACTTATTTATTTTCGTTATTTTTTTGGTTAGATTGCTCAGAAGACTTAAAGAAGGCACTTTTCCTGGTTGGACAAATAAGAGGAAATAAGTTTACTTATGATTTGTTGCAAGGTAAATCAATGGAGGAGCTTAGAGTTGTTCAGACCATATTATCAATGGGGTTAAAAGTATGTTTTACATTTCTTCTGTTTTTAGTATGTGAAACTTACTAAAGATGTTTAAATGCCTTCCACACATATTCGAGAGGATAAAAATATACGTGTACTCATCAATATTTGTATTACATCAATAAATACATGATACACGTGTTTTTGGAGTATTAATTACTTCATTATCTCTATCAGATGGTTATTGGTTTTGGGGCTGTTCGAATTGTTATTCCTGGAAATTTCCCAATCGGTTGTATACCAAATTTGCTAACAACCTTTTCGACTAATAATTCAACTGTCTACAATTTTTACTTTCGATAAATTGATTCTTTTTCGACCAATTTTTCTTCCAGATCAGCGCCGCTCTTGAAGTGATCAAATTTTTTTTCTCTAAAAAATAAAACTCGCAAAATGTAATAAACTTTCGAAAAAAAAGAAAATTTAATTAAACTTCCTTCAATACATCTCTGCCTTGAAAGAATACCACATGCAATAAACATATTTTGATTGAAAGATGGCTAATTGATGACATGTTACCCCATTTTAAATGCCATGTTTAATTTAGTTTTCTTTTTCTTGGCAAAGTGCATCAATAGAATGTCTATTAGAATAGCCTTCTCATTTCTTTCTGTATAGAGCAGTGTGGAGAGAAGCAATTGTCATCAATTAGAATGAGTGGAATCTATCTGGAAGAAAAAACATACTTATGTAGTTGGTCTTTGGAAAGACAACATTCAGCCAAATTGAAATACCAAACTTTTTTTTTTCAAAGTTCACAAATACAGTTTGAGTGTTCAAATGGATAACATTTTAAATTTATTTATCGGACTGACAAATGGTTGCAAATTTAGGAAGCCACTGCCTTTTAAATTAAGTGGTTAAAACGTGAAAGTAATATATTTTTATCTATTCTTTTTTGTTTATTTTGAGAAAATTATGTGGCAAGTAAAGAAATTAACGAAAAACCCTTTTGCACGATTTTTAATTTTCTCTTTTTTTCTTCTGTTTGAATTATATAGTAGTGCTCCTATTTATTCATAAAACGGCACGGTTAAATTCGTTAGATGGTTTATAGATAAGCGAACTGACTTGATCCCAAAATGATAAAGAAATAGAATTAAAAATAAGACTTAGCAATTGAAATTGAAGAAGATGACAAGCCTGTCCGAAGACAGGAATGAAAGTAATGTAAAAGAGCAAATAAAGTTGCTTTATTGAGAGCGAAAGTAAAATATTGCATGTGTTTTGCCAAGAATTTCCTGTCTTACAATGGCTGTTGAGCCTACTAGCTATACTTAGGGAAACAACATCCTAAGATCAAGCTATATTTAAATGATAATAAAGGAATCATTGATGAATATGTAATGGCAGGCCGTGGATGCAAATATTCTCTGTAACGGTTGCTCATTTAATGTTAGAGAATATTCTCTCATTGAATGTTATCCGATGGAAAACACTCGATCTGCTCCCGTTGACTACACTCCCTTCGGGATTTAGCCGATGTCAATTGCAGTTGTTGTTCCCGGTACTAGCTATTACTTGACTTGCATTTTACCTATCTTCGGTTCCATATGTCATGCTATCATTCGACCATTTATTATAAATCAATTTTACCCCATACAGATAGTCCCCCTACTTTCCGGTAATGCATCTTTGTGTTATCGGGAAGTAGGTGAAGATCCTTTACTTGGCAGGAAAGTTCCTGAACAGTCTCTGACGCTTGAAACGTTCATCTTCTCGCATTTAATACCCCGAACACGTGTTGTTCCATGATTCGGTAAATATTTATGTCAGTTTTTAAGGTAATTATGACCACGTTTTTTGCCGTCTATATCTTCACTTCTACTTATTACTTTACTTCTTTACTTCCAAAGTTTTTTTATAAACCCTTCTTCTTCCCTGCATTTACTTTGTATTTGTTTAGCAAGTTTTCCATCTTCTTCAATGCTCTTAGCAAAAGTTTTTTCTGACATACTATTACCGTGGCTGCTTTTACTGCACCCTGTGAAAACTCTGGCCTTCTCTTCGGTGGAGGCCCAAAGAAAAACAAAGATGCTGATTTTGATTCTGAACCTCCCACTGTAAACACTATCATACTCAAACACCTTAGTACTCCTAACGACTTTCAAGAGAAGACCCCTTTTGCGTCTTCACGAACTTGGGTTGTTAATAGGTATCCCTCCTCCATTCTAGTATTCCTGTTGTAAAGGAGGACTGCAACTGCCATAATCTTGACGTCCTCGCTCCAGATATGATAGAGCAGGTTACCTTCATGAAGGACGATTTTACGTATGTCTCTACATACCCCTTTAATTTGGTCCCATTCTCCATGGGGTCGAATGAAGGGGTCAACCCCGTAATTTTGGAGTTTTTCCATCGGTACCGGTTCTACTTGGCATAAATAGGCCTATCTATATGGCAAACAATGGCTTGCCTTTTCCAGCTGTGCACGAAGATTGGGGAAACTCTAACCCTTGCGCATATGATGAATATTTTTCCCCAAAATTTACGTGAGGAGTAATAAACTTCAGCAAATATGGCCACCATGCTCTCTTCACCAGTGTGGATGATGACAATGATCGTGGGTGGATGGAGCGATTCGTCATCATCACTACTCGAGATATCATCCCGGCCACAATTCCGTCCTTTCTTGAATCGGAGAATCGCTTTTGTAAGTTTATGATTTATTGATTTCACTCCTTCATGAAAAGGTTGTTTTCCGTTATTTGCTAATCTTTTTATTTTTTTGTTCCAGCTGCCCGGTGGGAACCACCACGGATTCAAGGCGTGGACCAGTGGGTTAAGAAAACTCTGAAAATCACAACAGCAGAATCCCGCTGGTGGAAAGAAATGGCCCTCAAATATGGATGGAAGGCCAAGAATCATGGTAAACCGAATCCTTCTTCCTTTTATCTTTGCACGAACATAGGTGAGTTTGCTGACTCTATTTGTTGCTTGATTCAGGACTTCCATAGAGCTTTATTACCTGCCCCGAGGTCAACATTTTAACTAACCCCGAAGAGGCCAGGAGGGTGCTACAAAACGCACTTGCTCTAAGCAGTGCCCGCGGATCTGCTTCCGGTGAGGGTGCTTCCTCTCGGAATCCGCATCCAGAGAACAAGCAACCAAAAAGGTGACGTTCTTCCTCGGGGCTCAAAGTAAGAAATAAAGAAAATAACGACCGAGATGGCCGCAGTTATAGTGGTCCTCGATGATAAAGGGGAAGCTAGTGATGGAGAGGCTTCCCTTTAAAGGAGGAAAAGATCTTCATCAGCTCAACCAGATGCTTAGCCGGGGGAGCTTCAAAACCCGTTTGTAGAAGAAACCCAAGCGCTTTGGGGCGAGATAGACTTGGTGAAAAATGTCGATTCCCGCTTTCCAGTCCCCATTGTTGTCTCCTGTCTAGGAAGTTCGGACCCCGTGCATCTTCTGTCTTCGGCCACGGAGCAAAACAACAACCAGCACTGCCCCTGCCGCAACTGCTTATCATCCTTCCACACTAATAACTTCACGCCCCTCAGCACCAAGTGCACCTTCGCAACCTACACCAACTGCATCTTCTCCACCGGCAACAGACGTTCGAGAAACGGGTGCTTCTCCTCCTTGGTCTCCCGACCATGGGAATTTGGGGCACAATTACTCACCCCCTTCCCCAGATCTTCAAGGGAGGAAAAATGCTACTCTTTCGATTTTGAAGGAGTGCCACATGTTGTGCAAACCGATGGAGCTTGCGAATTATCTGAAGCCATTGGCTTCAGAAAAAGACTGGAAGAAAATGCATTCTCTTTCGAGAGAATGCTTGTTGAACAATGCCATGCATAGTGTGGCAGCAGTACTGTACTTGTTCTCTTACCATTTATTTTCCACTTTCCTACTGCAATAGAAATCCTAACCTCGATACTTTTTTTTACGAGTCAACTTTCTTGCTTTCGAAGGCCTACAGAGATTGATCCTCAAAAGGCAAGGACTAGCTTTCGAGCAGGATCAACTGTTGGCTTAAAGGAACCAACTTGGCCGTGCGCCTCCTGGTTTTGGATGCAAAAGCTACTGAGATGGGCAAGCTAAGAAGCCAAGAAGCCACACCATTACACGAGCAACT
This sequence comes from Nicotiana obtusifolia, assembly GCA_002018475.1. Lineage (NCBI taxonomy): Eukaryota > Viridiplantae > Streptophyta > Magnoliopsida > Solanales > Solanaceae > Nicotiana > Nicotiana obtusifolia. Next base: position 103,206 of record MCJB01014302.1, on the reverse strand, counting down.
TCAAGTGTCTAAGGCTAAGTGGGTCGAGCTCCTTGACGCTGTGCTTGATGCTGTCGAGCGTGAGTCTGCCTTCAAGGAGCAAATAAATAATTTGAAGGCAGGATTAAGCTCCAAAACCAAGGAGGCTAAGGTTGCCGATGAGAAGAGGGTCAAGATGGAGGAGAGGCTTAAAAGGGCCATGGATCAAAACCAATTTCACTCAACTACAAATGTTACGCTCGATTCTCACCTTACTGCCTTGAGATCTGAAAGAGGCGACCTTTAGGTCGAAATTGATAGGCTCCAAGCAAAGCTCCAAGACCAAGGGATTCCCTCGTTTTCGAAAAGACTTATGCCATATATCATATAAGGAGGAAAACCTTGGAAGAGGCCAAAGTAGGCATTGCTAATATAGATGATTGTATTATTGCCCATGCCTGAGAATTGAAGTTGTCTGCTCGGGAACGCCTTCCTGCTCAGCCCTCGGCAACCGATTCCTCGAGTACTAGTTTAGAGTATTCGGGGACCGAAGGGGAGATAGAGGAAGATGAAGATGAAGGCCAAGAACCGACAACTGATCCGCCTTCCTCCATCGGAGGAAATGCAGATCCCTCTCTCCTTTCGGGCTCCAGTGGCAATGATGCATAGTGTTTTTTTGTACTTTGTATTTATGCCAAGCTTTTCATCAAGTTTAGATCTTTGATAAATAAAGAATATTTTTGATTAAGTGTTTTTCAAAATACATTCCTTTTTCATTGATTTAGTTAAAGCTTCGGGTAAACTTTCATCCGATAGCTTTTGATTTCGGGCATAAATTCTTCCGAAATCAACCCTTTACTATGAGGGTTTTATAAGAGAGGGCCCTTTTATGTTTACTGCTCTTGTAGAGGACGTCTCTTGTTTATTCCGGCACAAGCTTTTGAAGTTTTTGTTAACTTTCAAATGATAAAATCAACCCATCACTTAGACAAAAAATAAGATAAAAAATAAAAGGACTTTATTTTATTCCTTCTATCTTTAAAAGTACATGAGTATTCATTTGCTAAAGTAAAATACTGCTAATACATGTGGCTAACTTGTACAACTTATTTCTACGGGGCTGATCATGCAGTCCCCGACCCTGATGAAACATTATTGTTCCCGATTCTAGCAGTCCCTGGTTTTGTGGCATTCATTGTTGCTGTATCTTATACTATTCCCCCAGTATTCTAATGTGAAATATGTGAATTGGAACACTGGAAGTCTTGCTACTTGTGAATGGTTAAATAATCTTTGGTTCGATGGCAAGCTTTGCTTTTCAGCCGTTGAGCCAAAGATTATTTAACCATCCCATAGTGGTTTATCATTGGTGTAAAGATTTCCATGCCTTGTCATTAAAGGTATTATTCTTACCGATGACGCTCCTTTCGTAGTATGTTTTCTGTTGCTGCCTCATTAAAAACCTTGCTAGAAAAACTCAATTGGGACAAAAGCTGGTCGAAGGATAAAAGAGTGCAGCAAATACTTACAGTGTTGATAAGATCCGTCAATATTAGTATCTTTTAAGGTAAGTAACGTTCCAATTACTGGGCAACTTGACCCCATCTTGATTCTCCAATTCATATGATCCCTTACCTGTAACAGCTGAAACTCGGTAAAGACCTTCCCATGTTGGACGCAAGTTTCCGGCGTTGACTTCCCGAGTACTCTGAGTCACTTTTCTCAAAACCAAGTCTCCTAATTTGAAGTAGCGGAGGGTGGCCCCCGATTATAATATCTTTCCATCCTTTGATTTTGGGCCACCATCCTCACGTATGCCCAGTCCCTGTGTTTGTCTAGCAAGTCCAGCTTCACCAACATCGCTTCATGTTTGTTTCTTCATTTGATCGAGAAAACATTAAAGTTGTTTCCCCTACTTCCACCAGTATCAGAGCTTCCGCACCATATTCAAGAGAAAAAGGCGTTTCTCCCGTGCTTGACTTTGCCATTGTCCGGTACGCCCATAGTACACTCGATAGCTCTTCGGGCCATTTGCCTTTGGCAGCTTCTAGCTTGTTTTTAAGGTTCTGGATATTTACCTTATTTGTTGATTCCGCTTGTCCGTTAGCACTCGGGTGTAATCTTCTTGATTTTCAAATCTTCCAAAAATTTTGTGACATTTGAGCCTATAAACTGAGGCCCGTTGTCACAAGCAATTTCCTTTGGTGTTTCGAGTCGGCAGATTATATGGTCCCATATGAAGTCCATTACTTCGCGTTCACTGATCTTTTAGTAAGGACCTGCTTCAACCCATTTAGTGAAGTAATCAGTTAATGTTAACTGAAATCTTACCTTTCCGTGGCTCGGCGACAGAGGATCGACTTTGTCTATTCCCCATTTCATGAATGACTGGGGATAATACCGAAGGTAAGAGTTCTACCGATTGGTGCGCCAATTGTGCATGACGTTGATATTTGTTGCATTTATGAATGAATGCCTTTGCGTCTTGCTCTATCCGGGGCCAATAGTAACCTACCCTAACCCGTTTTAGAACTAACGAATCTGCACCGGAATGGTTCCCGCAAGTCCCTTCGTGGACTTATCTCATCACGTAGTTCGCCTCCGAGGCTCCCAAACATAGGGCCAATAGTCCTAGGTATGATCTTCTATATAATTACCCATCCACGGGGTAGTAGCGGGCTGCTTTGGTTCATAGTACCCAGGATGCCTTTGGGTCTTCGTGTAATTTGTCATGCCAAAGGTATTCGACGAACTCATTCCTCCAGTTCTAGGCGTAAGTTTTTTGAATTGACCTCACAGTAACCGTCCACGTCCAATACCGAGTGCAGAAGTTGGACTACTGTACCGGAGTCAGATCTTCATCTCCGTAGATGATCCCAAATTAGCCAATGCATGTGCTTCCACATTTTCTTCTCTCAGTATGATCGACAAATCCCGGAATCGTGCAAGCAATGCTCGGACCTTCTTCACATATTGCTGCATGTGTTCTTCCTTTATGTCAAAAATCTTGCATGCTTGGTTTACTACCATCTGGGAATCATATTTGATCTCGATGACCTCAGAGCCAAATCCCCGGGCCAGTTCAAGTCCTGTAACCAAAGCCTCACATTCGGCTTCATTGTTAGTTAATGGAACAGTCTTAATGGCTTGTCTTGCGGTTTCTCCCGAGGGTGTGACTAAAACTACCCGAGGCCGGACCCTTTTACATTGGAAGCTTCATCCATAAACAAGGTCCAAACATCCAATGTTTTTCCAACACCAACACTACTTCCTTAGCAGCCAAGGGTATTAATCCGGGATAGAAATCGGCCACGAAGTTGGCCAAAACTTGTGATTTAATCGCAGTCCTTGGCTTGTACTCAATGTTGAACTCACTAATTTCGACTGCCCATTTAGCCAACTAGCCTGACAACTCAGGCTTGTGGAAGACATTCATTAAAGGAATGGTTGTCACAACGGCTATCAGGTGGCACTGAAAATAAGGCCTAAACTTTTGATAGGCAACTACGAGAGCTAAGGCTGATTTCTCGAGGTGCGGATACCGAGTCTTCACTGCTATTAATATTTTACTAACATAATAAACAGAAAACTACGTAGCTTCTTCCTCCCCAACTAAAATGGCGCTTACTGCTACTTCCGAGATCGTTGGATATACTAGCAACTACTCGCCTTCCCAAGCTTTTGATTGTAACGGGGGACATGATAGGTACCTTTTTTAAGTCTTTCAAGGCTTGTTGGCATTCTGGAGTCCATTCAAAATCGTTCTTCTTTTTGAGAAGGAAGAAGAAGTGGTGGCACTTTTCTGAGAATCTTGAGATGAACCTGCTTTAGGCTGCTAAACTTCCAGTTAATCTCTGCACATCCTTCACGCTCGTCAGCTTATCTGGTATATCTTTGATGGCTTTGATTTTGTTGAGGTTTACCTCGATCCCTCTTTGGAAGACCAGGAACCCCAAGTACTTTTCAGACCCAACTCTGAACGTATATTTTTTCGGGTTGAGTTTCATGTTTTATTTTCTTAGGAAATCGAAAGTCTCCTGGAGGTGTTTCAAATGATCTCCTACATTTGAGGAATTGACTAACATGTCATCAATGTATACCTCCATCGTTTTGCCTATCTAATTTTTGAACATTTTGTTAACGAGCCTCTAGTAAGTGGCTTCGGCATTCTTAAGCCCAAACGGCATCACATTATAACAATATGTGCCAAAATTCGCTATGATTGAAGTTTTTTCCTGATCCTCCGGGTTCATATTGATTTTATTGTACCCGGAGTAAGTGTCAAGAAAAATCATTAACTCGTACCCAGATGTAGCATCAATCATCTGATCAATGTTTGGCAACGGGAATGAGTCTTTAGGGCACACCTTATTTAGATCTTTATAGTCTACGCACATTCTAAACATGTTATTCTTTTTTGGTACTACAGCTATATTGGCTAACTATTCTGGATGTTTTACCTCCCGTATGGAACCGATATTGAGCAGTCGGGTTACCTCTTCTTTAACAAATTGTTCCAAACCTTGGCGATCAGACGCTTTTTCTGCCTTACCGATGGGAAGTTTGGGTCCAAGCTTAGTTTGTGCACGACCACTTCTAAAGGGATACCTGTCATATCCGAGTGCGACCATGCAAAGTAATCCATATTAGCTTTATGGAAATCTATAAAAATCTAACCTGAGTTCGGGATTAAGTCTTGTTCCCAAGTGAAACTTTCTTTCCAAAAACTTTTCGAATACGGCCACTTGCTCAAGTTCTTCTATAGCAGACTTGGTTGCATCCGTTTCCTTCGGTACCTAAAAGTATCTCGGTACCTGGTGGGATTCCGATGACTTCTTGCCCTTATCATCTTCGTTCGGCAAGGGAGAAGGCATCGGTTCCTATAATTGCTATTTGCTGGGCTCCTTCCCTTTACTGTTGGAAATTGTTACTATGTTCATCTCCCTTGCCGCCGGTTGATCTCCCCTTATCTGCTTTATTCCTTCCGGGGTTGGGAATTTTAACAGTTGATAATATGTTGAGGGCACAACCTTTATTTCGTGTATCCACGACCTTTTGAGGATTACATTGTATCCCATGTAGCCGTCTACCACTTCGAATAAGGTGGTCTTGGTTACCCCTTCGGCGTTCGTGGGCAGTACGATCTCTCCCCGGGTTGTCACACTCGTCAAGTTGAATCTAGTTAAGAGTTTTGTTGCCGGGATGATGCTTCCAGTCAGCTTTGCTTGTTCCAGCCCTCTCCATTGGATGATGTTGGCTGAGTTACCTGGGTCAACCAAAACACACTTAATTTTGAAATTTAGAACATTAAGAGAAACTACCAGAGGGTCATTATGTGGCAGAAGAGTCCGTCGGTGTCTTCCTCCGTGAAGGTGATATCATCTTCTGCCACTTCTCGGAGTATTTTGTTATGAGTCACTGATATCTTTATTTTCTTGGCTGCTGAGAAAGTCACACCATTAATTTCATTCCCTCCAAAAATCATGAACCGGGTCACGAATTCTTGCAGCAATTTGGACTCACCTTGTGCAATCCTGAATGTGTCCCCCTTCCTAGCCTGGACCTTCCTTGCCCTGACATGGGCCTTAATGAGTGAATCCGCAAGCATTTCAAAAGAGTCAATTGAATGCTCGGGTAAGAGTGAATACCATGTCAGGGCCCTTTTGGTGAGGGTTTCACCAAACTTCTTCAGTAAGACCGATTCGATCTCATCTTGAGCCAAATCGCTCCCTTTCACCTTCATAGTGTAGGTAGCGATGTGTTCCTGCAGATCCAAAGTCCTATCGTATTTTGGTATATTCGGCATTTTGAACCTCTTCGGAATCAACTTCGATGTTGTGCTCGATTTAAATGGCAATTGTGTATATTTTTTCGAATCTGGGCCTTTTAGTATTGGTGGTGCACCCGAAATTTGATCCATCCAAGCATTTTGATCCATTCATTCATTGATTTCCTTCATAAACCTTATAAGCTCAGTTTTGAAGGGATCATTCCCGTTGTCATTACCAGATCCGCTAACGGTCCCTTCGGCACCGTCGAAACCGACCTCACCCCTTGGGGTGTGTTATTATCGACTCTTTGAGCTATTTGATTCGTAGGGATGCTGGGAGGAACCAGCCCCCTTCCGTTTGCATTATTGGAGGCATCCGACAACATTTATTTCAACTCCGTCATTACTCGATCCTGCCTTGAGAGGTGGCTCATGATTGCATATTGCTGTTCTCTTAAGATTTTTACTGTTTCCACGACATGTCCCTCCTCCGCGTTACCGAAAGTTGGTTCCTGCACATGCCGAGCGTACTACCCTTCACGAACCGGGGTTGCTTCGTCCCCTTCGTTACAGGCATTACTGATTGAGTCTTCATGTTGAGGCAAATCTTCGCATCCCTCAATGTTGTGTGTGATGTTGACATCATTAACTGCCATTTCCGGTTTCTTGCTAAGGAAAAAATCAAACACGTTAGTAACAAACGTAAAGACCTAAGCAATTATGCAACTGTCTAAGCCCCACGGTGGGCACCAAACAGTAGCTTTAAATTTGTTACGTGGTTTATATACAAGAGAACTGACTTGATCCCAAAATGATAAAAAAATAAATTAAAAATAAGACTTAGCAATTGAAATTGAAGAAGATTGACAAGTCTGGCTCCGTGTAACGATCCGACCGGTTGTTTTGAGTATTATTTTCTTGTTTCCTCATTTACTGCTCAATTTGTGCTTTACAATTGTTATGTAACTTGCCGGTATAATTGGTTGGGGTCCGAAGAGGTTTTGGAATGAATTGGAACACTTAGTTCTAAGGCTTAAAGTTTAAGTTGAAATAGTTGACTGGAGGTTAACTTATGCGTAAACGACCCCGTAATAGAATTTTGATGATTCAATAGCTCCGTATGGTGATTTTGGACTTAGGAGCGTGTACGGAAAATTATTTGGAAGCCCGTAGTTAAATTAGGCTTGAAATGGCTAAAACAGAAAATTAAGCTAGGAAGTTTGACCGGGGAGTTGACTTTTTGATATCGGGTCGGAATCTGATTTTAGAAATTGGAATAGGTCCATTATGTCATTCATGAATTGTGTGCAAAATTTGAGGTCAATCGGACTTGATTTGATAGGTTTCGACATCAAATGTAGAAGTTGAAAATTCTTAGTTTCATTAAGCTTGAATTGGGGTACTATTCATGGTTTTGGCGTTGTTTGCTGTGATTTGAAGTTTCGACTAAGTTCGTATGATGTTTTTGGACTTTTTGATATGTTTGGTTGGGATCTCGCGGGTCTCGAGTGAGTTTTGGATAAGGACTTAAGGAAAAATCTGGAAATTTTGGCCTTCTGGTGCAATCACACATGCATACTTTAGTTAGCAGGTGCGAGTTCGCAGATGCGTGTGCTTCATCGCAGAAGCAACCAGGCGTGGGTTGAGGCAGAGGTCGCAAAAGCAAGCAGATGGTCCGCAGAAGCGGCGTCGCATCTGTAACTGTGCGACTGCAGAAACGCATAGGCCGCAGAAGGGGCTTTCTCCTCGCAGAAGCAAGCCCGCAAAAGTGGAAAGGCGACCTCAGAAGCAAAGGGAGACCAGCCTTGGCAAACCGTAGTAGAGGTTGGTTTCTTACACCTGCGAGACCGCAGAAGCGGCTAAGTGAGTCGCAGGTGCGGAACTCCAGGACAGTATACATTTCAAAGGGGTTTAGAGTTTTTTCCATTTTTGGACATTTCCAACACGGTTTTGGGGCGATTTTCAGAGGGAATTCACGAGAAACTCGAGTTAAGTCACTTGTAATCATTGTTTATAATATCGGATTATCATTGAGTATTTCGACTAAATTACATGTTTTATTGGTGAAATTTGAGGAATTGGGCCTAAGGATTTCAAATAAGGTGATTTGAAGGTCGATTTGTTGTCGGAATTTGGTAAATTTGGTATGATTAGACTCGTGGTTGAATGGGCGTTCATATTTTGTAACTTTTGTCGGGTTCCGAGACGTGGCCCCACGAGTGATTTTTGGGTGCAATTTCAGATTTTGTTGGAAGCTTAGTATTTTCATAGGGAACTAATTCCTATAATTTGTATTGACTAAATCGAATTATTTGTGGCTAGATTCGAGGCGTTTGGAGGCTAATTCGTGAGGCAAAGGCATTACAAAATAAAGAATTACACGGTTTAAGGTAAAAAAAATAGTTCTAAATTTGGTTCTAAGGGTATGAAATCCCGAATTATGTGTTATGTGATCGATTTTGAGGTGACGCACATGCTAGGAGACGGGCGTGTGGGCGTGCACCGTAGGAATTGCGACTTGGTCAAATTCCATGGAACTGTGTAGTTGAATAATCTGTTGTTATCTGTACATTCTCCATGTAGTAGAGAAATTGAATCACAAATCATGTTCAGATTATGTGTAGGCACTGTAGGAACCCCCAAAGGTCGTGTACATGCTGAATTATCTGCTGAATTGCTGTTTTGTACTGAGTCACAATTTACTTGTTTATTTTATCTCAATCTCTATTGTTCCTTGTTGATACATTATATCATTTCTGTTGGGGCTGATTTTCATGATTACTGAGAGCCCGAGAGACTAGAGAGATTTATGATCGAGTGAGGCCGAGGGCCTAATTGTGAGATATTATACTATAGCACGTGAGTTATCCGTGCAGCACATGAGTTGTCCGTGCGGATCCAGATTTTATACTATAGCACGTGAGTTGTCCGTGCAACACGTGAGTTGTCCGTGCAGATCCAGATATTATATTATAGCACGTGAGTTATCCGTGCAGCACGTGAGTTGTCTGTGCATATTATAGCGCTTGAGCTAAAGGAGCCCCTCCAGAGTCTGTACACACCCCCAGTGAGCGCAGGTACCTACTGAGTGTGAGTGACGAGTGTTGAGCGAGTGGAAGGACTGAGTGACTGTTATTCTGAGAGGAGGCATTGATTTCATTATCGTTGTACTACAGTTGTCATATATCCTTGTTTTGGAAAATTTCTGAAAGATATTATCTCCTGTTTCAGTCAAATCTGATATGAAATTACTTTTTGGGCCTTAATTGTTGAACTTGCAAGCATGCCTACTTTCTTATGTTGGAAATTACTGTAATTGGACATAGCTAAGAAGCTCATCACTACTTTCAGTTCTTTATTTAGTATTGTTACTTGCTGAGTTGGTTGTACTCATACTACACCCTGCACCTCGCATGCAGATCCAGGTACTTTCGGACACGGCGGGTGTTAGTTTTTCGGAGCTATATTTGTTGAAGATTATCGAGGTAGCTGCTTGACGTCTGCAGACCTTGACTCTCTTTCCTTTCAGTTATTGTATTGTTCTATATTTTCAGATCGTATTCTTATCAGTCAAACTTTGTTATCATTTAGATGCTCATATACTCAGTGACACCAGATTTTGGAAATGTATTTTACGTCCGTAGTTTGTGAGATTTTCTACGGAATTCAAATATTATATTTTCAAACTTAAAATGAATTGTGATTTATGGAGGTTGTCGGCTTGCCTAGTATTGAGATAAGCGCCATCATGACAGGTTAAGATTTTGGATCGTGACACTCCGAGAGCAATATCTCCGAGGACAGGAATGAAAGCAATGTAAAAGAGCAAATAAAGTTGTTTTATTGAGAGCGAAAGTAAAATATTGCATATGTTTTGTCCAGAAATTTCTGTCTTATAATGGCTGTTGAGCCTACTATTTATATCTATCTTTAGGGAAACAAGATCCTACGATGTCACGACCTAATTTAGGACCATGACCGGTGCTAAGGGGTAGGATCCCAAAGCAAGCCTTAACGGGAGTTTACAGAAAATGGGGCAGAGTTTTCCTGTTTTATGACAATTAATGTACCCTGTATCAGAAATCAAAAACAAAACCAACCTATATCAACCAAATAATTCTCATTAATTAATAAAATAATTATCCACCACTATTAATCAATCAAATGTACCACAGCAATACTAAATTCATCTCCAAAATATGATAAGGAAGTCTAATATTAGTTATAGTTCAAAAATAACAACGGAATACTCATGACACTAAAAAAATGACTATGGAAATAAGGGTTTTAAAGAAAACATCATAACAAATGAATAAACACTTCGCCTAAGCGAAAAAGTGCGGGGCTCACTTGAACTTTGTCAAATCGTGTACTCTAATTAGCGAAATTCTTGCTCGCGTCAACTGCTGTCTCTGTAAAAAATAGTGGGGAGTGAATCGCTAGCTCAATGAGTAATAACACTTAACCACAACTGTTTTAAATTGGGACAAGCCAGAAAACATGCTTGTATTGTTGTCATCATCCATGCTTGATAAAAAGCATGGTGGCCACGCTTGCAAAAGTTTATCATTCCCCCGCGGAAGATTTTGGAGGAATAAAGATTCATCATATTAGCTAAGGTTAGCTCCTCTCCAGTTTCTTGGCAAAAATGTCGGAGGCAGGCTATCGTCCTCCACACGGAAGGACTTACCTATGCCAAACACACCTGGTAACGAAGGCAAAACTCCGCAATCACAGAATCAAGCTCTCCGCTCAAAGAAAACGCACCCAAAGTAAAGGGATACGTGAAAAAGTATGTAAAACCTTCCTTCGGAAGGGTCACTCGCTTCGATAGATTAGGAGCAATAATTTCCAACTCATTGCAGTGACAATCCTCCTTCACAACAAGAATACTGGAAGGACGAATGGAAGAAGGATACCTACTAACAGCCCATGTACGAGGGTTAGTAGTAAGAAATTTCTCTTCAAAATCCTTCGAAGTACTAAGCCTTCTTGGGATGATGCAACCCACTGTTGGAGGAGCGGAATCCTCAGTTTTGTTCTTATTGTTTGAAGAACCATCACGTTTAGAGGAAGAAGCCATTGAAAAAGGAGATGGAAAAGGTTTTGTGTTTGAATAAAATCAAAGGGATTGAAAACAAGGATGCAAATCAGAAGCTCAAGCAGTTGTGAAACGCAAAAGAAAAGGAAGTTTCGTATAAGTAAAATTTTGGCAATTGAATTCATGGCCATGATTACCTCGATAATCGATAAAAGCTGTGCTGAAACTTGGGATGACGCATGTTCGGGGCATTAAATGTGGAGAGACGTGCGTCTAATCAACTGTCAGAGACCTTCAGAGGGAATTAGAGTAATTCCCGCCAAAAAGGTGTTTCTACCAACTTCTCGGTAACACAAAGTTATGTCACCGGAAAGCAGGGGGACTAGCTGTATAGGATAAAATATGATATAACAAGTGGCTGACTAAAAGGAGAACACGTGGAATCCGAGATGGGATGGTTGACGACCGAGCGTAGCCACTCTGCTTGTCACAGGAAAGTTTAACGTTCATGAAGGTGTATTCAATACTCTGCGCCCGGTGGAATTTACTAAGGAATATTTTGCAACATTAAGAGCGACGGTCCGTTATTGAGAATTTAGCATTTATATTCACCGTTACATCTTCATCAATGATCCTCATAATTGGCATTAAAAGAAGGCACGATCCTAGGACCTATTTCTCTAGGCATAGCTATAAATATTGAGCTCAATTACCATTGTAAAGGACACGAATGTTCTGGAAAATACATATACTATATTCTATACAGAACTTTATACAATTTCACTTTCTCGCTTTTTGATCTCATCATTTCTGTGTGAGGAAACTGTATTCACGGAATCACCATCTTTGCTATTTCATCTACATTCTAAGGCTAAGTACTATGTATTTCTTCGATTATTATATTATTTTAGGATCAAATTAGTTAACATGTCTAGAAACCATGAATAAAATCAACTGTATCATTTTATAGATAAACAAATCCCAATTATAATTTCACTATAACCTTGACTGCGGTAGAAAATCTTGTGTTTCGAAACCATTCCCATGAATCCCTTATTCTTATATTTTGTTTTGACTTTGTTAACGATGTTAACGATGCACACAACCCTAAAATTTGAGGGGATCAACCTCATTTTGAGAATTCAATTAGTGACACCCGTAATGAGGGGCCAGTGCACGACGAGCGATACCCTCGACGGGTTCGAGAAATAAATCCCGATGATGCTGACGAGGAGAAAGTAGAGGATGCTGTGAGGATCCTGCAAGAGAAACAAGCCATCTCACGCAGCAAGATCAGGTTATGACGGAACTGAAGCAAGTGCTATCAGGTGCTTCAAATAATGCAAACAGGCATAATCCAATTTCTTCCGCGATTCCCGCAGACCAAACAACGTAGAGAGTCGACAACAACACTCCCAGGGGTGAAGTTGACTCTGATGGGGCTGAGGAGAGAAAATCAGGTCTTAACAATGAGAACGATTCATTCAAAGATGAGATTTTACGATTCATAAGGGAAATAAACGCCCACATGGATCAAATACCGGGCGCACCACTAGTATTGAAAGGCCTGAACTCGAAGAAGTATGTTCAATACCGTACAAGCCAAGTGCGGCACTAGAACTAATCCCGAAGCGTTTCAAAATGCCTGGAGTTCCAAAGTATGATGGGACTTCAGACCCACAGGAACATATTACCAACTACACAACGGTGGTGAAAGGAAATGATCTAGCTCCTCACGAAATTAAATCTGTGTTGCTAAAGAAATTCAGCGAAACTCTCACGAGGAGATCCTTAACGTGGTATTCATTACTTCCCGAGTATTCCATAGATTTCTTTGAGATGCTCGCGGATTTTTCCATTAAAGCTCATGCCAGGGCCAGAAAGGTGCATGCCCGGAAGGCCGACATATTCAGAATAGGGAGAATCAGAACTATTACGAGAGTTTGTTACCCGATTCTAGAAAGAAAATTTATTGCTCCCAGCCGTCCCAGATGAATGGGTAGCTGAAGCATTTACCAAAGAATTTAATCCGAGAAGTTCAGACGCTTCCCGGAAGCTGAAGGAGAGCCTGCTTAAGTTTTAAGAAACAACCTGGGCAGATGTTCACAACCGATATGAGTCAAAGATAAGGATCGAAGATGGACCAGGTCGGTTCTACATCATCGGCCAAAGGACGGGAGAAGAACAGAGAAAAATCAAAGGATGACTATGACGCGGATTGGCGGTCTTCGAGGGGTTGATTTTTGCCCTACGAGCGTATCGAAGGTCGTGGCAGAAATTTTCAACTAGCAAACAAGTTCACCGTTGACGGAGGGACAGATTGTGGTCGAAACAATAGATCACTTCGAGATAAACAAACGTCGGGTCTCGAGATATTTCTTACCCCAGGTTATCAGAATATAACTTCAACGTTATTGTAGTGGAACTGGTGTCAGCCATAAGGAACATTAAAGAAGCACGATTCTCGAGATCCCAATTTATGGTGCGAATACCACGAGAGGAATGATCACCGGACAAGGGACTGCCGACATCTTTGGGAGGAGGTGGCAACGCTATTGAAGAATTGTCATCTCCGAGAATTCTTGAGTGATCGAACTAGGAACAATTACAACTGCAACAGAGACAATGCAGAATCTTCAGAAGCAGGAGAAGAATCCCCACGCCAGATGATCAACATGATCTTTGGGGTGAACGATATTAATGGGGTCACCTTTTCGACGGCAAAAAAGACTAAAGTATCGATATCTCACAGCAAAAGACTCTGGGAGGACGATATCACTTTCACGGAGGAAGGCGCAGATGGATTGCTGTTACCACACAACAACGCACTGGTAATCTCTTTAAATGTGTTAGATTTTAAAATTAAGCGTATTTTGGTGGATCCAGGAAGGTCGGCTAATATCATACAATGGAGAGTATTGGAACAAGCTAAACTCACCGGAAGCATTATTCCGGTGACAAAACTCCTCCCTGGATTCAACCTTGCTAGCGTGACAACCCGGTGAGAGATCTTGCTGTTCATAAATGCTGAAGGAGTAATGAAAATAACTCTCTTTGAAGTAGTGGATGGTGATATGGATATACCATCATCTTGGGAAGGCCATGGTTACACGAGATCAAAGCTGTACCTTCGACATATTACCAATTGCTGAAGTTTCCGACACCTGAAGTAATCAAGCAGATAAGAGGTGACCAACCGGCGACGAGAGAGTTGAATGCAATCTCAGTTTCTAGTAGCAAAGGGAAGGAGCGCACAACATAGCAATTACAGGAATCAGCGCCTACTCCCGAGCTAGAAGAGGTTATTCCAGGGGCAAAATCGTCAAAACAATATCAGGTGCCGAGATATTTCCAAGTTCCGGAAGAAACGGTAGCAACGAAATCCACGGCAGAGGAAGTAGAGCAAGTGTCATTGATTGAAGAATTTTTAGAAAGAAAATTTCACTTGGGAGCAAGACTGCACCCCGAGCTCAGATCTGGTTTTATTGAATTCCTTAAAATTAACGATGATTGTTTTGCATGGTTGCACGAGGATATGACAGGTATTCTGACGGAAATAGCCGTGCACAAGCTGAGTTTGGATCCCAATGTACCACCGATACGACAAAAGAAGTGCCCTACGCCGAGGCCCAAAATAAATTCGTCAAAGAAGAGGTAACCCGCTTGCTTAAAATCAGTTCGGTTAGAGAGGTAAGATATCCAGACTGGCTAGCCAATGTAGTAGTAGTTTCTAATAAGAACAATAAATTTCGTATATGTGTAGACTAAAAAGATCTTAATAAGGCGTTCCCGAAAGATTCATTTTCACTGCCAAATATCGATCAAATGATTGATGCCACGGCTGGGCACGAACTGATGAGTTTCCTTGATGCTTATTTCGGGTACAACCAAATTAAGATGAACCCGGAGGATCAGGAAAAGACTTCATTTATAACACATTTCGGTACATATTGTTACAATGTAATGCCTTTCGGGTTGAAAAGTGCCGGAGCCACTTATCAACAGCTCATAAATAAGATATTTGAAAATTAAATAGGAAAAACCATGAAAGTTTATATAGACGATATGCTCGTTAAGTCTTTGAATGCAGGTGACCACATTAAGCATTTGCAAAGAACATTCAATATCCTGAGGAAGCATAACATGAAACTTAATCCCAAAAAGTGTGCGTTCAGGGTCAACTCTGGTAAGTTTCTAGGGTTTCTGGTCTCACAAAGGGGAATTGAGGTAAACCTCGACAAAATCACGGCCATAGACGATATCCCGGATCAATTATCTTACGTGAAGGAAGCCTAAAGACTCATAGGAAGGTTAGCATCTTTGAGCAGGTTCATTTCTCGGTGGTCAGAAAAGTGTCATCGCTTCTTTACATTGCTCAAAAAGAAGAACAATCGGATGGATGTTGGAGTGCCAATAGGTTTTGAGGGACCTGAAGAAGTACTTATCAAGCGACGAAACATTGCTAGTCTACCTCACAATTTTAGAAGTTGCATTAAGTGCGGTTTTAGTCCGAGAGGAGGAAGGTACGCAGTTTCCTATTTATTACGTTAGCAAAATTTTAACGAAAGCAGAAACTCCCTACCTACATTTGGAAAAACTAGCTTTAGCTCTCGTAGTCGCCGCTCGGAAGCTGAGGCCCTATTTTCAATGCCACTCAGTAGTTGTGGTGACTACTTTCCCTTTGCGAAACATCCTTCATAAACCCAAACTCTCGGGCAGATTGGTTAAATGGACCGTCGAAATGAGTGGATTCGACATTGAATATAAACCAAGGACTACAATTAAGTCATAAGTTTTGGCTGACTTCGCGGCCGATTTTAGTCTGGGACTGCTACCTCTGGCAACCAAGGAGGCAGTCGTGGTGTTGGAATCAACATTAGGGGTTTGGACCTTATATACGGATGGAGCCTCTAACGTAAAAGGGTCCGGGTTCGGAATAGTTTTAATCACGCCTTCAGGGGAAACCTTAAGGCAAGCTATCAGAACGATCCCTTTAACTAACAATGAAGCAAAGTATGAAGCTTTGATTGCAGGGCTCGAATTGGCCCAGGGACTTAATTATGAGGTTATCTAAATCAAATGTGACTCACAGTTAGTGGTAAATTAGGTTTACAGGATCTTTGATACCAAAGAAGTTTGTATGCATCAATACGTGATAAAGGTCCAGGCTCTTTTGGCACGATTCCATGAGTGGTCAATCACTCATATCTCGAGAGAGGATAATGTAGAAGCGGATGCATTAGCAAACTTAGGTACATCAACAAAAATAAAGGGATCGAAATCCGGAATGGTGGTACAACTGATAAGTTTAGTCCTTGATACAAATGGTTATTATAAGGTGAATTCGGCTAGTCTGGTCTGGGACTAGAGAAACGAAATAATCAACTACCTCGAGCACGGAAAGTTTCCCGACAATCTCAAAGCATCACGAGCGTTATGCACCACAGTTGCACGTTATAGCTTCAGGAAAGGCCAATTGTATAGAAAATCTTTCCAAGGCCTGCTGGCCCGATGTTTAGGAACGTCAGAAGCTGAATATGTCATGAGAGAAATCCACGAAGTGATATGCGGCAATCACTCAGGCGCAGAGTCTTTGGTGTTGAAATTGGTACGGGAAGGATACTATTGGCGTTGCATGGAACAAGACGCTAAAGATTTCGTACGAAAATGTGATAAGCGCCAATGCTACGCAACACTAGTACATCAACCGGCAGAACCCTTACATTTGGTTCTATCCCCGTGGCCGTTCATCAAATGGGTGATGGACATCGTTGGACCGCTGCCACTGGCTCCCGAAAAGGTAAGGTTTCTTTTAATTTTGACTGATTATTTTTCTAAATGGGTGGAAGCAGGTTCTTATCAGAAGATCAGAGAATGCGAAGTGGTCGATTTCTTGTGGAAAAATATAATTTGCAGGTTCGGAATACTAAAAGAGATAGCATGCGATAATGGGCCACAGTTTATCGGTGCAAAAGTTACAAAGTTCCTCGAAGACCTGAAAATAAAGAGAATCACATCCTCGCCTTATCATCTGAGCACAAACGGTCAAGCGGAGTCAATAAACAAAGTGATCATTAAAAACCTTAAGAAAAAGGTTGGAAGCAGCAAAAGGCAAATGGCCCGAAGAGTTGCCCGGAGTTCCATGGGCCTACCGAACAACGGCCAAATCAAGTACAGGAGAAACTCCTTTTTTCCCTTATGTACAGTGCTGAAGCCCTAATCCCGGTTGAAGTGGGCGAACCCACTTTGAGATATTCTCAGACAAATGAAGAATCGAACGACGAAGCAATACTAATCAACTTGGAACTGCTCGAGGGACGCAGGGACTTGGTGCATGTAAGAATGGCAGCTCAAAAATAGAGGATGGAGCGATATTACAATCGAAGAGCCAATTTCTATTTTTTCAAAGTAGGAGACTTGGTTATAAGGAAAGCAACACAAAATACTCGGGAGCTCAACGCGGAAAATCTAGGTCCAACATGGGAAGGTCCCTACCGGATTTCAGCTGTCACTGGGAAAGGTTCATACGAGTTAGAGAACTAGAATGGGGACAAGTTGCCCAGCAACTGGAACATGGCACACCTCAAAAGATATTATTGCTGATGAACAACACTCACACAGAAAGTATGTGCTGCACTCTTTTTCCCTTCGTTCAGTTTTTGTCCCAATTGGATTTTTCTAGCAAGGTTTTTAACGAGGCAATGACAGAAAGCATACTACGAAGACAGCAGTAATAAGACCTTTGATAGCAATACAAACAAACAAGCTTCCGCCGGGGACGATTAGGTTTGGTTCGATAGCAAATTCCCTCCGAGAAGTTAAGTCTGCTGCCAAACAGAGGTTACCTGACCGTTCCCAAGAACAAACCGTCAGAGGACTATTAGGTATTCTTTTGCTCGATAGCATGGATTCCTAGGGGGAAACAAGATATGTTGCCGAGTGAAGGATTACCTAGCAATTCATTCGTGGAACCTTCGAAGATACAAGACTTCCAGTGTTCCAATTCGCATTCTTCGCATTCAAACACCGGGGGGGGGGGAATGATATGAGGATACGGCAACAATGACTGCCATGTCAACGGGGAACGACAATTCAGAAACAAAATGCATCATCCGAACCGGGGACTGCGTAGCCAGCCCCGTAGAAACAAGTTGTACAAGATGGTCACAAGTAACGACAATTTCTTTTCTGCATAGCAAAATGCTTATGTAATTTCTGAAAATAGAAGGAATAAAATGAACTCCTTTTGCTTTGATCTTGTTTCCTGTCTAAACGATGTGCTAACTTTGTCACTTAAAAGTTAAACAAGTATTTCAAATGTTAGTGTCGTAATGAACAGGAGACATCCTCTTCAAGAGCATCGCAAACATAAAAGGGCCATCTCTTATAAAAACCCTCACGTTAAAGGGTTGGTTCTGGAAGAATCAATGTCCGGAATCCAAAATGCCATCAGGGAAAAATACACCCAAAGCCGCATATGAAAAGGACGCAAAAAGCAACCTTGCACAAATATTCATAGAAACCCTCATGTAAAAAGGAAACTTGCACAAATATTCATAGAAACCCTTAAAAGGGAAACTTGTGTCAATATTCATAAAAACCCTCACGTAAAAGGGATAATACTCGGAACCAAAATGCTTCGAAGAAAAGGCATCCGAGACTACACATAGTGAAGCGCGAATTGAACAACATGCACAGAATGCTTGAGCAAATGCAAAAGTTAAAGGCTTGCATGGATATTCAAACAAAAGTAAGACTCAAATGACTCTTGACTCCAAAAAAATATATGTCTTTATTTACAAGAACGGGCCAAAACGTTACAAGTACAAAACGGGAAAAGAAAGAAAAAGTTAAACTGCAGCACCTCTGGAATCAGGAGGAAGAGAAGTATCCGCATTGCCGGGAAAAGTAGGTGGTTTCGCTGATGGCTCGACGCTTTCCCAAGTTTGGTCTCCGGCCTCATCGCCTTCTGGTCCTTCTTTAGTTTTCGAAAACTCGAAACCGAAATCAGAAGAAACTGGAGCATCAGACTGCGCCGGGAGTCCATTTTTTGCAGCCAACTCAAGCTCTCGGGCCTTAGCAATTTCGGCATCAACGTCAATAATACCAGCTTTGGTCTCTTTCTAAGGTTTTTCTCCCCATGCTCTATATGGAAAAAAAATTCAACAATGAGGGAAGCCGCTCGGTGCTTATGTTCTTCTTTAAGTTGAGTGACCTCGGCGGAAAGGTTTCTCGCGGACAATTGAACTAAAGAGCCTATTATGCTCGATAGTTTTCCTGTACTTCTCTTCTAGCTGGGCATGTTTCGCCTTTACGGCAGCAAGCTCTTCACTTTGTAGTTCAAGACTGCTTCATAATTAATCACTCTTTCAGCAGGGGCAGCTTCGCGGTCGGTTGCAGCAAGAACGGCGTTCTGGACTTCTGCCCATTTGGCCTTAACCTCATCAAATCTAACTCTCAATGGCCCAATTTCTTGTTTAAGGGTTATCTCTTCTTGCTCGCTTTGCCGCAAAAGAGCCTCCAAAACAACGGTCTCAGTAGCTCTGGTTTCCAGTTCTGGGAGGCGGAGAACAGGATAGTCCCGTTCTGCCAAAAGCTGATCCCATTCAGAAGTAAGTTCTTCCTTCTCAAGAATCAAACTTTGAAGGTCCTCAGAAGCAAGAAAGTTAGCCTATAAAATAAGAAGAGGTTAAATTTAGAATACATTTGTTCAAAGTAGAAGAAATAACAGATGAAGGAAGGAACGTTCCGCTGCGGTGTTATGCATAGCATTGTTTCAACAAACACTCTCCCGAGAGTGTCTGAATCTTTACCTAGTCTTTTTCTGTAGCCAAAGGCTTCAGGTAATTAGCAAGCTCCACCGGCCGTGATAGCAGGTTGAACCCGGAAGAGACCGAAAGAGTGATGTTCCTCCTCCTTTGTGGATGTTCAGAAGGAGCAACATAATTTTGCCCCAAATTCCCATAAACTGGGGACTATGAAAAAGGAACACCTTCTTCATGTTCAGGTGCGGCGAATGGAGATGGTGTAGCAACCGCTGGTGGAAGAGTAGAAGAAGATGGAAAAGATGTAGCAGTTACTGGTGTTGGTGAATATGGAGATGAAGCTGATGGAGTTGAAGAGTGAGAAGCAGCTGCATCAAATGCAGTGCTGGTATGCTCGCCAACCAAAGACGACAAGGACCTGGTACTCAGCCCCACAGCACCAGTTGCAGCAATTGGGGCCCGAAAACGGGAGTTGGCATATTCTACCAAATCAGATTCTCCCCAAAGTGCCGAGACATCGTCTTTAGTTGGTGTAACTATCTCAACAGGCCGAGCATGCTGTTGAGATGATGAGGATCGTCGTCTTCTGTGTAAAAAAGCTCCCTCATCAACAACTTCTTCATCATCATCGATCATCACGGTGTCTACGACCGGCCCAGAAAGAGGAACAGTCATCATTTCCACCGGGGATGATTCGGGGGCATCAATCTTTGCCCTTTTATTCTTTTCCCCGACCGCAGAGGAGCGTCTTCTCTTTGTTTGTTTATCATTCGGCCGGGAACTCCGTAAAGAAATATTTGCACCCGAAACAGGCCGAGAGATACCTGTTCGAGTAAGTGCTTCCTGAAGCAGCCCCGCTGCATCAGCAGGATCAGCCAGAACGTCCTCCTCGGGGACAGCAACAGAGCCTGCATGTAGATCTAATTCTGTGAACAAGTCAAAAGGGTTCAACCAAGTTCTTCATATACAAAAATGGAAGCAAGGTAAATTAAAGTTACTATGATTTTTGGCTTTCCACCCGTATTTAAGATCTAGTTCTTTCCACAAACGACTTTCGGGCGTTGTGACGTCCAAGATCTTCTGAACCCACCGGTTCAAACCTTCAACCACCGGTGGGACCCATCGAGTTGCTGAAACATGCGAAGGGTGAAGAGATGATACGGTTATAGAAGAATGTCTAATAAGAGGAATACTATACGAAGAACTTACAAGTGCGGTTTCAAGCAACCAGAAAGGATGAAGCCGTTGTCCGAATGATGTCGTTGGTGGCAACTGCAACGAACCGTTCCATCCACCCATGGTCGTTGTCATCATCATGCTAGACAACAAAGCATGGTGGCAACACTTGCAAAGGTTTATCATTCCCCCGTGGAAGATTTTGGGGGAATAAAGATTCATCATACGAGCTAAGGTTAGCTCGTCTCCAGTTTCTTGGCACAAACGTCGGAGGCAAGCGATCGTCTCCACACTGAAGGACTTACCTGTGCCAAATACACCTGGTAGTGAAGGCAAAACTCCGCAATCACGGAATCATGCTCTCCGCTCAAAGAAAACGCACCCAAAGTTAAGGGATACGTGAAAAAATATGTAAAACTTTCCTTGGGAATGGTCACTCGCTCCGATAGATTAGGAGCAATAACTTCCAACTCATTGCAGCGGCAGTCCTCCTTCATAGCAGGAATAATAGAAGGGCGAAGGGAAGAAGGATACTTACTAACAGCCCATGTACGAGGGTTAGCCGTAGGAAATTTCTCTTCAAAATCTTTCGAAGTACTAAGTCTTCTTGGGATGATGGAACCCACGGTTGGAGGAACGGAATCCTCGATTTTGTTCTTATTCTTTGAAGAACCAGCATGTTTACAGGAAGAAGCCATTGAAAAAGGAGATGGAAAAGGTTTTGTGTTTGAAGAAAATCAGAAAAGGGATTGAAAACAAGGATGCAAATCAGAAGCTCAAGAAATTGTGAAACGCAAAAGAAAAGGAAGTTGCATATAAGTAAAATTTTGGCGGCTGAATTCATGGACATGATTTCCTCGATAATCGGCAAAATTTGTGCTAAATCGTGGGATGACGCGTATTCGGACCATTAAATGCGGAGAGACGTGCGTCTAATCAACTGTCAGAGACCTTCAGAGGTGGTTATAGTTATTCTCGCCAAAAAGGTGTTTCTACCAACTTCCCGGTAATACAAAGTTATGTCACCAGAAAGTAGGGGGACTATCTGTATAGGGTAAAATATGATATGACATGTGGCTGACTAAAATGAGAACACGTGAAATCCGAGATGGGATAGCTGAAGATCGAGCGCAGCCACTCTGCTTATCACCGGAAAGGATAATGTTCATGAAGGTATATTAAATGCTTTGTGCCTGGTGGCATTTACTAAGGAATATTCTGCAACATTAAGAGCGACGGTCCGTTAAAGAGAATTTAGCATTTATATTCACTGTTACATCTTCATCAATGATCCTCATAATTGCCATTAAAGGAAGGCACGATCCTAGGACCTATTTCCCTAGGCATAGCTATAAATAGTGAGCTCAATTACTATTGTAAAGGACACGAATTTTCTGGCAAATACATATACTATATTCTATACAGAACTTTATACAATTTCACTTTCTCGCTTTTTGATCTCATCATTACTGTGTTCGGAAACTGTGTTCACGGAATCACAATCTTTGTTATTTCATCTACATTCTAAGGCTAAGTACTGTGTATTTTTTCGATTATTATATTATTTCAGAATCAAATTAGTTAACTTGTCTAAAAACCACGTATAAAGTCAACTGTACCATTTTACGAATAAACAAATCTCTATTATAATTTCACTGTAACCTTGATTGCGGCAGAAACTCTCGTGTTTCGTAACCCTTCCCATTAATCCCTTATTCTTATATTTTGTTTTGACTTTGTCAGGTCTTTCTCATGGGTTTTGGCCCATTATCTTTCTATTTATTTTCGTTTTTTTTTATTGACTTTTCTTTTCTTCTTCTTTTCTTTTTTTTTTAGCTAAAGACTTATATGACCGTATTTAAATATAGAGTATTATATTCTCTTCACCTTATCGAGTGCGTAAGATTTAAACTAATTTTAAAGTACGCGCTTTGCGCGTGTACCAATATTAATAAGTATTGTTATTTTAAAAAATTATGTTAATATTATTAGATTATATTTTTGAGTTATATAAAATTATAAGACAGTAAAAATTAAAGAGAAATTTCTTAAAATGATGAATATTTCTCAATAAATGATGATTTTATTATGAAGAGCTATGTTGAATAAATGTTCATGTTATATACGTAACCTACTACTGAATATAAATACAAAAATACTTTTAGCACAATTCTTCAAAGATTTGCCAAATTTAAAATTGAATATTTTGAATTTTTTTAGAGATTTGAAAATAAAAAGGCTAGCCATATACCTCCAAAAAAATTGATAATGACAATGTAAAGTCCAAAAGTGAGAGGTGTTGAATTAATATTTTACAACAAATAACTTAATATAAAAAAACATAGTAAGACTTTTGTCATTTTTTTTACTGAATGCAAAAACGAAACATAAGAAATGATTATAATATGTTTGTCTTCTGCTGTTTCATCCTTATTACTTTAAATTTTTATTTTTATCAATTTAATTCTTAATAATATATTATAATCGATTTTACTTTATATTCTTCTTACAAAAATAAATTATATACCTTAAACTATCAATAATAATTTCAACTTCTTTCTAACCAATAAAAAAATGATAATTAAATTAAATCAAATACAAAGGCACCAATGTATTGCTAGTCAAACCGAGAATCTTTAAACAAAATATTTTTATAATGAACATAAATCTGTCGATTAGAATTTATTTTACTAATATTAAAGAATGTCAGTATTCATGAAAAATTTAGTATAATTGCACTTCCGAGAACTGTTAGAGTCCTTATTATACCCCTATCAATGATGATTTAGTCTAACCTTTATTGTATTACGTGAATGTGAATTTGCATCAAGCATCTAAACCTAAAAAATGTGATTTTCTTATATTTTCTTTTTGTAAATTTGGTATATTACATAGTTCAAATAAGGATAAAAATTTGATATAGGAAATTCAGTTGATCTTGAAGTCTTAAATATTAAAAAATCCTAAATATTAGAAGAATAATTAAATGACTATTTTGTCCAATGTAATATCAATTCATAAAGGATAAAAAAGGCGAACGACATATCTCTAAGGGCCTTCGTGCTTTTAATATAATATAGATAAGTGAGCATACTTGCTTCGCGTACCATCTTTCACTTCCCAAATAGCTTCTTCAACAATATGATTTCTCCATATAACTTTTACGAACAAATATTTCTTTTCACCGTAACTTTCTTACTTACTTGTCAAAAATAGTTATCGGCTCCTCATCGTAGGATAAATTCCCATTTAACTCTATAATCGGTGCTTCAAGCACCTGAGAGGAGTCTAATAGATATTTTTCTTAGCACAAAAACATGAAACACTTGATTAACAAATAAGAACTCAGGAGGAAGTGCAAATGATACGCCACAACTCCTACTTGATCAAGTATCTCATACAACCTATAAATTCTGGGCTCTATTTACTTTTTTTTTTTGAATCATATTACGCCTTTCATCGAGAAGACTCATAGGGACACTCCTTTCAAATTGTAAAAACTAAGTCCCTTTTCCTCTTATCCGCATAAGATTTTTGTCTATTTTGAGTGAGAAATCTGATTACTGGACCTTGTCAGTAGTTTCTTATATCAAGTCGGGTCCTAATAAGTTAGTCATATCGGCTTCAAACCATACGATATGAGAACAATATCTCCTACCATACAATGCTTTGTATGGTGCCATCTGAATGCTGAACTGTAATTTATTATTATAGGGAAATTCAATTGAAGATAGATAGGCACCCCAACAACCTCTAACCTCAAGAATGCAATCTCTCAACATATCCTCCAAGATCTGTATAGTACATTCAGATTTTGCGTTTATCTGCGATAAAAATTGGTACTAAGATTTACTCAAGTACCTAATGTTCTTAAAAAGGTTTTCAAATCGTGAAGTAAATTGTGATCCTCTATTAGAGATGATGGACAATAGAGCTCTATTGAGTTGGATAATTTTCTATTCCAGTATATCTGTGCATATTTTGCCTCTCTATAAGAGGTTTTGACTAGCAAAAAACGTGCCTACTTTATAAGCCAATTTATAACTTTTCCACATATAATCATTCCTCTAATGGTTTGGGTAATTTAGTCATATAGTGTATTATAATTCTATTGTATTTTCACTTCAGAATCTTGAGTTGTTGCAGTGGATACCATATTCATTATATACATCAATGCAGTTAGAGAACTGGTCAATTTAAAGGACATCACAAGTAACTCATAATGTTTGTACCGAGTAATAGAGGCAAACATCAAAATATCTTTCTTTCTTATTCTAAGCTGATGATAACCGCACTAAAGATTAATAGCTCCTTGTAACTGATCAAACAAATTATCTGTACAAGACAGTGGGTATCTATTATGTATTGTTATCTTATTTAGTTATCTGTAGTTGATGCACATTTTTAAGGACTTATCCCCCTATTTTTTTTTCAAACAATATTGGTGTACCTAATGGCGCAACACTCGATATTATAAAATCCGTATCCTGTAGGTCTTACAATTTTTTCGTTAGCTCTCTCAACTTCGTTTGTGCCATATGATATGGTTTACGTGTCAGGTGTCAAATCAAACCGAAGTCTATATTGGAGGTAGTCCTGGTAAATCCTTAAGAATACATTAGAGAGTCTCTCACTATGATACTTTTATTTTTTCGAACTAAGTTTCATAAATCTTGGATCTGATTACGGAAGTTACGAGACTCTAACCACTCTTATTCAATAATTGTGGAGCTTTCTTAAATAATATAACCACGACTATCACTGGGATTTTTTTTTTTTTTAACAATTAAGTTTGCTAGATATGTCAATCTAACTACCTTCGCATGGAAATAAAAGATAATGTAAATAACCAAAAACACCTATAAGCACGTCAAAATTAACAAGGTCAAGTACAATTTGGCTAGATAGGGTATCCTCTCTCTCAATCTGAATCTGATAAGTTTAATACAAAGTTTCTGTACGAGATTCTTCCATAGAAGTAGCAACTATTAAAGGATCTCATAATATCTTAAGATGTTATTTATCTAACTTTTCCTCCCATAAGAAAAATAAATACATAGTGCGAGATTTCCTAGTCTCTACCTTCTTAAATAAATTCTTAGTTGCATGACAATCACATCCCGTTCTTTTTTTTTTTTTCTAGCAAGTTCAATTTTCACATAATAGGTCAGAGTCTTCGTATGTGAGAGTATTATCTTGTTTAAACGGTTAACCAACTTTTAGACAAGCCTCTAAACCTAAGGCATCACGTACCTAGCCAGCTGATAAAGCCTGGTGTCACATGTCAGTACATCAATCGTCTAAATTAATTTCTTAAGTACCTATCAGATTTGCGCTTTTGACTATCGAGAATGAAATGATTCATAAAAAGTTTACCGAAGTTATTTTTAAGTCATTTGTGTCACTCCTAACCACATTGCTAACAATATGATTTTATTCCATATATTCGTCATATACTCCAGTCAATAAGTTGGTAGATCAACATGCCTCTCGGTGGAACGTTATAGAGCTCATAATGCTTTAAATGTTTCGCCAAAAACCTCTAAGGATGATTAACGTGTTAGAAACAGTAAACTTTGTGGTTTCAATTTTTACGAACTCTATTAAGAATACATTTCTGCTCCAGACGATCTTAGTACCGCATGCCTAAAACTTTTATATCCCTATTCTATTACCCGTTTTTTGCCTTGTGTACCAATTATATCTATCAAGCTCTCAATTATACTCTACATGGAGGTAAGCATCTCAATGATAATAATCTCCTAGCCACGGTAGTGGTCTAGTACTTAATACAAAAGTGAATTTTATTATATATCTTACCGGTATGAAAGCCCCTCATTGTGGAACAACAATCTTTTCTTTGGCTTTGTCTACTAATTCTATTGCCTTCCTTTGCTGGAAGACAATTGTTGTAGCATTTTAATGTCCTTAAACCTCTAGCCAAACTCTATTATTGAATGATTGGTCCGCACCATACAAAAACAAGATAAAAGGTAACGTTAAGTTCTTTGACCCTAATCACCACACATGCATCGAGGAATAAGAAAGACAAGAAACATCCTATCATGCCCTCGCAAAATTACGATTATGGAAATGGCCGGCTACATAATCATAATTGAGATTCGACTACTGACGTGTGTTCCATTAGTCACAAGAATAACCTAAGGCTCTCATACTAACTTTGTCACGATCCAATTTAGGGCCATGACCGGTACTAAGGGGTAGGATCCAAAGAAACCTTAACGGGAGTTTACAGAAAATCAGGCAAAGTTTTTCCTGTTTTAAGACTATTCAAAAATATCTCTGTCTCAGAAATCAACAACAAAATCAACCTATATCAAACAAAGTATCTCATAATCCTCATCAACTAATAAAATAATTATCCACCACTATTAATCAATCAATTGTACCACAGTAATACTAAATTCATCTCCAGAATATAATAAGAAAGTTTAATACTAGTTATAGTTCCAAAATAATAAAGGAATACTCATGATACTAACAAAATGTCTATACAGCGACTATAAGAGTTTTAAAGAAAACGCCATAACAAATGAATAAATTCTTCGCCCACGCGAACAAGTGCGGGTCTCACCAAAAATTTGTCAAATTGTGTACTCTAATTAGCGAAATCCTTGCTCGCGTCAACTGCTATCTCTGTAAAAAAAATAACGGGGAGTGAGTCACTTGCCCAGTGAGTAATAACACTTAACCACAACTATTTTAAATTGGGGACAAGTCAGAAAAGATTTTTGTATAATAATAATAATAATTAGAACTATCATAAAAATAAAATGCCCTCTCAAAAACGGTAAATATAATCAGTCTATTCATGTGCTTCCTGTAATAGAAATCAATTTAACAAATCGGAAATAAACTCGATAAACACTGTCTCATAGTAAATTTTTATGTGTGGGAGATTTCCAAGAAAGGATCATGTAATCTGTATCAATGTGTGAACCCCTTTGTAAAAGGAGTCAAATATAATTGTAGCTTCCTTCTCGAGGGAAAACTTTAACTGTATGCTAGTTCTACTTTTCCACTAGCGAGGGTTATAACTGTACTCGGTAATCGGTAAATACAAGGTGCACCAGGTCTAACGAACCTGTCGTTAGCTACGGGATCCTTCAAAGTCTCCTCCCATTTATACTTTTCTTTACAAACCGCAAATATTCACATGGAATCATTTTCAAAATAGTACAGGGCATTTCAACTCTTATCAAATCATGTAATCCAATTTCGGTAACAGTAATCATATCTCAAGTAACAGTAAACCATGTCTAGTAACAGTGAGAACCTTTTAAATAACTGTAAACATCTCAAGTAAACTAGTACATATCAAGTAAAGGACTTGTCCCACATGCAATTTCAAATATTAGGTAACATATTTTATTTTTAAAATAATGTATAAACCATACAGGTTATGAAAACATAAATTGCAGTAAGATTACTACTCACAATACTCGTGTTGTCTGTGTTGAAATACCAAGCCCATCACCTCGAGCAGTCCGTGAGACTCCTTTCAGTCAATCTATAATCACATTATATTGATCTCCTGTTAATTTCCTTATTCATGCTAATCCATAACTAATCTAGAATACTTCACCCTCGGGATTTCATGTTTAATTCTAATTTCGTCAAATTATATTAATCCAAGCTACGGATAACTTAAACCAATCTATAATCTTCTAAATAAAAAGCAGTCGTACAGTCTATTCATTGTACTATTAAATCTCCTTAACCATATGAATAAAATGAAACTTAAATAACCTTGTTGCCTATGATGTCTTACTGGTATAAATTTTCCAATACCAAATGGAATCCTATAAACAATGTGCAACGAAATTATAATCTAAAAAAGAACACATAAGAGAAGTTCAAGCCATACCCGTAAAAATCAAAATGCTTAAGTTTTTTTTTTCTTCCTGCTATTGATATGGCTCTAAAGCACTGCGTAGGCTTCCTTGTTTTACCCCAAAATTTGCAGAACCATAAGTTACTCCCTTAATCCCTATTATAATTTCACTGTAACCTTGATTGCGGCAGAAGCTCTTTTGTTTTGAAACCCTTCTCATGAATCCCTTTTCTTACATATTTTTTGACTTTGCCAGGTCTTTCTCATGGGTTTTGGCCCATTATCTTTCTATTTATTTTCGTTTTTTTTTTTGTTTTGTTTTGTTTGACTTTTCTATTCTTCTTTCTTTTTGGCTAAAGACTTATATGACCTTATTTAAATATAGATCATTACATAGGATCAAGTCCCATTTAAATGATAATAAATGAGTGAAATTCATTTTGTATCGTACAAGAAAGGAATTCTATTTGTGTACATTGATGAATATGTAACGACATGCCATGAATGCAAATATTCTCTGTAACAGTTGCTCATTTAATGTTGGAGAATATTCTCCCGTTGAATGCTATCCGATGGCGAACACTCGATCTGCTCTCGTTGACTACGCTTCCTTCGGGATTAACCGATATTGATTGCAATTGTTTTTCCCGGTACTGGTTGTTACTTGACTCGCCTTTTACCTATTTTCGGTTCCACGTGTCATGCTATCGTTCGACCATTTATTATAAACCAATTTTACCTCCTTTCTTCAATTTGAAGCTTTCTTTATTTATTTATTTTATTCCTTTTATTAATTTTGGTATTTCGCATTCTTATCTAAAAAAGAGTAAGAGAATGGTTCCCTCAATTGTGTCATCGCCTTCATCATCCCTCGAACAGGTCGATGAACTTTTGGACAATTCGATATGCGCGAACTCCAAAAGTATCGTATGCGTTCTGTAGTCAACTGGAGAAATAATTGATTTCATTTTCTTATTAGCCTCCTCGCAACGTTCCGTTTTCTTGTCTCTCACATGGAAATCTTTTAATTTATTACAATATTTAAAAAAATTAGATTACGTGAACAGGACAGAGTATTCGTTGAATCGTGCTCAACGTGGTGGCCGTGAAAAAGTTGTGCCATGTGATAATTCAATGAAATCTAGCTGGTATTAGGTCGACAAATTTTGTTATTATTTCGTATTTACTATTATTATTAGTATTATTATTACTAATATTTGCATTGAGAGCTTTCCGCAGGAAAAACAATACTAATAAATTTGTTGTCGATTTTCTTTTTTCAACAATTTGTTGTCTGAATATATTACGCTGAAGTTTCGGTTACTTTTTCAAAAGTTTGGCCATGCAGCACCGATAATAAGATCAGCGCTTCATCTTCTAGTTATCTCTTTGATTAGTTTCGTGGTTTTTGAACAGAAAAGTGATGCTGAAGAAGTACTAATGCTTCAAAAACCACGATTGATTAATTGCAAATTTGATAAAATATATCAGCTGGGTGACTCACTTGCAGATACAGGGCAACTGCATCAGAGAGAGCATTTGCGGAGCTCGTACTGCATGTGCAAGACTTCCTTATGGAATGGATTTTTTCCAGAAAAAAACAACTGGACGTTGTTCTAATGGCATGCTCATCATTGATTTCATAGGTTTGATACTGCATTCGTGGTTTTCAGATTTATCTAGTCTAGAAAATAAATTAGACAACCTGCTCAAACAAATGTACGTTAATCAGCCACATATATGCCTTCTATCGGATGTAGAATTAGCAGAATTGAGATGGTTCCAACTTCCAACTTCCAGGGAATAGTATATTTCAAATTCGGAGGTCTTTTTACTTCTATATAGGTGTGAGAGTACTGATGATTGTGCTTTATAAATATATATGCTTTCTTTTCTTTTTCAACACAGCGCTGGAGTCTGGTCTTCCTCTCCTAAATCCCATCAAGGATCAAAATGCAAATTTTAGACATGGTGCAAATTTTGCAGTAGCAGGAGCTACTGCTTTACCAGTTCAAATTCTGGAAAATATGAAGATGGTTAATCTATCAACCAATAGTTCATTAAGTGTGCAACTTGATTGGATGTCTTCTCATTTCGAAACCACCTGCTATACTGGTACTTAATTTGCTAATTACTTCCTAGTTCGTAGGAAATATATGTAATTATTAATAATCTAATATTTTAACGGAAGTTGAATTGATGAATATTTTTTTGTCGTTCTTGCTTGCTAGATTGCCCAGACAAATTGAACAAAGCTCTTTTCCTAGTTGGAGGAATAGGAGGAAATGAACTCATCTTTGGCTTATTGGAAGGTAAAACGATGGAAGAGACGCGAAGAATGGTGCCAGAAGTTGTTGAGGCCATCATTCATGGTGTTAGAGTGAGTTTTTGATTTTCTGCGGTATTTAACTTTTAATTACTTATATACCCAACATCTCTCCCGTATTTTGTTGATATGAGATTTGTGTCACTTTATATACTTATGACCTAATGATCTGTTCACCTCTTTCAGAGGGTCATTAGTTTAGGGGCTACTCGAATTGTAGTTCCTGGCAATTTCCCAGGTGGTTGTTTTCCAATTGTCCTAACCATATTCATGACGGACAACTCAAGTGCTTATGATGAGCACCATTGCTTGAAAGATTTCAATAATTTAATAATCTTCTTCAATGATCGTTTGCAACAAGCCATTCTAGACCTAAAGAAAGAGTACCCAAACATTACACTCATTTATGGTGACTACTACAATGCCTATCTCTGGCTTTTACAAAGTGCCGCCAGTCTTGGTAAGTGATGCTCAAAATACGTACTCCTCATTCTTATGTGTTTATATAAGAAAGTATATGCATTTACAAATTTCTTTTCAGGATTTGAGAAAAACTCTCTACAGAAAGCTTGTTGTGGAATAGGAGGAGACTATAAATTTGATATGCATACTAAGTGTGGTGATCCAGGAGTCTCAGTGTGTGTTGACCCGAGTACTTACATCAGTTGGGATGGAGCTCATTTGACACAAGAAGCATACAGTTGGTTGGCAAGATGGCTAATTGATACTAATATCTTACCCCAATTGGACTGCCAAGCTTAAGTGTATGAATCAGAACTAAAGCATATTCAAAATAAGCGCTCCTTCTTTCTACGCAGCACAGTGCCGATTCAAGACATTATTAAGATAATTGATTGATGACATTATTGAAGTCCTATTGAAATGGCAAGTGCATTAAATCAACATTGCTTTTCTGAATGCTATTCTTTTTTATTCTCTACTTCTCTCAATATGAACAAATCAAATAGCAATGCCTTTCTCTTTTTTATGTTTTGGCTATTTTTGTATTTCATAATATTAAGGGTCCATGTCCAAAGTTCAGACGTGACTAGAAATCAAAGTTCAGTGTTGTTTTATTTCTTTTTTTTCTTCATATAACCTTTTTTCCTTGATCTATTTTACCTTACAATTCAATCACTAACTCAACCAGGAGCGATTATATATTTTGGGGCTAATTTCTTGAATGATCATTTAATTTTTATTTTATTGCACTAGTTAGTACAAATATCTAACAAAATTATGTGTAATTAGTATAGAGTGTTCTCGAGTTTCCACATGGTGGCGTGCAAAGTTGTGCCATGTGAAGTCAGCCGTATAAACAAAATTAAAAGGCCATATTAGTTTCTCTATTAAACCCGAGAATAGATGAAGAATATTGTATTTTGTGATGCCGACGATATTTTAAACTTTCAATGTTTAGATTATACAGATTATATATAGAAAATATTAATAGGAAATCTTTTCATTTCCAGAAACAAAATCATAAATTATTTAGTAAGAAAAAAGGGATGGCTTTCTTGAACGTGTACTATACGTAATACTCTTAACTGTCATTTAGGTAAATTGATTATTATTATTATTATTATTATTATTATTATTATTATTATTGTTGTTGTTGTTGTTATTGTTGTTGTTGTACCTACTGTATTATTTATTTACTTAGTATTATTATTAAAATATTTTCATCGTCAGCTCTCTGCAGGGAAAAATTATACTAATAAACCTGTTAATGGAAATTGCATGTGTAGTAATACTAGATTAGGGGACCTACATTTTCTCTTTTGCGGAAGAGGATGTGTAACAACCACAATTTGTCTCACCAGTTGTCGAAAACGAATTCCCTTTCTCTATAACCTACTATTCATCTCTAAGATACAGAATAATCAACCCCTAGCCGCCGCTCTTACGAATAAGTGAGTCTCCTAACACCATAGCAGTATTTTACCTCCTATAATAAATTATTACATCTTATTTATAATAAACTAAAATTATTTTAAAATATTATTATCTATAGCTATTTTTTATATTTTATAACAAAATAAGTAATTATTGTATACACTACTATATAGGTAGAGGTAAAGCCAGGATTTAAAGTTATTGAGTTCGGGATTTAAACCTTTTTATATTAGTTGGTTCTAAAGTAAGAATTTGTAATTTTCAATGAATTTTTTAAGATAAATATATGATTTGGACTAAAGCTACTAGGTTCGGCGAACCCGGTGTCAAAGCTCTAGCTCCGCCCCTACATATAGGAGTGAAATATGCTATTCATATATTTTCTCTCTTTCTTTCAGTTAACACACGTTTTCTCTCAAATCACAACAAGATTTTTCTTCTATCTCTCTCCACAATCTCTCTCTCACAATAAGATTGTAGGAACAAATTTCTCATAATTGATCCTCAATGTTTTTGCTCCAAAAGTTTGTGGTAATTGGTAAAGCTTTTGGCTGGTTCATGCCAAATTACTCTGCCATTCTTTTTTTTTTTTGGTTAAATATAAATTTTTATTAATAGAAATAAAACACAAGGGTGGAGGGGGGCATAAACCTTACCTCCCAAAAGTAAATACATGTACCTATAGTCATCCTAAAGTGTTGACTAATAGTATCTGAGTAGCAAAAGGAAGTTAGACCTATGGTGATGTGATGGCTGTCTATTTTGTAGTAGACAGTCGTATGTACAAAAATAATGTGCATATTTCCTAGGTCAGCTATACAAAGAGTACATATGTTTCTACTGTGACTGCATGAATAAGGGAATATTCCCTTCTATATTTCTCTGAGAAAAAGATATGGTGTTAGGATTTAGCAAAAGAGTGACAAAAAAGCGCACGCAATCTTCAGTTTTGCTTTGACCTCTGGAGCAAGGAAAGCCAAGTTGAAGATGGCTATTAATGTGTATCTTGTGGTTGCAAACTTGTACTGATTGTGATGTTGGCTGTGCAATTTCAAGTCTGTTATTGTTGATGCTGTGATTGTTGTGAGCTGAGTTTGAAACTACTGCTGAATGTTGGAGTTGTTGTTT
Source organism: Nicotiana obtusifolia (assembly GCA_002018475.1). Classification (NCBI taxonomy): domain Eukaryota; kingdom Viridiplantae; phylum Streptophyta; class Magnoliopsida; order Solanales; family Solanaceae; genus Nicotiana; species Nicotiana obtusifolia. The sequence goes on along the minus strand of MCJB01014302.1, from coordinate 69,291 downwards.
CTGGTGATGATCAAGTGTGAGGAGGGTGTATGAGGTTGATGTGTCCTGCTGTACTTGTTGATTGCTATGTTTTCTTCTGGGACTGCCTTTTGGTCTATGTGTGGATTTAGAGTTCTCTGAGTTATTAGCTGGGCTAGTGCTGGATGATGAGTCTGCTGTTGTGTGTTGCTTTGGAGGATGCTTGAGTTTGATGAGAGTGTGTGCAGTTGGTGTGTTCTCCTATGATTGCTGATACCTCTGTCTTCTTGCTGATATCCTTGACTTCTTTTATTGTTCCTGCGTGAATGATGTTTCTGCTGATGGTGCATTGGCTGCATTGCTGTGATGTGGAGTTGCTGTTGTGTTAGCATGTGTCTGTGTGGGGTGCTGCTTCTATGTGTTCACTCTGCCATTCTCCTTTTTCTCTTCATTCTTTTTTTTTTAATTTTCGCCATTGTTAGGTTTTAAGGAAGAAACTTCACAATTTCGTCTTTAGTGGCTGATTCAAAAATTCCGAAGAGGGTTACACGAGATATACCCACTAAAGCACTCAATTTTGATCGTTGCAGAATCGTCGGCGTTATTATCTACTAGTGGCTCGTCCTCTTAGGCGAACAGATCTGGTCATGGCTACGTCGGAGAAGATTTGAGGACCGAGTTTTTGTTCGTCTCCATTTTTATTTTTAATATAATGTATACAATATTCTGCTTGGCCGGAAAAAGCCATCTCCGACGAACTTTCTTCTCTTCTTTGCTATTTTAGTCACATACAATTATATAAATACATTATATTTTGTATAAATACACTCAAATACATTGTATTTTTGTATAAATATATTATTTTTCGCTTGTATTTATGTATTCCAAAGGTCTGTATTTTTTGAATACAGCCGCATATCACTGTATTTTATGATTTTTTTATTGTTTGAATACAGTCGAATTGAATACGGTGAATTGAACACAATGTATAATAGTGAATAATAATATTTGTGAAGTGAACACAATATAGGGTATTAAAGGGGGAATATTTTAGTGAATATTCCCTACATTTGTATTATTAGGGTTTCCTAGGAAAAAGGCCTCATACATACAGAAAGAAGAGACAATGAGAGGGGCATGTAATATTCATTAATCTGATAAGAACACTTTTGAGAAGAAGACTTTCTCTCTGGCAAAAACACCAAGATTACCTTTTTGCAAAGATTCTTATTCATATTATTCCCTACTTTTTCATCACATCTGAGGACCGTTCATGCGAATTTTGGATCTATCTGTCATTCATCACTATCAGGCAAAATATTAACCCAATCCTTTTATTATTGGGTAAATCATTCTCTGTATTTACATAAATGTCATTTATTGATATTTATTGCTAGTTACATCTCCATTAATGTTCATATTTTAAGAATATTCTATATTTATTGCTATCAACTACATACAAATTCAGTCCTATCCGCTATATGTCTATGTGCTTAATATCTGGAGTGATTATCCTTAACTAGATTTGACCTCCCCCCTCATTATATAAATTTAATAGTTTTACTGGGAATTATATTTTTTGGTCAAACACTAATAAAAAGATATATATATCAGATTGAGCTCATTTGAAATACATCGAAGTATGAATTCTGCTCTCTTTTTTTCTTAATTCCTTTAATTTTCTATCTGTTACTCTCAAGTTACATCAGATGAGAGCCTTGACACAAAAAAAATTAGTAATTCCAGTAGGACACTACTTTGTGGGGCTAGGGCGAGTAAATAGTAGTTTTAGGAGTACGTCGGGTCATTAATTTGTGCCGGTGGTGCATTTGTGTCCATTCCCCTAGAAACAATTCCAAGAGTTATATGAGAATTAAAGGTGGGCCGAGATAGCTGCCCATCTCCTCGTCCTTGGACCAGTGGGCTAGCTTGTATCAACTTCATTGGAGATCCTCTATGGATCCCTTTGGCCACTGGTAAGATAAAAATTGCACGGACGTTTTATTTGGTCACCCCCATTTAAGTTATATTTTTAAAAAAATATTTGATCTGTACTTATTTTTTAAATAACTTCGGACCTCTTCCTCCTCCTCCTCCTCCTCCTCTTCAGGTGACAATGATTTTATATGATGGTTGTGAACATATTTTAATGTAGTTTATGATATTTTACAATGGTGAATTGTTATGACACTTTATTTTTTACTATTGCTTAAGGTTTCTTCTTCTTCTTTTTCTTAATTGTAAAATGGGTTCATTAGATTTATTATTGTTTTGACAAATTGATGATTGGAGTTTGTTCCTGATGATATTTGGAGGTTACGTTTCAAATTTGAGCTCAATTGGAGTAGATTTAGATATTAAATCGTATATTGGATTGTTATAATTCGAAGAACAAATTTCTGTTTTTGAAAAATTTGCACTTCAGATCTATTTGGCCTTAAGTGCATAAAAACATTGGTTGCACTTCAGACCTTTTGGCGTTAAGTGCTTCTGAAGTATAATTTTTTACTTCAAACTTATTGGCTTAAGTCTAGCAAAACGTTTATTGCACTTCAAACCTTTTGGCTTTAAGTGCATCTGAAGTGTAATTTTTCACTTCAGACTTACTGGCCTTAAGTGTAGCAAAACGTTTGTTTCACTTTAGACCTTTTGGCCTTAAGTGCATCTGAAGTGCAATTTTTCACTTTAGACTTATTGGCCTTAAGTGTAGCAAAACGTTTGTTGCACTTCAGACCTTTTTGGCCTTAACTGCATCTGAAGTGCAATTTTTCACTTCAGACTTATTGGCCTTAAGTGCATGAAACCATTGGTTACACTTCAGACCTATTTGGCCTTAAGTGTATCTGAAGTGCAAATTTTCACTTTAGACTTATTGGCCTTAAGTGAATGAAAACGTTTGTTGCACTTCAGACTTTTTGATCTTCAGTGCAATTTTTCACTTCAGACTTATTGGCCTTAAGTGCATCTGAGATGCAATTTTTTACTTCAGACTTATTAGCCTTAAATGCATGAAACTATTGGTTGCACTTCAGACCTATTTGGACTTAAGTGCATTTGAAGTGCAACTTTTTCACCTCAGACTAATTTTTTTTAACATCAGACCCGATAAATCTGAAGTTGATCGTAAAGTGGGTACGCTCGCAAACCTTTTTTGCAAAATGGGTATAGATTTAATTGTGACCCTAAAACCGGGTATAAATGCAAAAGCCCCACTAGTAAAGGATAGCAATGGGGCTGGTACAGGGCGGGACGGGGTCGGCATTGGCCTTATGGGGATGGCCCAGATGGGTATACTCATTTATAATTCTTGTATATCTTAACGTATAATAGGCAAAAAGTATTCCTTTTTCTTTTAGTAATTAAAAAAAGGAAGTATCAAGTGATTTTTAATATTCTAATGCTAGTTTCTATAAGAAGATGTATTCAATAGAATGTTATATAAATGTATCCATCTCTTGAAACAATTGACAGAGAGAAAGCCATAAATAAAAGAAACACTCATAGAACAAAAGAAATAATACATATTCTCTTCAGGAAAAGAGAAGAAAAGAAAATAAAAATGGTGTCCCAAAAAAATACCAACCTTTATCAGGTGTTGGCATTAAAACTCGCAGTACACCAAAATAAAATCTCAAATATATGTTTTCAAATTGTAAAAAATAAACACATTGAAGGACCAAAACAAATAAGCAAAAAACGAATTATATATACATAACAGCACGAGTATAGAGTCGCGTCCTTGATCGTTTTGCTTCATCAGAAGAAATTAATTAATGACAACATCGATCACGATTCACTGTAGAGTTGAAGTAGAAGAAGGTGGCAGCAGGGGTTCCGTCTGCGATCCTTGTTCTAAATCTTCGACGATGGTTTTTGATGAACTAGGGTTCCGATAAATGACGTATATAACCAGCTGCACTGCTCCCAGCAACCATCCCATCCCATTCGGTACCTTTTGTTAAATTGCATCATGTAGTTATTTAGTTATAATAAAACTTAGGTTATTCATGTACACTTCTATCGAGAAACTTCCTGTGAAAGTATAGCGTTTTGAACGTATCTTCTATATTATATTAAAATGAGGGTAGTATGCATTGTGGTTAAGTTAAGTAGCAAGTTAAAATGAAGTTACTTAGCAATTTAGGAGAATAGAATAGTTAGAAATTATAAATGGAAACATAATTAATGGAAGTAGTTTAATGAATATACATAAACTAAATAGTTCTTAATTAGATATATATATATATATATATATATATGTATGTATATTTGTATCTATATCTATATTGATATCTATATATTGATCCACTCATAGATATTCTTCTATATTAGCTAGAAATATGGAGGTAAAAAATAATTAAAAAACTATAATAGAAAAAAATAAAAAATATAGAAAGACGTAAATTGAGATAATCTATGACTATTTATACTTTGGAATAAGTTAAAATATAAAATAAACCTAAAATTTACTTAAGATATTAAAGATTTATTGAGTTTAAAAATTAAATAAATTCAAGCAGCAAAATAAGATCTTAAATAAAGTATACAAATTATTTATAAGGTAGGAAAATATTAAATAATCAATAAATAACAAGTATAATAAAGTCATTGATAAATCGGGCAAACGAATATTTTATACGTAAATATTACTACAACATTTAGATAAATTAAGAAAATATTTTTCTATGATTAATATTTGAATTGAGTGCAGTTCGTTTAAGTATGAAAGAATAGCATAATTTTTTGAAAATGTGGTCCAATTTAGAATATAGAATTATAAGAATTATTTGAATCTGAGATGTGATTTTTTTTATTTCATAATTTGTTTTTTTAAATATTACGTAAAGAAACAAAATGAGAGTAAAAATATTACATTATATTTAGATTTAGATAAAATGTGTTCAAAAAATTAAGAAAATATTTTTCTCTGATTAAAATAAAATTTTAAAATAAAAATAATAATTCTAATATAGGTAATTTTACTAATGAAAATTAAAAATTAAATTTGCATCATAAAGCTAAAAAAGAAAGAAAATTTAACTGCATCTACTACAAAAATAATTATAAGAGATCTCAATACATTTGGAACATAATAATCAAATAGCTTATGTATTAATAATTTAGACTTGTTCAAGTTAAAATTTAAAATAAAATATGATATTATTTTGGTTATAGGTAAAATATTAATATAAAAACTAATTAAAATTTATAGTAGGGAATATAATGTATAAGAAAATAGAGGTAGTGTGATGATACTAATACTTTAAATTAATTTAAAAATAAATTAATTAAATAATTAAATTATATTTAAAAATATTAAAGAAAAATTTAAATGATTAAAAAATTTCGAATAAGAGGATACAAGCATAAAAATATACAAAATTTCAAGAATAAAACATTTATATTTATTAAATACTATTAAAAGGATAATAAGAAAGACATAATTTAATTATTAATATAATAAAATTATATGATAGTATAATAATATTAAATAATAAATAATGTAATAACTATAAGAAAAGAACAAAAAGAATTTGCATAAAAATGATGTGATAAATAAGACATATTTGACTTTCTACATCACAATTATTTGAACATGATTCAAACAATCTACATCACAATTTGATATGATTTGTGTCTGTGCATCGCAATACTACTAGTTTTATAGTAATATTTCAATAGTTTCCTTAAATAAGAAAAGTTTCAAGAAAATTGGTTAAACTGATATTTAAAGATGCAAATTTAAAGGAGAAATAGTGCAACAAATATTTTGGTTTAACGCGTTTATGATTTATTAATGGTCTATTTTTATGGTACCACCATGTAATAATAATAATAATAATACAAACGTGAGTAATCACCGTATTATATCCTCAAAAAAGTTGTGTAGACCTTATCGTGCATACGTTTGCAAATGAGACTAGACTACCACTTTTCATTTACAAATAGTAGACAATATTATATTAAATCGAACTTGTAGGTACGTAGCCAAAAAGAAAGTCTTCTTTCTTAATTAGAAGTGGTCCAATGTCAAATGGATTAATACATTGTTACATCTAACAATCTAATTAGATATTATTATTACTGATCAAACTTCTCGCAAATCCACAATGTGATCCTTCATTCTTGAATTTTCTCTGGTTCTCTTTTCCTACTAATACTTAATTATTGACAGGCTTACATTAATTGCTTGTCGTGGGGAAATGTGATGATGATTTTGCAGAATATATCATCGGATTTTCAACTAATAAAAGATATTTGATGAGGAATTAAGATAACAGAAAACTTACTCCAAGAAACCAGTCAGCCACAAGCACGGCGTACAAAGTCCAAACACCACCGTTTAAGAAAAGGAAAAACGAGAGAAGAAATGGCATGTACTCTACACTTTTGGTTGTCACGACTGTTCTCTGCAAAATCAGTCATCCAAAAAGATTGTGCTACTTGTGAGTTGTGACTTCAATTAAAAGGTAGCCCACATGAAATAACTTACTAGTTTTTTTCTTTTTATTTTTGCTTTATAAATCCAGCACCCAAATTTTCTGGCTCAACTAATCAGAATATTCCTACAGAGTAGGAGAGGAACCAAACCACAAAAAAAGGGTTTTTTCATACACATGAGATTAAATTCGAAACCTCTAACTAAGTGCTACATGGTGGTATTGAATTAGTTTGAAATTAGAAGAATTACTTTGGTGAAGGGGACTTACCATAACACCAAGAGGGGAGCTATACATGACGATGTTTAGACATGTGGAAAGGAAACCAATAACATTAATTCTCGTCTCTCCATGTAAAAGAAACTGAGCATATAATAGGGTTGTTGCTAAAATGCCCACATTCAGAACCCCAGCTAGGATGGCAGTCTTTTTCTGTAAAAGAAAAAAAAACAAAAAAGAAAAGAGGATATAGTATTAGATTTTTTATGACTATTTCAAAGAGTCCAACATTCAGAACATCAGCTTATGCGAAAATCTTATACCGTGAAAATTTGAAACGGATAAATTCCGCCAATATCAACTGTATATTATGTAAGTTTATAAGATAAATAATTCTATAGTTATAACATTACTTCTAGAATGTAATTGCTGATAAAAATGACATGACCATCAACTGATATTTGCAATAAACGAATCTTTAGCAGTTCTTTTCTTTCCTGATACTGTAGCGTTAAAATTATAAAAACTCATAAAGGTTCAATTTAAAAACATTGTATTTTTCTTCCTTGATATCATGCCTATCTTGCATCTCAGGGAGTCATTATAACTAGGATATGCATATACATCATAGATTTTTCTTTATGAAAAATCGATATGTAAAAGAATTCCTTCCATAAGCATTAATCTTTAGGTTAATATTATTAAGTCTACAAAGCGGTAACTATTATATATCACTTTTCGACTTATTAGTGAATTGTTCACGACAAAGAAAAAAAAATGAAGAAAACAATAACAATAGGGGAAGATATTAATCTTCAGAACTTTCCCCTCGTAAATAAGGCTAGGTTTCTTATACTATTACTTTTATTTAACCTGTGATAGAAAGAGTTGTTAGTATCATTTTTATCAATATCACTACTAATTTACATGTAATTATCTCATTACTAACAAGATTGAGAACATATTTTTACCACTCGATCATGATTAGTATGCTGCCATCATAAGTAAGTGGACATAAATCTATGACAAAAAGTAAAATGCTTGTCATGTACAACGTCTACTTATATGGTCGCAATCGAACCGACAAAAGATGCAAGTTGGAAATAGAAACGTGCATCACATTGACAGCACCCTAATGATTATAGCACATTGACAAAGACTTCTAAATATTTTCTGGTGCCACAAAATTTTCTCTTCAACATTTTCTTTGCTCTTTTTGGTTTGGACAAAGACTTCACATTCATGAAATCCTCAAAATAGTGTATGAATTTAGCATAGTTTTCCGCTTACACTCAAGATCAGCTTTTCCATAACAACCCAAAAGAAAATCAGCTCACATTTGTTTTCTACTCAAAGAAGAAAAAAGAAAATCAATTTTCGAAAAGTACTCTAAAAAATAAGTTATTTTCAAATCAAAATTCAACCTTAGAAAAAAATATAACTTGAATTGTTCTGACGAATCAGCTTGTATATTCAAAGAAATTTAAATTATATGCGTTGATATTTATTTATACAATCGGATCATTTATTAGATAATTATATGAAAATATCTTCTGGGAAAAATTGAAATACTAACCAGCTATCACAAATTAAAATCATTGATAGTTAATATAATCTTAATATTGTTAGTGTTTATAACTTAAATCTATTCAAATAAATTTCAAACGCATGATGCAATAAATGATTTTCCTTATTATTGTACTGTATATATACCTCAGTATCTTGATGGTGTACCAAAAAATAAGAGTTAACCTAAACATCCGTTCATCCAATCACATAAATTAAAAATTAATAATGGATATATAATATATGCATAACTCATATATAATATATATAAATGTCTATAATTCTTGTATAATCTATATATGTATACTCCTTAAGAAAAAGAAACTTGTGTATCGAAAAAATAAAGTCTCTTACTCACTCTCATTTTTGGATTAGCAAATAGAAGGAACAAGGCAACGTAGATAATCTCAACGATGACTCCGAAGCCATTGACAGTGGACACAAGATAGCTCCCTGGCTTTATAAGTCCATAGTAAGTCCACAAAGCTGAATTTAGCAGTGTACAAATATATGGAAGGCTATCAAAATCCTCAGTTGATCGGTTCTTTACAATCCTTCTGAACGTTCCTCTGCACATTAAATTTTCCAAACTTCATCAAAACAGGAACCATGAACCTAGAAAGAAAGAACAACTTTGACTAATTAATATTGTAAGTTATATTTCTGTCTTCTTAATTACTTACACTGGCGAAAGAAACATTAGAACGGAAATGATGTTGCCTGCAAAAATAGGAATAATATACTTCAACAGAGAAATTAAACATGTTATCCCAAATTAATGGTAATTCAACAAAAAAAATGTATATATCAATGTTAATTGATTGAGTTGAAATGATATATAATGTTATACCTATAACACCGATGATGAAGACAAGATTTTCCATGTTGATCACCTGAAAAGTTAATTTAGGCAGCTGAACAAGGAAGAGGAGTAGCAGCAGATGTGTATGTGAGAGAGAGAGAGAGAGAGAGAGAGGGGGGG
>MCJB01014302.1:0-60106 GCA_002018475.1 Nicotiana obtusifolia | reverse complement strand
GGGGGGGGGGGGGGGGGGTGTTATGAGTTATAGTTAGGTTTTTCTAAATTTATATAACTTGGCTAATTTGACTTCATGCACTAATAGGAAGTCGAGATATTTGTGAGCACGTGATTTTTGCCCTGCCCGAAATACTCCTATAAATAAATAAAATAGTTTTAGTTAAGTATTAGCCGTTTCAATAATTAATTAGATTTTTAACTACTTATACTCAAATTGTAAGTAACTAATTAATAAAAATACTCAAAAAATATCATGCATGCCATTTAGGATTTATTTTTACATTTTTTAGGAGTGAGTTAGTAGTTGTGGATTATATAAAATTGGAACAAATCATAAAAATAGTTTATTTTACACTCTTCTTAGTTTTAATATTTAATTCATAGAATTTAGCATTGTTTTAATTGTTATAAATAGTTAAGTTAGCTTAATCTCACATTTAGGTTAGTTATGAGTTTAATTAGTAAGTCCTCTAGGTTTTAAGAAAAAAGAGAGAAAATCAAAAATCAAAATAATAATTACAAAAATGTTAAAAATGAAATAAAAAGGGAGAACCGGACTGGGCCAAATGTTTAAGTTTAAAACTAGGCCCAATTTGGAAAGTAACCGGGCGGCCCAAATCATTTCCCCTTTACTTTAATCAAAACAACCCCTTAGGCTCATCTGAGCCGTCGATCTTCACAGATCTGACGGCTCAGAACTTATCCCACATTACTATATAACGGTTCCTAAAGAACCCTAATCCTCTTCAGATCATCTCTTTCGAACACCCCCCCCCCCTGTCCGAACCCCGCTCAACCACACGGCCATGGCCATGCCTCTCCAAATCCGGCCAAAATCCGGCCAAAAGTACACACAAAAGAATCCTTATCACTTCCCCCATTCCATCGTTCCAAATGTTTCCTCTTCTGAAACCCTAGCAGCCCTCTTGAGCTTCTGCAACCATGGCGTTTCGTCGCCAAAAGCGGTCCAAAAATCATCCAAAATCCCACACAAATAAACCCCATTACTTCTTCACTCCAAATCGATACCCTAGCATCACTAAGAATCCATAAAACTTTCGGATTTTAGGCAAAATCAGAAAAATCGTAAAAGTGTCAAAATTCGATTTCCGAAGTCGATTTGAGTACAAATCGACCTTAGCCGTGTGTTCTTGTTAAGAACACACGGTTAAAGTCAATTTTACTTAAAAATCAAAGCTTTTGCATGTCCAAATCAAGGTATTATCCTTTCATTTTTTCTGTTTTTCAGTTTCATTGTCATCTTTTTATTAAACATACTCTCATCTTCTACCCTTTTCTATAATTTTTTAAAGTTTATTTTTCTTGGATTCAAAACGGGTTTAGGATAATGAAGTGGGCTGGTTTTGAGTCTATAGGAATACATGAAAATAGGGCTTCAAAAAATCAAGCCCAAAGTGAAAGCCAGAAGTTGATGACTGCTTTGGGCAGGGTCAGTTCTAACCCGTTAAAATTAGATATCAGTAGAAGCAATAATTAAGTAAAAGAAAAAAGAACATAAGGGGGCAAAAAGGAGTTTCGGAAAGTTAGAAACAGATTGCTGTTAGGGGAATCACATGGTCATATTGCAAAAGGAATAAAAATCTGTTAAGGGGAGTGGGTTTTGGCGTGTGAGGAGGCTGATAACAGAATTTGAACAGAAAAAAGGAATAAAAAAAGAAGAAGAAAATCTAGTGGGGGGTCAGTTTTCAGAGGAATTGAATATAAAAGAAAGGAGGGTTCTGTCATTGAAAAAAAAAAAAATTTTGGTTGCACAGCAATACCTAGAAATAAAACAAAAACAGTGAAGATTTTTCGAAAGTAGAATCTAAAGGGGAACCTAAAAACTTCTAAGTTGGTTGGCTGACTTTGGCGTTTATTTTTTAAGTAAGATTGGGTTGCTGTTGTTGCTCGTCTGCTGCTGCTTCAACAAGATTGGTTAAGCATTTACTTAGCATAGGTAAGTTTCAAAACTTTCCTGTAATTTCAAACTAAAAGCCTGAATGAGTTATTGATTCAAACTCGCATTTCTTTATTTCTGCTCAATCTGCTTAATATGCTCGCTCATGATTGATAAATGTCTCCGTGTCGCTGAATATGATTGTATACGTTCCCTTGAGATTCTGTTCTTGCTATTTTACTCAAATTGCTCGCTTTTGACTAATAATTAGTTTTTGTGTTATTTAAGAACAACTGTCATATATGTGGATTTACTATTTGCTGCTTGTTGCTCTCGCTGCTGTTAAAGTACTCCATTCTCTGTTGATGTTAGTCATGTATGTATTTGATTGACTGTTTTATACCATGATAGGTTGCTGAGTCCCATCCTTTATTTTCTGGTTTTGTTTAGTCCAAATCTCTCTTCCCTGTTCTGTTTTTTTAGAAATAATTCATTTACGGCTCCGATAATCCATGAATATATTGGAATTTAAGATGATGTAGCTTATCTTAGTAAGGCAGTTGATACGCATTTCTTGAACTCTGTTGATGATACTTAATTAGTCTTGTTTTAGTCTTTTAAAGATGAAATCACTGCTGATTTTTTATGGTTCCATAAATGTTCAGTTTTCGACAGTTCTTTTCATACAATTTGTTTTAAATAAAAGTACTCAAATCTAGCCTGTCTGTGATGATATTCTGGTGCTTAAATAAAAAATGAAAAGTTACTAGTAGTCATATCCAAGTTAACATGTAATTGATTCAACATAAAGTGCTAGAAATTTGAAGAGTAATGCTTTATTTCAGTGTATGCTGTAAGCTCCAAGACCATTTTAAAGAACTGGATTCGAGAATGTTGACTGCTGTTTTTCTTTTAATTTGAAGGTTAAGTTATGAATTTAAATTGGAATTAAAAGCACGAGGAGTGTCTGCCACCTGTTTGAATTATATTTGTTGTAACATGATTTAATTCTAGAAATGGATATCGATATTCAGGATATTGTTTATTGACTGCATTTGTAATTGGGTATCATTCACGTGAATCTATGTATAAAAAATGGAAAACTTGCTGTTATGAAAAGTGCTATTAATGTCCTATGCTAAAAATAGTCGTGTTCTTGCTGGCAGCTATGTTTCTTAGTGAATTCATGTTGATTGGTTGATCTGTTGTACTGCAAATTTCAATTGTAGCATATTTATTAAATTGGCTACACCGAAGTAGTTTTGTCAATGTAACAAATCTAGATTATATCGTAGTGATGAATTAAACTAAGCCATGATAAAAATCTGTGCACTTTAAAATTAGCTAGTAACGTTTTTTTAAAAATTAGTTGCCAATTCCAATTGTGTTTATTTCATAAAACCAGCGACCATATTTGCAAATAGACTTACGCCAAATGGTCATATTGGACTCGATCCGTTTGTTCATTAGAAGCTAGTTGAGCCGATTTGTTTTCTAATACATAACAATAAAAATTCTTCAAATAATAGGGGCGTGCCATATGGTTAACAATGATCACCAATGGACCTCTTAATTAACTAATTGCAAGATTAGAGTAGGTAAGCCTTGACGCTTCAAACTTTAGTAGCTCGATTCTAGGCACGATTAACTACATTGTGGCTATGGGTACGGTTACCGTGACATAGCAACAATGCCAATGTCGAGGGTACCTTTTAGGTGACTCGATTTTAATAACTTTTAGAAAAACCGAAGTGCACTATTTAGCGAATTTCATGGCCCTCGAAGAACTGAAAATGCGTAGTTTGCTTTAGGCTCGTTATTCTAATAATTTAATCTCTTGAATTCAGGTGCGCATTTATGTGACCCAAATCCAAAATTCCAAATGTTAAATTAAAAGTGTGGCAAAATGCGGGTGCATTTATGTGACGTAATTTGTGACATATTTTGATTAACATTGCAATATTTCTATAATTATAAAAGAGGAAAATAAAATAAAATGTATTATAGGCTGATAATAGGTATAAAAATTAAATAATAAGCCGATTATGACAATAAAGCGACCGTGCTAGAACCACGGAACTCGAGGGTGCCTAACACCTTCCCTCGGGTTAACAGAATTCCTTACCTAGAATTTCTGGTTCGTAGACTTCACTAAAAAAGTCAAACCTCTTCCTCGATTTGGGATAAAACCGGTGACTTGGAATACTAATCTAAAATTTTCAAGTGGCGACTCTGAAAATAAATTAAATAATCCCATTTTGACTGATGTCACTTTAATTGGAAAAACTCTTTATATACACCTCTCCTGGGGGTGTGCGAAAAGGGGTGTGACAATATTATCTTGTTTGTTTAATAAAAAGGAGTTTCTAAACATTTAATAAAATTATACGGGGGGTTAAATTGTCCATGAGATACGTACAATCTTTAATAGTACTTTCTGGATAACACTCATTTCGGTTGCAATGCTGTTTTGTACATGTATAAGTTAGTGTTGTACAGTAGTTGATAAGTCCTTGTTGAAATGCTGAAAACTATCGAAAGGCCTTAGGGGTCGTTTGGTAGGTTGTACTGAGTAAAATAATTCTTGTATAAGAATTTAATCCATCCAATATAATGTTTGGTTGCTCAATTTATTTATGCATACCTAATACATAGATTACTTATACTTCATAGGAGGGCTTAGCTAATACCAAAGAAACCAAGGGATTACTAATCCCTGCATTAACTATACTTGGATAAGATCCTAAAATTACTAAACCGCCCCTCAAACCCTTTTCCTAAATTTCTTTATATACAGAAAGAATAATATTCAAGGGTATAATTGTAAAGAAGATTTTGTACAGTTTTAAACCAAACACAAGCTAATTTTTAATATAATGAACCAAACACTTGATAAAAAATAATCTCAGCACTACAATCCCTGCATTACTTATGTTCGTACCAAATGACCCCTCAGTGAGTTAGTGGTATTCAACAGTTTCATTTTTATCCTTTGATCTCTTCCAATTGCCAGTTCCGACAATGCCAACTGTTGTTAGTTCTTATTGATTCAGAATATGTAATACCTGGTTCACATAGCTTAAAGTGGTCCAGTAGCACTCTAGATTTTAATTTGTAGTGAACTGATTACCACGAAAATTGACGCATCTGTGGCGATCTTTTAGCTTCTCATCACGAAAGGCCTTTTAAGTTTTAATTAGTTTGGCATTTTAGACATCAATTCCAAAGTGTAAGTTCCTTGTATGATATTTTAAAAATCAAATAAAAAGTAATTCTATTCAACCAATTCATCATCTTCAATAATTCAAAGCAGTTAGAAGAAAGAAAAAATAAAAATCATACGCGTAATCAACAAAGAAGAGAAAGCTAAAAGAATAAATAACAAAGCAAGATCCGGAAAAGCTATAACCATTTCAAACTCAACTAACAAAAGCCGCTCTTACCATAATCGGGGATTTTATTGCAAGAAAACATAAATGTAGATGCAATATTCACAATCTTTATCACGAAATAACAGAAAATAGAAAACAAACAGAAAATCTCAATTAAATTAAAGTTCTGACTTTTGAATCTAAAAGGAAAAAAAAATAAAAAATTGTGAAGATAAAAAGCTGAAAGACTTGAGAGTGAGAAGACCTTTTGTCTTTTAAGCCCTTGCTTGTGAAAGTAGTGGCGAGAAAATGGCAACTGACGAAAAGAAGTGAATGAAGCTGAGAAGATTTTATCGATTGAAAAAATACTAGTAGCTCAACTACAAGTTTTCACTTAATTACTTTACTAATTTTGTGATGTTTAATACATCTTTATGCTAATGTTTGAGTTTTCATTGTACATTATTCTTTTATAAATAACCTGTTGCATTAACATCTTGATAGTCGAAAAATTAGTTTGTCATTAACTTTTTTATTTACATATGAATTGATTTAAAACTCTGTTTCCTTTTCCTAAATAAAAGGAGTATATATTGCTACAATGTCAATGTCTACCATTGACAGTTTATCAACACTTAATAGAAATTTCTTTCCACAGATTAAGATCCGGGATTGAAAAGTTATTTTCAGAAGTAGACATTTTTCTCGGGTGTGTTTGGCATGTAAAATTGTTTATTACTGTCTTTACCGACTAATTAAATTAATAATTATTTCAAAGTCCATATCATGGATTTTTTTTTCTTATTACTTTTTTGTAGTTGTTAATCATGTGATTCATTTAATATTCCAATGCTTGTACCACTTTCTAGTCTATGCTCCTCTTCATTCTATTTGGAAATTTTTAAAGTTCTTCCAACGGGGTGCCCACTACACTAATTTCTCTGTTTACCAAAGCAAAACTATATATTAGCATTAATGACAGTTGATGATTTGTCCGGGTCAACTGATATCTTTTAAACAAAGATTTTCTTTGATTTTAATAGATATGCACAAGCTAAAATCTTTGTCAGTTGGACAAGAACAAGTGGTTTTCTTTATGCTAAAAAAAAAAAAAAAAAAAAAAATTCTTTGTCAGTTGGAGAAGTGGTTTCCTTTATGCTAATTAGCCATCCACTTGATGGAAAGGGGTAAGTAATTTCATTTTTATATGGGCACTAAGAAAAGTACGTTTTTTCCATTAATAACGTGAACGTTAAGGGGTCGTTTGATTTTATTGAGAAACAAATTATCCAAAGATTAGTTATTTCGGGATTATTATTCCATTCTTTCATAAGGATAAAAATAACACTATAATTTCGGAATAACTAATCTCGGATTAGTTATACCGCGATTTTATTTTAACCAAATATAAAATAAACTTATAATTAATAATCCCTTACCCATTGAACCAAACTAGCCCTAAGGGGTAAAGGGAGAGAAACACAAATTTATCATACTGAAAGCGAGAGCTTAAGAGCCTTTCATATTTCCCTATCAGTCTATCTTCTCAAGGATAATTATGGATCAATAGTATTATTTTCCTGATAATTAATTCTCTATTGCTTTAGGAAAGTCAAGAAGTTCTAACATTTGGACATTATGTATTTGATAATTGTTGATTTCCTACATTTTATAACTGAAAAACGCATACATGCGGTGTCAGAAGGTACAAAAAGAATAATAATCAACTTTTAGCTATAGATTTATTCTGTAAGACCTTGTATTTCTCATGAATTATTCATTTTGTTTGACAAGGTTTGCATTTAGCACTTGTATTCCTGAGTAACATACCGTACGTATTAATGATAAAAACACCAACATGGTAGCAAAATTTTGACTACCAAGTTTTCCCACCAAAAAATATAGTAGTATTTGGGCACAGTTCCAAGTTATTATTCACATATTATCTTTTATCGCAGTAAAAAATATGTGACAAAATATTATGGGTAGTCTTTTGCTACTTGTTCTTGAAAAATAAAATTTGCCAGAAAAAATTCTAAGTATACACTATGAAAATACACTATTTTATTCTCCATAGAAAATTTTGATCAGACGACAAGACATCAACTAATATAATTATAATGTTTTCTTATACGCAAGGCCCAACATACAAAAATGAAGTTTGGGCCTATATTCTAAAGTTGTGAAATTTAGTGGGTATCTTTTAGGCCTTTCTCAATATCATCTTCATTGTATGAGCCCAAAAAAGATGGGCTAATAGAGAGAGTCTTCACTAGTTTCTCGCTATACTGACGAACTAAAGATGGCTTCGGAAGGCTTTTCCCTTTGGGAAGATGACTATTTTTGTCATTTTTATGGGCTCCATCAAGATCATTCATTTGGACTCCTTTTCTCACTAAATGGGCCGAGCCTTCTTTTTCTTCCTTTTCATCTGTGGATTTTGTTGGTGTTGACTTGTAGTAAATGAAGTACAGGATCAGTTGGGCCGACCCCAATAAGAAGCCTATCCCATTTGGCACCTAAAATCGGTGATTGAAGAAAACAATAGAATTTTATCATAATCAATATATAACACAAAATCAATAAATATTACATTGATGAGAAAGAAATAATAATGGACCAAATCGCTAGCGGCTTAGAAGGAGGCGATGTCAAAGTGATATGTGCAAAAGAGGAGCATTAAACATTTGCCCTAATTCCAAATGGGGTTCAACTTTTCAATCTTTCTCTTTATGTTCGCGTTTTCCGCTTTCTTTTAAATCGCTTTTAAGTCAATTTTCACACCCTTAAAAAGTACATTTATATCTTTCACCTCCCATCATCATAGGTAACAAATAATTATATGTACCAACAATTAGTCAGATCAAAAGCAATAATATACTAGTAAGTTTTTCTTTATTTCCTCTTTCCTAGAATTTGAACCTGGTCTTTCACTACTTTTTCCACATTGGGTGCATTTTCAATTACTTCCATTCACATCATTACGAAAAACAATGAGTGAATAGGGTCAAATTATACCCTAAAAAGAATCTTTCGAAAACGATTTCAGGGTAACTCTTTGTTTTTTGATCCTTGAATCACTTGGTATATTATTGTATTTGAAATATATTCATTCACATCTACTATAGCTCATGACACACCAAATATTTTCCAGACTTGCATCAAAATAAGTGAGAATTCAAAGAAAGGAAATAAAAAAGGCAAAAATGGAAGAAGAAGAAGAAGAAGAAGAAGAGAACTTACTCCAATATAATAATCTTTGACAAGGACTGCATAAGCAGCCCATACCCCTCCGTTAAGGAACTGGAAGAAGGAAAGAAAAAAGGGCATGTACTCCACACTCTTCATTTTTATCACAGTTCTCTGTACGCCAAGCACAATTGAATTAACAAAACTACAATTTTGAATTGTTTGAAACCACCAAAAAAAATAAGGGAAGGAAGAGATGTTATATGCTACGACAGGTTATAATAAGAAATTACCGTAGCTGATAAAGGAGATGCATACATGACTATGTTCAAACCAGCAGCTAAAAGTCCGACCAATGTGAGCTGAGTATTTCCATGCACAGCTAGTAAAGTGATTGCTATCACAGCCCCAAGAAAAGCTATATCTATCATTGCCACCAGCTTAATGGATTGAATCTGAAAAAAGAAAGACATCAAATTAATCAACTTTTTATTTCCTTCAAAATAAAAATCAACTAGTTTTTGAAGTTAAAAAGTGATAAAGACTAGAGAACATTATATAGAAAAATTATAATATTATTACCTTAACAGTTTTGGGGGCATAGATAAGAAAGAGAGTGACATATACGATGTGTAATATGGCACCAGTACCATTGACTGTGACCACAAGCAAACCTCCAGGCTTTAGTAAGCCATAAAATGTCCACAAACTTGTGCTCAATAGTGTTGTAATATATGGAATTCCTTTAAAATCCTCTGTTGATTTCTTCTTGATTATCCTTTTGAACGTTTTTCTGAAATAATAACAATTCAAACTTAATGATCATTGTGAATAAACAACGAAAAATACATTAACCAAATGCCTTTTAATTATAACCGTCACAACTTTCAACTTTAACAGGCGTTGATTGTAAGTTGGCTTCTTATAGGGCGCAAATCTTTGTTTTGAGAATTCTTAAAAAAAATATATATATTACGGGGTATCATATTACTTAATTCCAATTAGTAGGAAGAAAAAAAAACAAATTACGACTACACAAATGTAGGATTATTATGTACAACTTATAATTGTAATTTCTTCTATCTAATGATCAGTGTAATTTAACTAGTCATAGGATAGAGCTACTAACAACGAAATTAGTACTACGAGAAAAACCCAAGACTTACATTGGGGCAGCAAACATAAGTATGGAGATGACATTCCCTGCAGAACATGGGTGTAAAAATTATTACTACAATATTTCTCTGGCTAAAACAATGCTTTTTTTTTTTCTTCATACTAATTAATAAACTAAAAGTCTCATTAATTGTTCAAGTTCCATCTTGTGTATTTTAAAGATTTAATTGTGAAACTTACCAATTATGCCGAGGATGAAGCTGAAGTTAGCCATGGAATTGAAGTAGAAGGTGGACAAAGAAAGATGAAAGTACAAGGCTATATATCAAGAGTTAGGTGAAGGAGACAGAGGGAAATAAAAAGTAGTGGATGAGGATAGACTATAGAGTGGGAGACAAAAGTGAAAGAAACTGTAATTGATAGAAAACATAAATGCTGGCGCAAAACCCAGAAGTTGCTGCTGATGATTCAAAAGGTCCCAAATATATGGTGGGTATTCGCTATTCAATATTACTAACACAGGACACGTTAGTCTCTGTTGTTATAGGTACTTCTTACTACATTCGGTGATGGGTTTGTATGTGAGTTTTAAATTTAATGAGTACAATTTTATGTTATCACTGTAAAACACATTATATATTTATAATTCTGAGTTTAAAAGTTAAATATTTATTAAAAATTTAGTAATTTTTTAGATACGTCTATATTAGAAATATTATTGGTTCAACCAAACCAAGAAAAATCATATTACATCTGCCTCTGCCATTACCATCAACATTGGTTTACAGAAAAAAAAATACTTTCTACGTCCTCGCTTTCAACCTTCGATTTAATTTGATCATGGCTGGAGTAATTATGATGTTTCTAGTGGGATATGGATTCCGACGTTGAATAGAATCAGTGTGACAAGTCTGATCTGATGGTAAGCAGAGTAAAGTGGGTGGATTTGCGCTGAGGGGATTAAAAAAGAAAAAGAGATTGTGGCCAATAAAAATTAAACCAACTTCTTAATTGTTTATCCTAAAAAATGGATAACAATTGAATTTATATAGGTGGTTTTAAGAATATGTGGATTAATTCAATATGAGTGATTAATGACGCTAGATTAAGCAAATAAAAGACGTAATAAATGGCCAAACCAATGATCAGAGTGATTCCGAGCTCGGTCGATGGCTCAATGAGGAACCTGCCCTCAACAAGTTGGCTCTTCATCTTCTCAACCGGCCGCTGGTACTGAAGTGGTTGCCCCTGTGGTGGTTGCCCTTGAAACGGCTCCCCCCGTTGTGGCTGCTAACGAACCGGCGGCCGAGCCTCCCTTATCGGCGTTCATTCCCGGGACTGCTCAATTGCAGATGACTTTAAAGTCGAGAAGCCCTCGCGCAAATAGGACCGGGGTAAAGGAGTCTCGAGGTATATATGTTCTGTGATTGAAGATGTTCTTCCCATAGTTCGTAAGGACTGCAATTGAAAAGGCAAGAATGTAGTAGTCCCCGGGCCCGAGGACGCTGTTACTACCCACGTGGAGGGATATTTAAGTGTTTACACTTATCCCTTCACACTGGGCCTGATAGACCCGATCGTCCTTGAATTTTGCAAGAGGTACGCAGTGTGCCTCGGGCAAATCCACCCATTATTGTAGAGGATCGTGACCCTCCCGCGCTACTTCGTGAACAAGACCAAATCTCGTCGGTTCACGATCAACCATCTGCTTCGATTATACAGTCCTCGGATGTTCCGAGAGGGACTGATCAAGCTTACTCACCGGGCCAGCAACGCCCCCTTTTCAAGTATCGATGAAGACCGAGAGCGGGCCTAGCAGAGATGCTTCGTCCGAGTGAAAATCGAGGATTTGATCCCCCCGGAATACATGCCATTCCCTAAGAAGTGGAATGTGTCTCGTAAGTGTAATTCTCTCTTTAAACATCAAGATTCTCTTTCTTCAGTTTCTATCTTCTCATTCATGCTTGTGGTTGTACAGTTGTCGCCCAGGTTCCAAATGCGGTTCCCCGATTAAAGGAGCGGATCGAGGAGATGTGTACTCAGATGTCGTACTTCAAGCGCACATGGCGCTGACTCTTGAAGGGCCAATGGGGGGCCCGTTCTCATGGTAAGGCCTCTTTCTGAGTAGCCAATACTATGTTTTCACCTTTTATTATACTAACTCCTCTTCCCTTTTAGTTATTGCAATTTTGCCTAAGACCACCGAACTTAGGCCTTCGGAAGAGGATGAGGATGTGCCCCCCGTCCGTTGATCCCTTTGCTGCTGCCACATAGGAAAAAAAGAGTATAAATTGAGTATAAATTGAGCCTTACCGAGTGTCCATGGTAAGGGACTGACAATGTCCATTCCCCATTTCATGAACGACCAAGGCAATAGGACCGAATGTAGTAACTCCCTAGGTTGATGGATCATCGGTGCATGCCTCTAACAGCCGTTGCATCTCCGTACACAGTCCTTCGCATCTTTCTCCATGTCGATCCCGTAATAGCTGGCTCTGATTATCTTACAAACCAAAGATTCTGCCCCCAAATGGTTTCCGCAGGTGCCTTCGTGAATTTCCCTCAAAACATATTTGGTGTCTCCTGGCCCCAAGAATACGGCGAGTGGGCCATCGAACGTTCTTCTGAACAGAGTATCTTAGGCTAAACCTGCCAGCCTTCGTGCGCAGAGCTCTCGATTCTTTAGGATCCGAGGGCAACTTCCCAGTCTTCAAGTAGTCTACGTACTTGTTTCTTCAGTCCCAAATTAAACTCGTTGAGTTTATCTCGGCATAGCCCTCTTCCACTACTGATTTCATGAGTTGTAAGACCGTGCCCGAGCTGAATTCATCGTCATCAACCGATGAGCCCAAGTTAGGCAGAGCATCGACTTTGCTATTTTTGATCTAGGGGTACGTGTTGTAAGGTCCATTCCTTGAATTGATGAAGCGTTACCTGTAATTTGTCCAAGTACATTCGCATTCGTAGATCTTTTACTTCTAATGTCCCGTTGACTTGATTTACCAGAAGGAGGAAGTCACACTTAGCTTCGACTACCTTGGCCCCCTGACATTTAGTCAATTCGAGACCTGCAATCATTGCCTTATACTCGGCTTCATTGCTAGTTAATTTCACAGTTCTGATAGATTGCCTAACTATGTTGACCATAGGCGGCTTCAACACGATGCCTAGTCCGGACCCTTTTTGCGTTCGGGACACCGTCTGTAAAGAGGGTCCAGATTCCCGAGGAAGTCCTCGAGGTTAACAACAATTCCTTTTCGACTTCGGGTATTAAGTCCAGCGTGAAGTCGGCCACGAAGTCATCCAAAATTTGAGATTTGATGGCGGTTCGGGGTCGATATTCGATATCGTACCCGCTAATTTCTACGGCCCATTTGGCCAATCATCCCTAGAGCTCAGGTTTGTACATTATGTTCCTCAATGGGTAAGGAGTTACGACACATATGGGATGGCATTGAAAATATAACTTTAACTTTCTGGAGGCGCTTAGCAAAGCGAGCACCAATTTCTCTAATTAAGGGTACCTTGTTTCGACCTCGCTTAGAGACCTGCAAACATAATAGATAGGAAATTGTGTACCTTCCTCTTCTCGGAGTAAAACTGTATTTACCACTATCTCAGATACCGCTAAGTATAGGTGCAACTGCTTGTCTGCCTTCGGAGTATGAAGCAAGGGTGGACTCGAAAGGTACCGTTTGAGTTCTTCCAAAGCTTGCTGGCACTCCGGGGTACTTGAAAAGTTATTCTTGTTCTTCAATAATGAGAAGAACCGATGGCTTTGATCTGAAGACCTTGATATGAACTGACCCAGGGCGGCTATGCGCCTAGTTAGCCTTTGAAAAGCCTTGACATTGTCAAACATGGTGATGTCCTCTATAGCATTGATTTTGTCGGGGTTGATATCGATTCCCCGGTTGGACACCATGAATCCAAGGAACTTCCCGGACCCGACCCCGAATGCGCATTTCTCTGGGTTCAGCTTCATAGTGTTTCTTCAAAATGTTTAAATATTTCCTGCAAATGTTCCAAATGGTCCTTTGTTCGCAGGGATATAACCAAAATATCGTCAATGTAAACCTCCATTGATTTTTCTATTTGTAGGTGCTGAATTTAGTGATGAAGGAAGTTTTTTCTTGATCGCCCGGGTCCATTCGGATTTGGTTGTACCCGGAATAGGCGTCGAGAAAGCTGAGTATCTCATGCCCAGCTGTTGCGTCGATCTGCAATCAATGTTAGGCAAAGGAAAAGAATCCTTGGGGCACGCCTCGTTCAAGTCTTTGTAATCTACGCACATTCTTAATTAATTTCCCTTTTTAGGCACTACTACTACGTTAGCCAACCAATCCAGTTACTTAATGTCACGACCCGCCCGGCGGGCCTGCAACACGGGCACCGGACCCTGCTTGCAGAGTACCGGCAAACCCTTCATTTCAGCTATCTTATTATTTCAAACAAAAAAATCATTTAATTGGACCTTTCATTGGAGACACACTTCATGCACATACATACATATATATATATCTGTGGAACGCATTACTGTGTTTTAGACAAGATTTACAAACGTGTACATACCCGGACACCTGTCCATACATAACCAACATTAGTCTATACACCACTGACATTATCTATTGAGCCTCTACAACAACAGACATTAAACATCCTACGTCGGAACAGGGCCTCGACATGCCCAAAATGTCTACACAAAATGCATACCAAAATGTAGCAAGTCCGAAGGATGGATCTTGCTATGTCTGCTGAACTGGTAGCCTACTGCGGTGGGGGAGCTCTATCTGTCAATCTATTAGGACCTGCAGCACGATATGCAGCGTCCACAAATAAAGGACGTCAGTACGGAAAATGTACTGAGTATGTAAGACAGGAAGCACAATATAAGAGCAGTAATATAAGCATCAGATAGACACATGTAACTTGTAGCAACGGAATTGCCTCTGAGGGCAGCTAACCACGACACGTAGTAATATTTATATCCAATTACATACTTTTATTACATCGTTGTTATATTGCCTATTTCCATCATTACAGCATTATACTTTTTACCCTTCGTGAGCTTGCCATTTTCAAATACATTTATTCTACCGGATGCGTTGTGTAATCGTTACCTTAAACCACTATCAGTGCCTCTATGGGCTTGTCGTTTCCATATACACTTACTGTTACCGAAACCGTTTGCCTACACGTACCACACAATCACATACGCATCCATGGGCTCTTTATCGTCTCATAGCATGCCCTACCCGGCCGTACTAGGCTCGGTCATAACATATGCCTCTGTGGGCTCGTACCCGGCCTTTGCAAGGCGCGGTCATAACATATGCCTCTGTGGGCTCATACCCGGACTTTACCAGGCGCGGTCATACGAATTCAAACCTACACACATATATATATACACGTAATACATTGCGAGCTTATTCATGACTTGTGTTCTTGGCTTGTTACATTTATTATCCCTTCTTTCTTATATAATTAAGAATACCCCTTTTAACGTGATAGTTATGAGACTCAAGGATTTCCGTCAACGTTGTTACCATAAAACAAGGATAATCATTCCGTAGAGGGAAGAACAACATAAGCAACACTAGCTCCTAAGAATAGAATGTTCTTTGGGGCTCATTCATGGCATTGTATTCAATAGGAATCGTGCAAGAGAAAGAACGGTGTAGTCTCACATACCTGGTACTTATTGCGTCGATTCTCAAGCTACGCAATCTGCCACAATTCTTTAATCTACAATTAAAGAATAGCTCAATGATTACTCACTACGTGTGATAGCTATCATTAACCACAATCTCCTAAATTCATGTGGTGGTTCTCTACACCCTTCCTTCCCTAAACCCGTTAAACGTATTTACAGCACATGCAACCCAATTACAACCCCCAATAAGCATGACCCATTCCGTTTAACCCCACTCATTTCAATTTCATGGCTTCTAGTCATACTCCCCTAAGTTCTTACAGACATGCAACCCCCTATCACGAATGTTTAAGGGAAAACCACATGAAAGGGAGTAGTCGCTTACCTTGCATGTGAACTATTTGACCCTCTTCTTCAATTCCTAAATTTCTAAGTCTTTGCCTCCAATGGTGTTCGTAGGAGGGGAAAACTCAGCTAGGGTTTCCTTTAGCTCTTCAATTTCTTGCTTCCCTTCTTCAATTTAGAGTTTGGAAGAGAGGGATTTGGTTGTTTTGAGGTGAGGGCTTTGAAAGGGGTCGTTTGGGGCTCTCTACTATGCTTAGACTCAGAAAAATGAAGAAGGGACGGGTTTGGGTCCCTTTTTATAGGCCTAGGAGTAAGTGGCACACGCTCCTGAAAATTTTCAGGTTGGCGATCGCATACCCACCGCAAACAGGGTATGCGGTTCGCATTTTGGTCGCAATTCTCACCCCAGAAATCTGTCGCATTATGCGACGCAAAAGGGCCAGATTTGCGGTTCGCATTTCCAACAATGCGATCGCATTCTGTTCGCATTTTCAGACATAGATTCAGCCCAGAACTCTGTTCCATTCTGCGATGGAGTATGTCACATTTGCGGTCCGCATTTGCGTTATGCGGTCCGCATACTGGCCTCAAATTTGACACAGTTTCAGCTCAGAACTCTGTCTCAATTTGCGACCTTGATGCTGGATATGCGGTCCGCATACCTAGCTATGCGACACCTTTTTCCTTTTTCTTAACTTTAAACCATTTTCCGGGTTCTTGGGTCCTCATATGTGAGCTATTTCACAGTGTATTTTAATGTACGAGTTTTACGGGTTGTAACACTTAACTTCCCAAATGGAACCTATTTTAAGGAGTTTGGATACTTCATCTTTGATGAACCCATGCTTGACTTCGGACCGAGGCCTCCTTTTCTATTTAACCGGGTGGAACTTCGGGCCCAAGCTTAGCTTATGAGTGGTTACTTCTGGTGGGATCCCTATCATATCTAGATGGGACCAAGCAAAACAATCCACCTTAGCAATAAGTAATTTAATGAGTTTTTTCCTGAGCTCGGGAGTCAATCCAGTGCCCAGGTATACCTTCCGATCGATCAAGTGTTCGATCAATATGACTTGCTCGAATTCCTGGACCGTCGACTTGGTGGAATTGGAATCGTCAGGGGCGATGAACAACGTAGGAACTCCGTAATCATCATCCTCGCCTGCTTCTTGCTTCTCATATTCGATCGGGGCCGATGTCGATGATTGCTATTTAGTTTCTTCCTTCCTAACCGACTATGGGTTCTTTGATGTCGAGAGTACGGACATCGGTATCACCTAATCTACTGCGAATATTTCTTTTGTGGCCGGCTGTTCTCCGTAAACTGTCTTGATCCCTCCCAGTTTGGGGAACTTTAATGCCTGGTGTAGTGTCGAGGGTATTGCCCCCATGTTGTGAATCCCTGGCCTTCCGAATAGGGCGTTATACCTCATATCCCCTTCGATGACATAGAACTTTGTTTCCTGAATGGTTCCAGCGATGTTCACTGGAAAGGTTATCTCCCCTTTAGTAGTTTCACATGCCATGTTGAATCCGTTTAAGACCGGGATTGTAGGCACTATTTGATCTTGTAGACCCAGCTGCTCTACGACCCTCGATTTGATGATATTGGCCGAGCTACCTCGATCAATCAACACACACTTAACTCGAGATCTATTTATAAGTAAAGAAATTACCAGTGCATCGTTATGCGGTTGCATGATGCCTTCAGCGTTTCATCATTGAAAGAGACGATCCCCTCCGGTATGTAATTCGGGGTTTGCTTTTCCCTTGTAATGGACATCTTAGTGCGCTTCAGCATTCGCCCCTGGGGGGTGTCAGCTCCACCGATGATCATGTTGATGACGTGCTAATTTTTCTCTTGCTCGGTCTGCTTGTTGGAGTCCCTATTCCCGAAATGATTTTTGGCTCGATCACTTAGAAATTCCCAGAGATGTCCGTTATTGAATAACCGGGCAACTTTTTCTCTTAGCTATTGGTAGTTTTCGGTCATATGTCATGAGTGCCATGATATCTACACATTAGGTTAGGGTCTCTTTAGACGGGATTTCTTTGAACTTTTTCAGCAGAAACGACTCGATTTCGTCATCTTCTAAGTCATTTCCCTTGATGGCACACGTGTAGGAGGTCACGTGTTCATTTGGATATGTGGTGCTGTTATACTTTGAAATTTCGGGCATAAGGAACTTCTTTGGGATCGGTTTCGAAGCTGCGCTCGAAGTGAAAGATTTTTGGATAAATTTCTTAGAATCCAAGCCATTCAATAGCGAGGGTGCTCCTGGGATTTGATCAACCCTGGAGTTATAGGTCTCCACTTTTTTATCGTTGGCTTCGATTTTATTTTCTCCCGATTCCACCCGCTTTTTTAGTTCCTCTAGCATCTTTATTATCTCGGGGTTGGTCCGGGGTTCAACTTCACCTGGCCTTTCTGTGGCTGGTTCATTTCTGCGGGTGCTTTCTCGGGATGGTTCGGGCTCAACTCTCCTGGGGGCGCGACTTTGGTTCTGCAACTGAGCTATTGCTGCATGTTGAGCGTGTTTTGAAGATCACTCGTAAATTGATCCCATTGCCTTCGCCGTTGTGTGTACCATAGGCTATCGATCGGGCTCCCCTGCGAACGCTGTTTTCGGGGTCGGTAGGCAAGTTTGCGTCGATGGCCACATGTGAGTTAGCATCGATTGGGTCCGCGACTGGAACTCCGTTGGGGTCAACAGGAGGCACCTTGTTGCTGGGCACTACGTTGTTGTTCTCGCCATAGTAGCCAGACTCAGCATCAACGTTCAAACGAGCGGACTGAGAGCTCGACATTTTTAATTTTTTCTGAATTTAAAATCTCAAAGAACAAGCGTAAAATAGTGCGTTATGAAAATTTGTATCAAATTACTACTATTATCCCTAGCCCCACAGCGGGCGCCAAACTGTTTTCCCTCAAAAAATGGAATAAATTGAATTTATATGTGATTTTAAGGATATGTGGATTAATTCAATACGAGTGATTAATGACGTTAGATTAAGCAAATGAAAAACGTAATAAATGGCAAACTAATAATAAGAGTAATTCCGAGCTCGTTTGATGACTCAATGAGGAACATGTTCTTGATTCCAAGCTTGCACTTATGAAGAGCTTAAGAACCAAAATAAGAACTTTGAACGACAAAGAGAATTGAAATAAATTGTCTTGGTATTCGTGTTACGATGTATCTCTTGAACAATAAGCTTCCCCCTTTATGTAGTAGGGGAGTTTTACCCCAAGTACAATTCTAAGAAAGGTAAAAGTCATCTGTTTCACTAATCACTGATTTTTTGCCGATACGGGCCGAGATTCACGCTGTGATATCCGGTTGGGCACGAACATCACGGTCCTTCGTTAGTCGTGTGCAATTGTTTGGTAATGCTCTCCGAAGTTTGATCTCCGAATCGGACCCGGAAGACATGGCCCAGATACCCACGAGGGTAAGGTTTTTTCCCGAGCCCTGATATTAGGGATTTCTCGCTCCGATTCTAATTCATTACGGTCATGTTCCTACTTCGTTTGCTCGGGATGTTCAGCAGGCTCGAATAGTACTGTAAAACGCGGGACTTGTCCATCGTACCTTAATTTGGTAAAAACAACTACATTAACGCCACGTGTTATGCCAGAAGTATATATTAAGATGTGATCCTAATGCCACGTGTTATGCCAGAAGTATATATTAAGATGTGATCCTACAAAAGGCAGTGGCACACCACAACTTTATGTTCGATATATACCCTATATTGTCACGATTAGGTTAGTCATTAACTCTGGGTGTAAAATTATGTTAGCTTTAGAACTTTAATTTTCGGCCCTAATTAATCTTTTCTTTTAATTGTTTTCGAAGAGTAATCTTTCAAAAAAATATATTTACACAAACACAAACAAAAAAAATTGTAAATCAACGCCAGATTAACTCCTCAAAGAAGAATGCAACTATCATGTAGATTCATACTAGTTAAATGGCTTCCATGAAACATATGGAGGCTTATGTACTAGTAAAAGTGAAACGATAAATTTTATGGTAGCGGGGAGACATAGCGTGAGGAATGCTGGAGGTTATTTAGGGTGTGTTTGGTGCGAAGGAAAATATTTTTAGAAAATATTTTTTTAATTTTATTATGTGTGGTTGGTTTAAATATTTTTTTAAAATATGTTTCTTATGAACTCATTTTTCTTCAATTGGAAGAAAATGTTTTCCCTATCAAAAGAAAGGAAAATATTTTTCAAAACTCTTTCCCAACCTTCTCCATCATATTTCCCATCGCCACCACCTCACCCCTAAACNCCACACCCACCCACCTCTTTCATTTGAACAAAACGAATACTTTTTTTATGATGTAAAAAGAAATTCTTTCATTTCAACTATATGACTACTTTCTTGTCATGACGTAGAAAAAATAATTTTTTCATTTAAACAAAATGAGTATTTTTTTTTCATGATGTAGAAAAAGTAATTTCTTTTATTTTAACAAACTAAGTATTTTCTTTTTAGTTATCGAGCTCAAATTTCAACATCGTTCTTGTGTGAAAAAGTAAAGTAGCACATCAGTTCTTTTGGATTTGTGTGAATTTTAAAAAGAATAATTAAATTGTTGAAGAAAATAGAGTTGGGGGAGGGGGGGAGGGGGAGGAGTGCAAGAAACATGTGGAAGGTGAAATGAGGAGAGTAGCATAAAAATTATTTTCCTAAAAATATTTTATAATCTCTAATCAAACACTAGAAACTATTTTTCGGAATAAATTTTTCACTCACCAACCAACAAGAGAAAGTAAGTGAAAAACCCACTCATTTTCGAAAAAAATATTTTCTAGGAAAACATTTCATGCAAAACTTTTTCCTTCGTACCGAACACACCCTTAATTCATTTGTTTAGGTTCAAGACATATAGCTCCTCATCACTTTCTATCTTACTACATAAATAGTAGTAATTCTTAAAGCTATGGCAAAAAATTAATAAACGAACACTTAAAATTATTTCCGGTAATTGGAAAGTAAAAACATAGGAGTAAGAAAATTAAAGGTTGAACCAAAGCTTTAGTTTAAGTGTAAGAGGATAATAGATGCGTATCTGTCTATTAATCAAATTTATCAATCTGCAATACATTTTATTATTGGATTAAAATTCGTTCAATATTTTCGCAGATACAAGACACAGGATTATTGTTTCTTCTAAAAACACACTAGTAAACAAGAGAAAAATTCACTCAATAAATTACCATGCTGCACCTATTAATTCTTCAAAACCTAATCAGATTAGTAGCGTATTATGAGAAGTTGGGGAATAAATCATTAATGGAGGTCAGGATAATGAGATAATTGGAAGGACTGTACACATTCCACATGGTTAATTTCTGTTCTTTGGCAATCAAACCCCTAAATGATACAAAGTTGAAGGGATAAAAAACAGAAAAAAAGATTAGACAAGCATGATTGATGAACTTCCGTCGTTTAGTACAACTTTTGAATGGAAAAAAAAGGTGAATGTTACAGCCACTAACTTGGATTCTTTCCCATAAATGTAACTGTAGGCACCATGAGTTGCAAGTAGTCTACATCTTGGCAATTCTTGACAATTATGTTTTCCCTAACTTTCAAACAAAGAATGGTTGTTATGGTAGCCTCATGATTCTAGGAGGCATAATTGTTGATGTATGTGAATTTGAGATTTTGAAATTTATTTGAATTTTTTGAGCTCTTTTCAAATTATATGGTATTCGAAATTTAATGTTCAGTTAATAATTTATATTCCTATCAAGCAGGTTTATTAAGGAAGTAAAGTGCACTTCATCAAGAGATTCTTTATTAAAAAATAATCATATTCGATTATGTGATCAAAAGTAGAAAAGTTTCAATCATTCCACTACGCTCAATCATGATTTTAATATGTGTAAAGAATTGAATAACCTTTAGAGCTACAATTCGGTTACTATGAATTCCTATGCTTAGAACGTATACGTGTAACTGCTGTTACCGATGTTGTGACGTTTGATGACCTTTTTTGAACAGGGAAAGGTGGTTCTGAATTCCTTAGTTGACTTGGTAACTAAATTGGCAGACAGAAAGTAACCTAAGATCGGAAAAGACGACATAGATTCGAACCTTCTCTAAAGTGAACTATATTCTTTCTGTATATAGCGTTGAACGTGATGATGTTTTATACGTGAATAAGAAGATAGGGTGATTTGTGTGGTGTTTAATTTTTGTGTGTATTAATTATAGAACAATTTGGTTCTTCTAAGTGTTTCTTATATTACTGTTACGAAATGGTAAATGCGGAAAATAGAAAATACACGTATTTTTATGTGGAAAACACCCGCTCAAAAGGTGAAAAAATCACGACCAACTACTCGGTAGGATTTTTCCCCAACATTTCACTAAACCACTGAGCCAAAATAGCATTTACAAAACTCTTTGTAACCTAAGGATTAACTCTAATCATGTTGTGGCAACCAGTCTCTAACTGTTGCGACAACTTCAAGTTAACTCTAACTTGAATACTCAAAGTACCTAATACAATTGCCTCTAGATAAAGCTAAAAGGTATAATTTGAAAACCACCTACTACAATAAAACTAGAATAAAAAACAGATGCTTGAAACTGGTTCTTTTATTTGGTTCATGTAGCTTCAGGTTCGCACACTTGAATCACGCAGGAATTGCTTGCAAAATGCCTTGCTATTTTGCTTTCAACTCACGTTTAACTTCAGCGTTTGTGAGTGTACCTGTAGAATGAGAACTTCCTGCAATTTATAGAGTTAGTAGAATAAGAAATAACTAGAGTTCTAATGCTACTCTTCCTTGGTGGAAGAGTTCTAGTTATCTTCAACTTCTAACTCTTCCCTTATCTTGGATAAAGTTCTCTTCGAGTAAGGAGTCCTTCTCTTTATCATTTATGCGACCGTTTCAATCAGGAGTTATCATATATAACAGGTTAATCTTATCTCCTTCACGTGCATCCCTTATGCTCTAATTCTGCCCGTGACTGTGTACACTGTGAATGAACCTGGTTCATGCTTGAGTTCCCTTGTCAATCATTAAAACAAACTTCACTAGAGCCAACAAATTTCCCCTTTTTAATGATGACAAACTATGTGCTTTTCATAAGCATAGGCCCTGTGTCGACTTAGCTCATCATCAACACAATGTTAGAGCATTTTCCATTTTAAAGACACTAATCATCAAGGACCAAGGTAAAAAGCACAATCTATCTTCCCCATTTTGGCATCATCGAAAAATTACATAATTATGTTACATAACCAGATTTTAATAGAAATTATTCATGGCCACTGGGCTTACTTCAAATGCAATCATGGAATCAAGTATCATTTATTAATCTAATGATATTAGCCATCTAAGAAGCATCAACAAACAGTTAGAGCACAAAAACAGTCGATTATCATTGATACTTAGTCATCCTCAAGCATAAAGAGAAATAAAAACACTGGATCGTGAGCAAAAGAAACAAAAAAATTCACATCCGGGTCAATGGTTGGTCTTACTAGCCTAGGAAGTTTTAAGGCTGGGAAGGACCAGGTTCTTGATTTTTGGCTTGAAGCAGTTTCAGCATATTCTGAAGAATGCCGTCATTCTTCTCCTTCTCTTTTGCAAGCTCAGTTCTGAGAGCATCTCTCTCAGCTTCCACTTCTGAAAATCGAGTGCTAATTCTCATTTTATTGAATTAACTGATAGACGTGCTAGCGGACATTTATTTTGAATTCGATAATTTTTGCAAAAATGTTTTGACATATTTATTTATTTTATTATTATGAGAATCAATCCTACTACTTCTGATTTTGGGGTTTCCACGCTTGAAAAAAAAATCAGGGCGTGTCGTCCAAATCATCGGTACGGTACTAGATGTAGTCTTTCCCCCGGGCAAGATGCCAAATATTTATAACGCTCTGGTAGTTCAAGGTCGAGATAGTGTTGGTCAACTAGAGCCGGGCCGAGTCTCGATTCAGAAAGATGAAGGGCCTGTACCGCTCCTTGTGGAGTAGATCCCGCATCCAACCAAGTCTTTGACCAGGGAACGGGAGAATTTCCACTATCGCAGGCAGGCCAGCCGGGCCGTGAGCTTGGTACCACTCTCGCGGCCCGCACTGAAACAGTGCTTTACCCCTAGATGTCCAGTTAACTGCTGCGCCTCAACGTATTTCGGTGAGAACCAGCTAGCTCTGAGCTGTCCTTCGTCTCGGCAATATAGAACCTCTCAATAGCTCTCGCCAACCTCTTCTTTAGCCTTTCAATTTCAATATGCTTAGCCCCACTCTCTTGCACCAAGGCTCGCATTTTGCTGTTCACAGGTACCTTTTTAGATGAACCAGGTTCTTTGGGAGTGATATGGACTTTATAGAACAAGCAGTCAAAGTATTTGTCCCAAAGTGATCATTGCTTGTACCAACCTCCTATTTCTTGATGGGTACCTTGAAGTGTGCTAGTACAACCGTGAGAATGAACCCATAAGGTATGGCATAAGTTTTGGTGCCAGTCAGAATCCTATCGAGAAGCTGGATGATGAATCCAAGCCAATTGATTTGCCTTCCACTGTCCAAACATTCCATAAGGACCAGGTTTATGAATGTGGCAATATGCCTCCTTTCCTAACTAGGTAGGACAACTTTGTTAGCAAATTTGAACAGCACTTTGTGGGCTGGCTTCATCTCACTTTTATACACAGCCTTGGGCTCAAGCTCTTCATCATTGTCACCAAACTTTTTTGTAATAGCAAGGGCAGTATGGAGATTCTCTAAACTTGGCCATTTGAGCTTCTTATAATTATCGTACCCTTCAACAGGTATACCTAAGATCTCTCCCAGTTCTTTAGCATCAAAGCTCACTGTCACACTCTTTACTACAGTGGTGACCCTACCATCTTTGATCTTACAATTTGCCATGAACTCCATAATCTCAGTTCTGGCCAGCTTTCCATCCATCTAAAGGACCATGTCCTTCTATCCTTACAATTGTAACTTCTCCAGCAGCATGATGAACTCCTCTTCTTCTTCTTCTTCTTCTTCTTCTTCTTCTTCTTCTGCTTCTTCTTCTTCTTCTTCTTATTCTTCTTCTTCTTCTTCTTCTTCTTCTTCTTCTTCTTCTTCTTCTTCTTCTTCTTCCTCCTCCACTATTTTCACTTTTCTTCGTTTCAATGCAGACCTGGTTCTTTTCGCCAAAGTAGATGGATCCGCAGACTTAGTTTTTGAAACATACTTCTTTGTGGAAGTCTTGGATTTCTTTGCCTTTGGAGTCACAACCTCCACTTCTCTTGTCCCATCTTCATCCGGAAGGACCAGGTCCGTCTCGTCAATTTCAAGAGCCTCAACAATCTCAACTACCTTTTTTTTCCCTTTAGCAGCAGCTTTTCTCTTATTTTTTTCTAAGGCCTTTTCCAGTTCAACCACACTCTGCCTTTTCTGACTCCTTGTAGCTCTTCCTCTTGTTGGAGGAATCTCTACAGGGATAGAAGAGGCAGCCTTTCTCTTCTTGTTTACCCTAGTAGTGCCAGGAACATTGACTCTTGTACTCCTTTTCTTTTTGGGATTGTAATTGTCAGTCACCCTTCAGAGTAGGTCTGTGAGTCCTGCTCATATGGAACAGGTTCTTGAACATCCTTTCCTAATCGAACCGACCCCTCAACAGCTTCTCCAGACCCACTTCCTCCTTTTTCTTTTACACTATCATCTACTCCTGTATATTCCTCACTCCACACCACCATTTTTCCTATTTCTTCAGTCAGACTAGCAGGAGTGGGTGAACCTTCAGCCACTCCTTTTCCATACCCCTCACAACACCTTGAATACCCTCACTCACTTTTTCTTTTCTCTTTTTATCTTTACCGCCTATTTTTCCAGACTCAGTCATCTCAACCCCAGCTACAGTTCCCACTAGAATGAATCTATTCTCCAAATTTTCAGTGACCTCAGATATGATTTCAGTTGTAATTTTGGACCAGAAGTTACATGTTCTGTATCAGATGAAACGGTTTCTTCCCGCTCAGTAGCAGATTTGAATGATTCATCAGATTTCTAGGGTTCTTCCTCTCGACTTGCTTTCAATTTTTCATTAATTTTCTTGAGAGAAGATAGAGAGAATTTTGACGGGTTGAGAATTAGAAGTGAAAAAACACTAAGGCCTAATCAATTTAAGAAGGGGGTGTTTAATTAGGTAACGACAACCTTTTTCAGAAGTCTAATCAAACTGAAATGCAATTTGAAAAGATGTTGAAGAGTGTCCCTAGAAACTAGGCACTTATTATGTCTTGGACTCTTGTTTGAATGAAACTGGTTCATTTCGTAATTGATAAGATCAAGGAGTTTAGGATTGAATGGGACTTTCTCTTGATCACAATCCAAATATAAGTATTATAAAATTTGCAGAGTGGAGAATACGTACCAAGTAATCTTGATGAACCAGGTTCTTCACTGAGAAATCTCTTGTGTAAGTCTGAATTTTCCAAGAAAATAGAGATAATATTATTAGAGATTTAATGAGTCATTTTAGCACACGGCACAGAAGTATACTGATGAAAGTATGAGACTGAGAAAAATCTAATCTAATTATTTACAAAAATTCACAATTTCTCTAACCAATTTTTGAGTTAGAACTGGTTCCTTTTAGGTGATCTTAATCATCTCTAATTCTAACATGTTCCTTTCAAAGTGATCTCTACTTAGAGCTTTTGTGAAGATGTCAGCTATTTGCTTGTCAGTAGCACAAATTCCACAGTGATCAAACTTTTTTTATAGTTGTCCCTCAAAAAGTGATGCCTAACATCTATGTGCTTAGTTCTTTTGTGATGAACCAGGTTCTTTGCCATACTAATCGCACTAGTGTTGTCACAAAAGATAGGGATATAACCTAAATCAATTCCAAAATCTATTAATTGCTGTTTGATCCATAACAATTGAGCAAAACATGAGGCAGCAACAACATACTCAGCTTCAGCAGTAGATAAAGCCACAGAATTTTGCTTTTTGGTGGCCCAAGACACAAGACATGAGCCAAGAAAGTGTGCCATACTCGAGGTGCTTTTTCTATCCACAAGAAAACCTGTACAATCAGCATCAGCATATCCCACTAAGTTAAAATTACTACCTTTTGGATACCATAGACAAAGGTCAGTGGTTCCTTTTAGGTATCTCAGGATCCTCTTGACAGTAGTCAAGTGAGACTCCTTTGGACTAGCCTGAAATCTAGCACAAAAGCCTATACTGAAAATAATGTCAGGTCTGCTAGTAGTGAGATACAAGAAAGAGCCAATCATTCCCCCATACAACTTCTGATCAATAGATGAACCAGGTTTATCTACATCCAATTTTGTGGCAGTTGCTATAGGAGTGTCAATTTCTTTGGAATCTTCTATTTTAAACCTTTTAAGCAACTCTTTCACATACTTCTGTTGATGGATCATAGCTCCATTTGAATTTTGTTTAATCGGTAAGCCTAAAAAAATTAAGCTCACCTATCATACTCATTTCAAATTCACTCCTCATTAGTTTAGCAAATTCTTTACTTAACTTATCAGTAGTTGCTTGAAAAATTATATCANAATCTTGATGAACCAGGTTCTTCACTGAGAAATCTCTTGTGTAAGTCTGAATTTTCCAAGAAAATAGAGATAATATTATTAGAGATTTAATGAGTCATTTTAGCACACGGCACAGAAGTATACTGATGAAAGTATGAGACTGAGAAAAATCTAATCTAATTATTTACAAAAATTCACAATTTCTCTAACCAATTTTTGAGTTAGAACTGGTTCCTTTTAGGTGATCTTAATCATCTCTAATTCTAACATGTTCCTTTCAAAGTGATCTCTACTTAGAGCTTTTGTGAAGATGTCAGCTATTTGCTTGTCAGTAGCACAAATTCCACAGTGATCAAACTTTTTTTATAGTTGTCCCTCAAAAAGTGATGCCTAACATCTATGTGCTTAGTTCTTTTGTGATGAACCAGGTTCTTTGCCATACTAATCGCACTAGTGTTGTCACAAAAGATAGGGATATAACCTAAATCAATTCCAAAATCTATTAATTGCTGTTTGATCCATAACAATTGAGCAAAACATGAGGCAGCAACAACATACTCAGCTTCAGCAGTAGATAAAGCCACAGAATTTTGCTTTTTGGTGGCCCAAGACACAAGACATGAGCCAAGAAGTGTGCCAAACCTGATGTGCTTTTTCTATCCAAAAAAAAAAACCTGCATAATCAGCATCAACATATTCCACTAAGTTGAAATTACTACCTTTTGGATACCATAGACAAAGGTCAGTGGTGCTTTTAGGTATCTCAGGATCCTCTTGACAGCAATCAAGTGAGACTCCTTTGGACTTGTCCGAAATCTAGCACAAAGCCAATACTGAAAATAATGCCAGGTTTGCTAGCAGTGAGATACAACAAAGAGCCAATCATTACCCCATACAACTCTGATCAACAGATAAACCAGGTTCATATACATCCAATTTTGTGGCAGTTGCTATAGGAGTGTCAATTTCTTTGGAATCTTCCATTATAAACCTTTTAAGCAACTCTTTCACATACTTCTGCTGATGGATCATAGTTCCATTTGAAATTTGTTTAAAATTAAGCTCACCCATCATACTCATTTCAAATTCACTCTCTATTAGTTTAGAAAATTCTTTACTTAACTTACCAGTAGTTGCTCCAAAGATTATATCATCAACATATATCTGAACTACCAAGAGATCTTTACCTTTTCTTTCAAGAATAAAGTATTGTCAATTTTACCTCTCTTGTAACCATGCTCAAGAAAAAGTTTTGATAATCTTTCATACAACACTCTTGGAGCCTGCTTAAGCCCATAAAGTGTCTTGCCAAGCTTGTACACATGATCAGGACATTCCTCGCTTTCAAAGCCCAGAGGTTGCTTGACAAACACTTCTTCCTTTAGGTAGCTATTGAGGAAGGCACTCTTGACATCCATCTGATGGAGAGTGAATTCCATATAAGCAGCAAAGGCTATAAGGAGTCCAATTGCTTCCAATTTTGCAATTGGAGCAAAAGTCTCATCATAGTCTATGCCCTCCTCTTAACTATATCCTTGAACCAAAGATCTTGCCTTGTTCCTTCTAACTATTCCATCTTCATCAAGTTTGTTTCTAAAGACCCACTTTTTGCCAATTACTGATCTATCCTTGGGTCTTGGTACCAAATGCCAAACATGACTTCTCCCTCAAATTGGTAGAGTTCATCTTGCATTGCATTCACCAAGTCTGCATCCTGCAAAACCTCAGCAATATTTATAGGTTCAATCAGAGATAAAAAAAAAAGCATCAAAAGTGCAAAGATTCTTCAAAGAAGATCTGGTTTTGATTCCAGAGGTTGGATCAGTGATTATGTTCTCAATGGGATGAGAACTTTGATACTTGTAAGGTTTCACAACCATCTGGTTTCCCCGAGATATTCCTTCAATATTTTGTTGTTGAGGGACAGGTTCATGGAAGGACATATTCTATCACCTGTTCCTACTTCTGGTGCAGCTTCAGTCTTGGCTGTAGTTTCATTTGAGTTTCTTACCAGCCCAACTGCTTCATCATCATGTTCCTACCTCTCAAAAAAAAATGTTAGTTTTATCAAAAATCAAATGTACACTTTTTTCTACACACATAGTTCTTTTGTTATAAATCTTATAAGCTTTACTGTGTGAAGAATATCCCAAGAATACCCCTTCATCACTTTTGGGGATTAAACTTACCTAGGGAGTCTTTACCATTATTGTACACAAAACGCTTACATCCAAATGCCCTAAGATGGGTATGTTTGGCTTTCTCCCTTTATTTAGTAACTCATAGCGAGTCTTCTCTACAAGAGGTCTGGTCATATACCTATTTGTGATATAACATGCAGTGTTCACAGCTTCTGCCCAGAAACTATGGGGCAGTTTACTAGAAAGAAGCATAGTCCTATCCATATCTTCAAGTGTCATATTCTTTCTTTCAACTATTCCATTTTTTTGTGGAGTCCTAGGAGCAGAAAAATAATGATCTATGCCATGCTCATCACAAAATTCAGCAAATTTAGCATTCTCAAAATCCATACCATGATCAGACCTAATTGATGCAAGTTGATTACCTGGTTGTTTTTGAGTTTATCTAACAAAAGAAATGAACATGTCAAATGCTTCATCTTTAGATGTTAAAAACAGTGTCCAAGTAAATCTAGAGTAATCATCAACAAGCACCATCACATATCTCTTACCACATTTACTTAATGTTCTCATTGGTCACAAAGATCCATATGGACCAGTTCTATCGTCCTGGTGGTGCTTACCACTTTCTTGCTTTTAAAAGAGGATCTTACCTGCTTACCCCTTGCATAAGCCTCACAAATTTAATCTCCCTTGAAATTAATGTTAGGCAGTCTTATCACCAAATCCTTGGAGACTAGTTTGTTTAGTTGACTTAGACTGGCATGTCCAAGTCTCTTGTACCAAAGGAGGGGATCATTATCTAACACACTTAAGCAAGTGAGTTCATTTTATGAAAGTGTGGACAAATCTACAACATATATGTTGTTCACTCTTTTTTCCCTGCAAAACTATCTTGTTAGTAGTAAGATTAATCACATAACATTTGGCAGATGTGAATACTACCATGTTACCTCTATCACACAGCTGTGATACACTTATTAGACTATACTTCAGTCCATCTATCAAGTAGACGTTCTCAATGGAATGAGAATCAGTCTTACCTACCTTTTCAACCTGAATGATCTCACCTTTCTTCCCATTTCCAGAGGAGACACTACCTTCTTTAAGGTCCTCAAGTGAAAGGAATTGGTTCTTGTTTCCCGTCATGTGCTTTGAGTAGCCATTATCCATGTACCATATTTGGCTGCTCCCCTTCACTTGGACCTGCAAAAGGAAATCAAGGATTAGTCTTAGGAACCCAAACTAGTTCGGATCCCTTTCTATAGGCAAAAGGATGAATTAAATTCCTTTTACCCCAACTTGGTAGCCTATTCTTCCCTTGAACAAATTCTTTGTTCTTTTGACTTGCCTTTTCTTTTGTAGTGCATTCACTTTTATCATGTTTTACTATAGTGTATGCAAATTTTATTCTCAGAAAGTGTGAGGTACTTGCTTTTGGGATCCCATTTAGGTGCCAGATTCCCAAAGCCAAGTCCTCTTCTATTGCTACTATGGTGTTCCTGTAGCCATGAAAGTGCATCGGAGGACCTGTTCCATTTACTAGTTATATCTAGCTCATGCTTGACCTTGCTTAGATCCTCTGCTAGGATTCTCACCTGCTCATCCCTTTTATACAACTCATCTTTTATTTTTCCTATATTTTCTTCTAGAGTGAGTTGTGTGTGATCAGCTGTCTTTTTATCAGTACCTAATTTCAATTTTAGATTTTCAGATCTAAGTTTTCTAGAACAGTTGAGTCTAGTGCATGGACCTGGTTCTTCAATATAGTATTTTCACTTACAGTCTCACTAACCCTAAGTTCCAGGTTTTGCACTTAGCCTTCAAAATCACACATTCTTTAGATGACTGTTCATTTTCATTGTTTACATCCTCAGATTCATCAATTAGTTCTAGAAGTAACTCAAATAACCTTTCTTTAGACAACAATTTAATCTTGTCTTTATAGATGAATTACACTTACCTCAGTTTCTTCATCAGATTCTCCAATGCCCATAAGTGGTTGTTTATCCCCATTATCACCATCTGAGTTTTCATCTGAGCTTTCTCCCCAAGCAGCAACCATAGCCTTGGTTGATCCTTTGCTTTTCTTGGGTTGAACCTGTTCTTTCTTCCTGTTCCTTCGTTCAGATCTTTCCTTCTTCCATTCAATTTCCCATTGAGGACTGTTCTTGATGTGGTGATCAGTCTTATCACACTTGCAGCATCCATCATTAATTTGCTTCTCATGAACTTTTGACTTACTATAGCTTCCACTTCTTGAAGGACTCTTTCTTCTCCTCAGGTAATTCTTGAAGTCCTTGGTGATCATAGCCATTTCATCATCTTCTAGATCAGAACCTTCAGTGATTCTGAGTGCCAGGATCCTTTCCTTTTTAGGTACATCCATTTTCATGGTTTGTCTCCTAAGTTCATAGGCAGTAAGATTTCCAATTAATTTATCCAGTGGGAGGTGGCAATGTTCTTTAATTCCTGAATGGCAGTGTTTTTGCTCTCCCAAGTAATAGGCAAAACCCTTATCAATATCTTCTTGACTCTATCTTCTTCAGGAATAATCCTTCCAAAAGACTTTAGTTCATTTGTCAATGTAGTGAACCTTGTGTACATCTCTTGAATGATTTCTCTTTCCTTCATAGTAAAGTTCTCATATTGAGAATACAGTAGAGTTCCTCTGGATCTCTTCACCTGAGGTACTCCTTCATGAGCCACTTGCAGAGTGTCCCAAATTTTCTTAGCAGTGGTACAGCTTTGGATTCTGTTGTACTCATCTAGACCACGTCCATAAACAAGTCATTTCTTGGAATTAGCATTCTTAACCCATTTATTCAAGTCCTCAGCAGTGCAATCTGCTCTTGTCTTTGGCACCTCTACTCCTTCAGCATTTATCTTCAAGGTAGCCAGTGGACCATCGGTGACAATGTCCCATAGCTCATAGTCCTCTCCTATAATGTGATCTCTCATCATGTTTTTCCACCAAGAGTAGTATGGCTATTAAAGAGTGGTGGCCTAGCAGTGGATTGCCCTTTCCAGTTTCCAGGTGGTGCACTCATCTTGATCTTCTCTTAAGGTGTTAGCCTCGTCAAGGATAACTTTCTATGA
Organism: Nicotiana obtusifolia; assembly: GCA_002018475.1. Lineage (NCBI taxonomy): Eukaryota > Viridiplantae > Streptophyta > Magnoliopsida > Solanales > Solanaceae > Nicotiana > Nicotiana obtusifolia. The sequence continues at coordinate 27,753 of MCJB01014302.1, read as the reverse complement.
TACCAATTGATGTTTTATATGTCAATTCCACACGGGGGGGATGATTTGTGTATTGTCTAATTTTCGCGTGTACTGATTATAGAAAAATCTGGTTCTTCTAAGTGTTCCTTACACTACTGTTACGAAAATAGTAAATGTGAAAAGTAAAGAACACATGTATTTTTACGTGAAAAACAACCGGCTCAAGAGGTGAAAAAATCACGACCTACTACTCAGTAGGATCTTTCCGTAACACTTCACTAAATCACTGAGCCAAAACAGCATTTACAAAACTCTTTGTAAACCTAAGGATTAACTCTAATCCAGTTGTGGCAACCAGTCTCTAACTGTTGCGACAACTTCAAGTTAACTCTAACTTGAATACTCAGAGTACCTAATATAATTGCCCCTAGATAAAGCTAAAAGATACAATTTGAAAATCACCTACTACAATGAAACTAGAACAAAAGACAGATGCTTGGACTGGTTCTTTTATCTGGTTCATGTAGCTTGAGGTTCGCACACTTGAATCACACAGGAATTGCTTGCAAAATGCCTTGCTATTTTGCTCTCAACTCACGTTTAACTTTAGCGTTTGTGCATGTACCTATAGAATAAGAACTTCCTGCAATTTATAGAGTTAGTAGAATAAGAAATAACTAGAGTTCTAATGCTACTCTTCCTTGGTGGAATAGTTCTAGTTATTTTCAACTTCTAATTCCTCCCTTATCTTGGATAAAGTTCCCTTCGAGTGAGGAGCCTTTCTCCTTATCATTTATGCAACCTTTTCGATTAGGAGTTATTAGATAATAGGTTAAGCTTATCTCCCTCACGTACATCTCTTATGCTCGAATTCTGCCCGTGTCTGTGTACATTGCGAATGAACCTGGTTCATGCTTGAGTTCCTTTGTCAATCATCGAAACAAACTTCACTTGGGCCAACACGTGATGTTGCTGCTTTGCTTTGAGATTTATTTGCTACATCATCCACTTACGCCTATCCAACCAAAGAAGCTGTAATCATGTCTTATACTAGTTTTTTATTTTGTAAAAGTATAATTATTATTATTATTTTGTTTCAAACATGTCATATATTGTTGGGAGTGTTAAGTTAAATATATTGCAGAGTACACGATGGCGAAATTAAGAAGGGTAGAGAAATTTCAAAAGACATTTGGAGCTTCAATCTTTCAACAAATTGTCAAGGAGCTAGATACTTATCGCTATGAACACCCAACAGTAAAAATGAAGAGAACTGGCATGTATTCCACACTTCATACTCTTTATCCTTATTGCTGCTATCTAATTATAAGATGAAGAATAAACGAAAAAGGAAGGTTAAATACGAAGTTTGATTAGATGAGGAGTGCGCACGAGGACATTTAGCTATTGGTCATTATACTTATGCCTTACGGAAGCAAATGATCAAGGTGATTCAACAATTCTTTTTCCAGATTAATAAATGTTATACATAAATCTATTATCCTTAAAGAGTGTGTTTATAACCATTCCGAGCTAGACTTGGGTGTCAGTCGAACTTAATTCGTCTACAAATAGATGGTGAGGGTGGAGGTGATCATAGATATTTAGGTTCAAATTAAGGTGTGAAATATACAAATATAATTATATCAACTTCATACCTGAAAGAAAGTATTACTATCTTAATTTATATAAAGTTATTATAAAGTATTTTGAGAAATCAATTTTCTTCTTTTAAAAAAAGGGGAAACTCGTTAGACGGAGAACATGAATGTCGGCAAGACCTAGAAATCGCTAATGATGAATGAAAGGTGCAAATACATGAACAATATACTCATAACTAGGAAATGGACATGTTTGCCTCAATTGTTATAGCCTTGTCGGTAATTCATTCTGATGGGGTTGCGACCCACACCCACTATCAACTTTCACTTTCACATGCCAGATTAATTTTTCGACCTACTCCTTCTTCGAATCTTCCAGTTTTATCACCGGGTTAATAGGGTCTACAAGTACTGGTAAATTTGGATTCCTGTTGATATAATATGGGAATGACAAGTCGCAAATGAAAGGTAGCAGATTAAATACATAGTTGCACGCACTCTCTTAAGACAACTAACTAGTAAAAAAGGTGTTTGCAAAGAATATGTTTTTGGGATCTTGAAATAAAACAAAACAGAAGGTAAAGGGAAGATGATGTTTTAAATTTGGAGTCCCCAACTAATATTTAAAAAAAAAAAAAAAAAAAATCGAGTGACTATATAAGGTCATCGATCCGGCTATATCTAATTTATTTTCCTATATTTTTTCTTTTGCTTTTTCAAAATAAACCAACTTAGTGACTTTCTACTAATTATTAGAGAACCAGAACTCGCAGTTAGGAATTAGATTGACTTGGAGGAAGGTATCCGGAATTATCTGAATCATGTATTCTTACGTTCGCATCCTATTAGTTTCACATTAAATTTGCCGAGTCATTTGATTAAAGAATGCTAAAAAAAAGAGTAAAATTGGCATCCTAAGTGAAAGAAGAAAACAATAAGGATATTAAAAAAATTAGTATATTATTGCAATGAATAAATAAATAAACTAAAACAGAAATAATCAGTTAATTTTCCTTCTTATTTTTTCCCTTTTTTTCCTTATTATTGCTGGGCTGGAGTTGCTAGCTCTAATTTGGACCCCTGATGCTTCACTCGAATAACCACCTCTGTTCATAATCAACTCGTCGATTATAATGGACTTGGATACATATTGGCCCATTAATGCCATTAGGCCTAGTAAAAGAAGCGCAACCCAAGAAAGCAGGCCCACTCACTATTCATTTCATTTCAATCTTTGGTTTGAAACTAGTCGGTTTCTTTGTAAAAATTGCACGGGGCGCGCTATTTGGTCACCCCTATTTAACCTATACTCACTTTTTAAAAAAGTTTTAACTTGTACTCACTTTTTAAACAACTTCAGGCATCTTTCTCCTCCTCCTTCGTTTTCTTCTCCTCCTCCTCCTCCTTCTCCTCCTTCTTCTTCTCCTTCTCCTTCTCCTTCTCCTGCTTCTCCTTCTTCTCCTCCTCTTTCTCCTCCTCCTTCTTCTGCTTCTCCTTCTCCTCCTTCTCCATCTTCTTCTTCTCCTCCTCCTTCTTCTCCTCCTTCTGCTGCTGCTTCTTCTTCTTCTTCTTCTTCTTCTTCTTCTTCTTCTTCTTCTTCTTCCTCCTCCTTCTTCTCCTTCTTCTCCTCCTTCTTCTGCTGCTTCTCCTTCTTCTTCTCCTTCTTCGTCTTCTCCTTCTCCTGCTTCTTCTTCTTCTTCTTCTTCTTCTTCTTCTTCTTCTTCTTCTTCTGCTTCTCCTTCTCCTTCCCCTCCCCCTCCCCCTCCTTCTCCTTCTTCTTCTCCTTCTTCTTCTTCTTCTTCTTCTTCTTCTTCTCTTGCTTCTCCTTCTTCTCCTCCTCCTTCTTCTTCTTCTCCTCCTCCTCCTCCTCCTCCTCCTTCTTCTTCTCCTTCTCCTTCTACTTCTTCTTCTTTTGCTTCTTCTTCTTCTCCTTCTCTTTCTCCTTCTCCTTCTCCTCCTCTTCTTCTCCTCCTTCTCCTCCTCCTCCTCCTTTTTCTTCTCCTCCTTCTTCTCCTCCTTCTCCTCCTTCTCTATCTTCTTCTTCTCCTGCTTCTTCTTCTCATCCTCCTTCTGCTTCTTCTTCTTCTCCTCCTCCTCCTTCTTCTCCTCCTTCTCCTCTTCCTCCTCCTCCTCTTCCTCCTTCTGCTCCTTCTGCTTCTGCTTCTTCTTCTTCTTCTTCTTCTTCTTCTTCTTCTTCTTCTTCTCCTTGATTTTATATGGTGGTGATAATAATTTTATATGGTGGCGACAATGATTTTATATGGTGGTTGTGAATATATTTTAATGTAGTTTATGATGTTTTATAATGGTGAGCTATTATGACGCTTTATTTTTTACTATTGCTTAGGGTTTCTTCTTCTTCTTTTTCTTAATTGCAAAATGGATTCATTAGATTTATTGTTGTTTTGACAAATTGATGATTTGAGTTTGTTCCTGATGATATTTGGAGGTTATGTTTAAAATTTGAGCTCATTTAGACTTGATTTAATATTAAGGATTATTATAATTCGAAGAACAAATTTCTGTTTCTGGGCAATTTGCACTTCAGGCCTATTTGGCATTCAGTGTATAAAAACGTTGGTTGCACTTCAAACCTTTTGGCCTTAAGTGCATCTGAAGTGCAAATTTTCACTTCAGACTTATTGGCCTTAAGTGTAGCAAAACGCTTGTTGAACTTCAGACCTTTAGGCCTTAAGTGCATCTGAAGTGCAATTTTTCAATTCAGACTTATTGGCCTTAAGTGTAGCAAAACGTTTATTGCACTTCAGACCTTTTGGCCTTAAGTGCATCTGAAGTGCAATTTTTCACTTAAGACTTATTGGCCTTAAGTGTAACAAAACATTTGTTGCACTTCAGACCTTCAGACCTTTTGGCCTTAAGTGCATCTGAAGTGCAATTTTTCACTTCAGACTTATTGGTCTTAAGTGTAGCAAAAGTTTGTTGCACTTCTAACCTTTTGGCCTTAAGTGCATGAAACTATTAGTTATACTTCAGACCTATTTGACCTTAAGTGCATCTGAAGTGCAAATTTTCACTTTAGACTTATTAGCCTTAAGTGAAAGAAAACGTTTGTTGCACTTCAGACTTTTTGGCCTTAAGTGCATCTGAAGTGCAAATTTTCACTTTAGACTTATTAGCCTTAAGTGAAAGAAAACGTTTGTTGCACTTCAGACTTTTTGGCCTTAAGTGCATCTGAAGCGCAATTTTTCACTTCATACTTATTGGCCTTAAGTGCATCTGAAGTGTAATTTTTCACTTCAGACTTATTAGCCTTAAGTGCATGAAACCAGTGGTTGCACTTCAGACCTATTCGACATTAAGTGCATTTGAAGTGTAATTTTTTCACTTCAGACTGATTTTTTTTAACTTCAGACCTGATAAGTCTGAAGTTGATCGTAAAGTGGGTACGCTTACAAACTTTTTACAAAGTGGGTATAGGTTCAATTGTGACGCCAAAATCGGGTATAGATGCAAAAGCCCCGTTTCTTTCCTTAACTCAAACATGAACCCAATTTTGTCCAACAGTAAAGGATCAACAAATGAACGTATAATTATAATAGATTGTATTTGCTTGCTAATCCTTTTTTTAATTATTATTATCAATTTTTATAATTGGGGATTAAGATTCGTGCACGACGGTTCAAAACTCATTCAAGTGATTATTCTAAGCTGAAAAAGGCGAAAGAGAATAGTTGATGTAGTATGAATTTTCCTTTAATTAACAATATACAAAATAGGCAATTAAATCCTTTAGGCAACAATTGGAAGCCCAAACTTATAAACATAAACGAGGGAGTATGAGATTAACAGGACTCTACAATCGAGAAAGTCACTTGGCCAAAAGGGTACTGTTAAAGGGAAGAAGGAATAGATACAAGGATGATTGATATGCATAGGCATGTTTCCCTCATTTAGTAGAACTTTGATAAAAATAAGTTTCCAGTAGTATATGGATCTTGGCAATTCTTGATAGAAATGTTTTCCCTAACATTCAATGTTCAAACAAAGAATGGTCGTTATGGCATCTCAGTTCTTAATAATCATTCTCCTTATATAAAGCAAAGCAAGGTTCTGACTTGGCCACATCATAAGTATTGAGAACAGTGCAGTGCTAATTAATTAAGTCTGGAAATGGCTAAATTAGTTGCTGCATCCTCCTCCACTGCCCTTTTCCTCCTCACTTTTAACATTCTCTTCTTCTCAATGGTTAGTTCCTCTACTTATTACCCAACAGTTACAGGTAAATGTCCTACAGACTCATCCAAATACGAAGTGTGTGCTGACTTATTAAATGATTTAGTGCACCTTAATTTTGGAAGTCAAGCTAAGACCCAATGTTGTTCTCTCATTCAAGGCATTGTTGGTGCTGATTTGGCTTATTGCCTTTGCGATGCCATTAAATCAAACAGCACCAATATTCTCCCTCTTGACCCCCTAACATTGCTGTTCAACAACTGTGGAAAGAATCGTCCCTGGGATTTCCGATGCCCATAAGCTAATTAATTTTCATCTTTTGCTACAAGAAATGGGACTTTTTGTGGCAACTTCTACTAAAGAATCGTCAATGCGCAATTGCGCATATATAAGTTACTAATATTTTTCATCTTTCTTTCGGTGTGTTTGGTGCTTAATTAAGGTTATTGCTTAATATTGTCTCCAGTAATATATTATTGTAAGTGGTTAGAGGGAATTAGTCTCGTTGTCTTCTTTCTCTCTGTTGTATCCCAGTTCTATTAGTAAGAACATTAAATATCGTCGTGATGAACCATTGTAATCAAGCTCCCTTTTTAGCAATAACCTAATAATCCTACCTATATCGCGCTTCTGTTTGTTGCTTAAACTAGGAAATTGTTCTCTTTCTCTCTGTTTATTCCTCTTCAGAAGCATATATCTAGTTTCGAGATTGTTTTACTCGCAGTTTGACAATTCTTGAGATTTCAGAATGAAAAGGGGGAAAGATAAGAAAAATACTATAATGGACATTTGTTTCAGTCAATTTCGAAGCATGAGGGCAACTAAATAGAGATCGATCAAATAGCTGCAGACAGAAATTAGCCTAGATAAGAAAAAGACAGCACTGTTTTGAACCTTCTTTTAGATTTAGTGGTAATTAATGATATCGGGTTACAACGGGTATGGCACGGCAATACCTCCTCCAGTGCAGGGGCAGAGTTAAGTGCACGGCAATATATATATATTAGGTGATGAATTTTCTTAACTTCTCAGCATATTTTTTCTTTTTCTTTTTTAAACCCCCTTAGCAAAATTTTCAGCTTCCACTAGTGCTCCAGTGTATTGACCATTGTCATGGGACCAAAAGATAACCAGAGTGAGATCCAAATTGACTTAATGAGAGAGTTCTCATTATTTGGTGAAAGCTGGAACGCTTTGATAATGCTGGCTCCGATATGCTTTTGCTTTTCGATTCTTTTGTGCTGTGTACTTCGATACTAAATTTCTCGGCTGCCTTAACTGAGTGAATATCTACACTATAATCAACCATTTCTACTTAGTTCACTGGTGAAGGTTTGTTCTCATAGATAACGTAGATGATGAGCTGCCCTGACCCTGAGGCTAGTCCAACCACATTTGGCACCTGATTTTTTGAAACAAGAGTCGTTAATAGTCTGATATAAGTTTAAGTTATTATATGTACACCGTTTAATAAGCATTGATGGTAACCATTTAATTTTTTATCCATAAAACGGTACAATTGAATTTATACATGGTTTTAGATAAGTGAATTAATTTGATCCTGAAATAATAAAATAATCGAAGAATTAGACAATACTTAGCCTTAGTATGTAGACGAAAGAACAGAAGCAACAGTTCCGGAAACAGGGTTTCCGGGCACAACAACAGCGAAATCAAAAGCAAGAAGATAAGATTGTATTAAGCTTTGTATAGAATGTAGCGTAAGTTTGCCAGAAAATTCATGTCATTTACAATGATAACTGAGTTCACTATTTATAGCTATGTCTAGGGAAGAAAGTCCTAGGATCGCGCCCTTCTTTAATGTCAATTATGAGGGACATTGATGAAGATGTAACAGTGAACATAAATACCAAATTCCCTGTAACGGGTAATTGCTCTTAATGCCATGGAATATTCTCTATTAAATGCTACTAGGCAAAGAGCATTTATCACATCGTTATGAGCGTTATTCTTTCCGGTGACAAGCAAAATAGTTGCCTTCGGTCTTTGCCCATCCCCCGGTTTTGGGTTCCACGTGTCCCATTTTTGAACGGGCACGTGTCATAGCATATTTTACCCTATACAGATAGTCCCCCTGCTTTCCGGCGACATAACTTTATGTTACGGGGAAGTTGGTAGAAACCCTCTTTTGGCGGGAATTACTATAATTCCCTCTGAAGGCTTCTGGCGGTTAATTAGATACACATCTCTCCGCATTTAATGCCCCGAACATACGTTATCCCATAATTTAGCACAACTTTTGCCGATTATCGAGGTAATCATGGCCATGAGTTCAGCCGCCAAAACTTTTACTTATACGCATCAACCTTCTCCCTTATACTTCATAACTTTTCAAACTTCCGTTATCTAACTTGCATCTTGCTCTTCATCTTTTCCCTAATTCTCTTCAAACCAAAAACCTTCTCCTTCTTCCATACAATGGCTTCTTCCTCAAAGCGTACCGGTTTTTCAAAGAACAAGAACAAGAACAAGGCCGAGGACTCTTCTCCTCCAACAGTGGGCTCCATCATCCCTAGAAGTCTTATTACCACAAAAGGAGAAATTCCCTATTGCTAACTCTCGTACATGGGCCGTCAGTAGGTATCCTTCTTCCATCCGTCTTTCTAGCATTCTTGCTATGAAGGAAGATTGCCACTGCCATAACTTGGATATTATTGCTCCTTATCTATCGGAGCGAGTCACCCTACCCAAGGAGGGTTTTACATATTTTTACACGTATCCCTTTACTTGGGGTGCGTTCTTTTTGAGCGGAGAGCTTAACTCCGTGATTGCGGAGTTTTGCCTCCGCTACCAAGTGTGTTTGGCACAAGTAAGTTCTTCCATGTGGAGGATGGTTGCTTGCCTTCGGCATTTGTGCCAGGAGACTGGAGAGGAGCCAACCTTAGTTCATATGATGAATCTCTATTCTCCCAAGATCTTCCGCGGGGGAATGATAAACCTCTGCAAGCATGGCCACCATGCTCTGTTGTCTAGCATGATGATGACAATGACCGTGGGTAGATGGAACGGCTCGTTGCAGCTGCCACCAACGATATTATTTCGGCAACGGCTTCATCCTTACCGGCCGCTTGGAACCACACTCGTTAGCTCTTTGTTTAATATTTCCTTTTTACTAGATATTCTTCTATAGCCGTATTGATCCTCCATCCTTCACCTGTTTAAGCAACTCGACGGATCCCACCGGTGGTTGAAGATTTGGACAGATAGGTACAAAAGATCTTGGACGTTATGACGCCCGAAACTCGCTTGTGGAAAAAACTGGCCCCTAAATACGGGTGGAAATCCAAGAATCATGGTAATTCAAACTCACCTTGTTTTAATTTTTCATGTGAAGAACTTGATTTATCCCTTCTAACTTGCCTATGATATTAGGTCTACCCGCAGGCTCTGGTGCTGTTCCCAAGGAGGATGTCTTGGCTGATCCTGCTGATGCAGCGAGGCTGCTTCAGGAGGCGCTTACTCGAACAGGTGTCTCCGGGCCTACTTCGGGAGCAAATGTTTTTTGCGGAGTGCCGGGACGAAAAACAAGCAACCAAAGAAAAGATGCTCCTGCGCGACTGGGAAAAAGAATAAAAGGGCGAGGCCCGATGCCCTCGAGTCATCTCCTGTAGCAATGGTGACTGGGCCTCCTTCCGGGCCGTTCATAGACACCATGACGATTGACGATGATAAAGAAGCTAGTGATGAGGGAGCTTCACGACATAGAAGACGACGATCCCCATCATCTCAACAGAATGCTCCACCTGTTAAGATAGTTACACCAACCGAGGACGACACCTCAGCACTTTGGGGAGAGTTTGATTTGGTAGATAATGTCAACTCCTGTTTTCGGGCCCCAATTGTTGTACCCGGTGCTGCGGGGCTGAGTACCGTGTCCCTACCACCTTTGGTTGGCGAGCATCCAACAACCGACACTGCATTTGATGCAGCTGCTTCTCACTCTTCAACTCCATCAGCTTCATCTCCTTCTTCACCAACACCAACAACTGCTACATCACTTCCATCTTCATCCACTCTTCCATCAGCAATTGTTACATCATCTCCAATGGCTGCACCTGACCCCAGTTCATGGAAATTTGGGCAAAATTATGTTGCCCCTTCTGAAGATCCACAAAGGAGGAGGAATGTTACTCTTTCGGTCTTTACCAAACGCAACTTGCTATCCCGGCCGGTTGAGCTTGCTAATTATCTGCAGCTTTTGACTTCAGAGAAAGATTGGGAAAAGATTCAGGCAATCTCGGGAGAGTGTTTGTTAAACAACACCATGAACAACGCCGCAGCAGTACATTCCTTCTTTCCTTTATTACTCCTTCTATTTTTGGGTATGAACATATACTGAATTTTACCCTTCTTACTTTGTAGCCCAACTTTCTTGCTTTCGATGGCCTTCAAAGGTTGATTCGTGAAAAGGAAGAGATTACCTCAGTACGGGATCAGCTTTTGGTAGAGCATAAGCAGCATGTCACTCGCCTTTCGGAATTGGAAGCCAAAGCTGCTGAGGCTGCTGTATTGGAGGCTCGTTTGCAGCAAAGCGAGCAAGAAGTGATAAACCTTAGCCAAAAAATTGGCTCGCTGAGGGTTAGATTTGACGAATCTAGGGCCAAATGGGCTAAAGTCCATAACACCGTTCTTGTTGCAACCGAACGCGAGACTACCTCTACTGAAAGAGTGACCAACTTAGAGACAGACTTGAACTCCAAAATTGAAGAGCTTGATGCTGTAAGGGCAAAACATGCTCAGCTGGAAGAGAAGTATAGGAAAACTATCTAGCATAATGGGCTATTTAGTTCAACTTTCCGCAACCTTGATGTTAGCCTCAAATCTGCTAAGTCCGCCCTGGATAACCTTTCTGCCGAGGTAACCCAACTCAAAGAAGAACTTAAGCTCCGAGCGGCTTCTCTCGTTGTTGGGAAAACTTATGCTATGTACAGCATGAGGAGAAAAACCTTGGAAGAGGCCAAAGCAGGTGTCATTGATCTTGATGCCAAAATTGCTAAGGCCCGTGAGCTTGAATTAGCTGCTAAAAGTGGACCCCCAACGAGGTCTGATGCACCTGGTCCTTTTGGTTTCGGTTTCGAGTTCTCGGGAACTGAAGAAGAATTGGAGAATGATGATGTTGTAGGCCAAACTGGTGAAAATGTTGAGCCATCGGTGAGTCCATCTATTTCTCCCGGGGGCGCGGACACTTCTCTTCCTCCTGGTTCCAGAGATACTGCAGTTTAGATTTTCCTTTCTTTTTCCAATTCTTGTACCTGTGCCGTTTTGACATGCTTTTGTAAATAAAAACATCTTTTGCTCAAGTATTGTTGAGTCTTCTTTTCATTTGAATATTCATGCAAGTCTTTAATCTTTGCATTTTCTTCCTTTTGCTTAAGAATTTTGTGCAAGCTTTTCTGTTTTGCGTCTTATTATGTGAAGCCTCGAGTGTAATATCCTCGAAAGCATTTTTGGCTCTGGGCATCAACCCTCTTTCATGAGGGATTTGATAAGTATTTGTGCAAGCTTACTTTTTGCGTCCTTTCGTATACAGCTTCGGGTGTATCTTTCCTCGAAGACATTTTGATTCCGGGTATAAATTCTTCCGGAACCAACCCTTTAACGTGAGGGTTTTTCATAAGAGAGGGCCCTCTTATGTTTACGTTGCTCTTGAAGAGGACGTCTCTTGTTCATTACGGCACTGGCATTTGAAGTATTTGTTTAACTTTCAAATGACAAAGTTAATTCATTGTTCAGACAAGAAACAAGATAAAAACAAAAGGATTTCATTTCATTTTATTCCTTCTATTTTCAAAGAGTGCATAAGAATTTGCTATGCTGAAAAGAAATTGTCATTATTTGTAGCTAACTTGTACAACTTGTTTCTACAGGGCTGGCCGCGCAGTCCCCGGTCCCGATGATGTAATTTTATTTTCGATTTTTTATTTCCCGATCGATGTGGCAGTCATTGTTGTCGTATCCTCGTATCATTCCCCCTAGTGTTTGAATACGAAAAGTGCGAATTGGAACACTGGAAGTCTTGTATCTTCTAATATTCCACTAATGAATTGCTAGATAATCCTTAACTTGGTAACACACTTTACTTCCCCTCAGGAGTTTATGCTATCGAGCAAAGGACTATCTAACAATCCTCTAGTGGTTTATGCTCGTGAACGGTCGGGTAACTTTTGCTCATTAGCAAACTTAACTTCCTGATGGGAATTTGCTATAGAGCAAAAGATTATCTAACCATCCCCGAGTGGATCTTTGCTTGCGTGCCTTGCTATTAAAGGTTTTATTGTTGATGTATTCGTAGTATACTTTCTGTTGCTGCCTCATTAAAAACCTTGCCAGAAAAATCCAATTGGGTCAAAAACTGAACAAAGGAAAAAAGAGTGCAGCATATACTTTCTGATCGGATAATTTCATCAGCAATAATATCTTTTGAGATACGCCACGTTCCAATTGCTGGGAAACTTTTCTCCATTTTGGTTTTCCAACTCGTATGAACCTTTCCTGGTGATAGCTGAAACCTGGTAGGGGCCTTCCCGCGTTTGGACCTAGCTTTCCCGCGTTGAGCTCCCGGGTGTTTTGAATTACTTTCCTTAGGATCAAGTTTCCTACTTTGAAATAACGAAGGTTGGCTCTTCGATTATAATACTGCTTCATTATCTGCTTTTGAGCTACCATTCGTACATGCGCCAAGTCACTGCATTTATCGAGCAGCTCCAAGTTGACTAATATTGCTTCGTCATTTGATTCTTCATCTGCCTGGAAATATCTCGAGGTGGGTTCCCCTACTTCCACCGGGATTAAAGCTTCTGCACCGTACACGAGGGAAAAAAGGGTTTCCCTTGTGCTCGACTTGGCCGTAGTTCGGTATGCTCATAGATTTCCAGGTAATTCCTCGAGCTAGTTATCCTTAGCCGCTTCCAACCTTTTCTGAGGTTTTGAATAATCACCTTGTTCGTTGACTCCGTTTGACCGTTTGTGCTCAAATGATAGGGTGAAGATGTGATCCTCTTTAATTTTAAATCTTCGAGGAACTTTGTAACTTTTGCGCCGATAAACTGCGTCTCATTGTCGCATGCTATCTCTTTTGGTATTCTGAACCTGCAAATTATATTTTCCCACAAGAAATCCACCACTTCGCGTTTTTCGATCTTCTTATAAGGACCTGCTTCCACCCACTTAAAAAAATAGTTAATCAAAATTAAAAAAAAATCTTACCTTTCTGGGAGCCGATGGCAGTGGTCCGACGATGTCCATCCCCCATTTCATGAACGGCCACGGGGATAGAACCGAATATAAGGGTTCTGCCGGTTGATGCATCAGTGGAGCGTATTCGTTGGCACTTATCACATTTTCGTACAAAGTCTTTGGCTTCTTGTTCCATGCGGGGCCAATAATATCCTGCCCTTACCAACTTCAGCATTAAGGATTCTGCGCCCAAGTGGTTGCCGCATATCCCTTCGTGAACCTCTCTCATGACATAGTTAGCTTCAAATGCCCCTAAGCATCGGGCCAGCGGGTCTTGAAAATATTTTCTATACAATTGGCCTCTCATGAAGCTATATCGCGCTGCTTTGGCATGCAGCGCCCAGGATGCTTTGGGGTCTTCGGGGAGCTTCCCGTGTTCGAGATAATCGTTGATTTCATTTCTCCAATCCCAAACCAAATTAGTCGAATTTACTTCATATTAACCATCTGCATCCAGGGCTGAGTTCATCAGTTGTACTACCATCCCGAACTCCGATCCCTTTATTTCTGTCAATGATCCTAGGTTCGCCAATGCGTCTGCTTCTGCGTTATCTTCCCTTGGGATATGAGTAATTGACCACTCCAAGAAGCGCGCTAACAGAGCCTGAACCTTTACCAGGTATTGTTGAACGCGCTCCTCTTTGGTCTCGAAGATCCCATAGACCTGATTTACCACCAGCTGTGAGTCGCATTTGATTTCGATGACCACAGAGTCAAGTCCCCGGGCCAATTTGAGCCCTGCAATCAAAGCTTCATACTCTGCTTCATTTGTTAGTTAAAGGGACCGTTCAAATGGCTTGCCTTAGAGTTTCCACCGAAGGCGTGATTAAGACTATACCGAGCTCAGACCCTTTTACGTTGGAATCTCCGTCCGTAAATAAGGTCCAAACCCCTGATGTCGATTCCAACACCATTACTTCCTCCTTGGTTGCCAGAGGCAATAATCCTGGACTGAAATCGGCCACGAAGTCAGCCAAGACTTGTGACTTAATTGCAGTACTTGGTTTATATTCTATGTCGAATTTACTCATTTCAACAGCCCATTTGGCCAATCTACCCGAGAGCTCGGGTTTATGGAGGATGTTCCGCAAAGGGAAAGTAGTCACCACGGCTATCGGGTGGCATTGGAAGTAGGGCCTCAGCTTTCGAGCGATGACTTCGAGAGCTAAGGCCAATTTCTCCAAATGTAGATAGCGAGTTTCTGCTCTCGTTAAAATTTTACTAACATAATAAATGGGATATTGCGTACCTTCGACCTCTCGGACTAAAATCGCACTTACCGCAACTTCTGAGACCACGAGGTAGACTAGCAACATTTCACCTTCTTTTTGTTTTGAAAACAATGGACGGCTTGAAAAGTACTTCTTTAAATCTCTCAAATCTTGCTGGCACTCCGGAGTCCATTCGAAATTATTTTTCTTTTTAAGTAGTGCGAAGAAACGATGGTACTTTTCTGATGACCGGAAAATGTACCTGCTCAAAGCTACCAATCTCCCAGTAAGCCTTTGGACTTCCTTCACGTTTGATAGTTGGTTAGGGATGTTCTATTGTCTTGATTTTATCGGGGTTTACCTCAATGCCCCTTTGCGATACCAGAAATCCCAAAAACTTACCAGAGCTGACACTGAACGCGCATTTATCAGGATTAAGTTTCATATTATGCCTCCTTAGGATGTTGAAAGTTTCTTGCAAATGTTTAAGATGATCATATGCATTTAAAGACTTAACGAGCATATCTTCTATATAAACTTCCATAGTTTTTCCTATTTGATTGTCAAACATCCTGTTCACGAGCCGTTAATAAGTGGCTCCAGCGTTTTTCAACCTGAAGGGCATCACATTGTAGCAATATGTACCAAAATCCGTTATAAACGAAGTCTTTTCCTGATCCTCTGAGTTTATCTTAATTTGGTTGTACCCGGAATAAGCATCAAGGAAACTCATTAACTTGTCCTGCCGTGGCATCAATTATTTGATCGATGTTTAGCAGTGGGAACGAGTCTTTCGGGCACACCTTATTAAGATCTTTATAATCTACACACATGCGAAACTTATAGTTCTTCTTAGGAACTACTACTACATTGGCTAGCCAGTTTGGATATCTTACCTCTAGGATCAAACCGATATTAAGTAAGCGGGTTACCTTTTCTTTGACGAATTTATTCCTGGCTTCCACAATCGGGTTTTGTCTTTTTTCTTACCAGAGGTATGTTGGGATCCAAGCTTAACATGTGTACGGCTACCTCTGTCGGGATTCTTATCATATCCTCATGCGACCATGCAAAATAATCGGCGTTAGATTTAAGGAATTTAATAAAGTCAGACCTGAGTTCTGGGTGCAGTCTTGTTCCCAAGTGGAATTTCCTTTCTAGGAATTCTTCGAACAATGCCACTTGCTCCAGCTCTTCCGCTGTGGACTTTGTTGCATCCGTCTCTTCTGAAACTTAGAAATATCTCGGCACCTGATAATATTCCGACGCCTCTATCTCCGGGCAAACTTCATCTAGTTCGGGAGTAGGTGTCGGCCCCTGTAATTGCTATGCCACATATTCCTTTCCTTTGCTACTAGAGACTGAAATTACATTCATCTCCCTTCCGGCCAGTTGATCACCCCTTATCTGCTTAATTCCTTCGGGCGTTGGAACCATCTACCACTTCGAAAAGAGTTGTTTTCATTACTCTTTCAGCGTTTGTGAGTAATATAATTTCTCCCTGGGTTGTCACGCTTGTGACGTTGAATCCAGCGAGGAGTTTTGTGGCCGAAATAATGCTTCCGGTGAGTTTAGCTTGCTCCAATACTCTCCATTGTATGATATTAACCGAACTTCCTGGATCCACTAGAACACGTTTAATCTTGAAATCTAGCACATTTAAAGAAATTACCAGTGTGTCGTTGTGTGGTAGCAGCAGTCCGTCTGCGTCCTCCGTAAAAGTGATATCGTCCTCCCCAAGCCTTTTGCTGTGAGTTATTGATACTTTCGTCTTCTTTGCTGCTGAAAAGGTGACCCCGTTAATCTCGTTCCCTCCGAAGATCATATAGATTGTTTGACGCGGGGGATCTTCTCCTACTTACGATGGTTTCGCGTTGTCCCGGTTACGACCATAATTGTTCTTAGCTGATCACTCAAGAATTCTCTGAAGTGACCATTCTTCAATAATGTTGCCACTTCTTCCCGGAGGTGTCGACAGTCCCTTGTCCGGTGGCCATTCGTCACATGGTATTCACACCAAGTGTTGGGATCCCTCTTGCTGAGATCAAATTTCATCAGTTTCGGGAACCGTGCTTCTTTGATGTTTCTCATGGCCGACACCAATTCCACTATACTGACGTTGAAGTTGTACTCCGATAACTTGGGGTAAGAAGGATCCCGTGACCCTGATGCTTATTTATCCTGCAATGACCATTGTTCCGACCACGATCAGTCCTCTTGTCAACGGCGAACGTGTTCGCTATTCGGTAACCTCTGCTGCAGCCTTCGGTCCGTTCATAGGGAAAAAACCCCCCTTGAAGTTCGTACGTCCGCGTCGTTATCATCCTTTGATTTTTCTCTATTCATTTCTCGTCCTTTGGTCAATGATGGAAAACCAACTTGATCATCTTCGATCCTTATTTTGATTCGTACTGGTTATTGAAATCCGCCCAGGTTGTTGCTTGAAACTCGAGTAGGATTTCCTTCAATTTCTGAGATGCATCTGAACTCCTCGGATTCAATCTCTTGGTAAATGCTTCAGCCGCCCATTCATCTGAGACAGCCGGGAGCAATATTCTCTCCTTCTGGAATTGGGTAATGAACTCTCGTAGCAGCTCGGACTCTACTTGCGCAATCCTGAATATGTCGGACTTTCGGGCCTGTACATTTCTGGCCCCGGCATGAGCCTTGATGAAAGAGTCCGCGAGCATTTCAAAGGAATATATGGAATGCTCGGGTAACAGCGAATACCACATCAAGGTTCCCCTCGTAAGGGTTTCTCCAAATTTCTTTAGCAACACATATTCAATTTCGTGAGGAGCTAAATCATTTCCCTTTACTGTCACTGTGTTGGTAGTAATATGCTCTTGGGGGTCTAAAGTTCCATTATACTTTGGCACTTCAGGCATTTTGAACCGCTTCGGGATTAATTCTGGTGCCGCACTTAGCTTGTATTGCAATTGAGTATACTTTTTCGAGTTCGGACCTTTCAGCAGTGGTCCATGCAGGCGTTCACTTCCCTCATAAACCGTAAAAGTTCATTCTTTAAAGGATCATTCTCGTTATTGAGGCCAGATCCGTTCCCCCCTGCCCCATCGGAGCCAATTTCACCCCTAGGAGTGTTGTTGTCGATCCTGTTTGATTTGAGGGAGCCCTCGAAGGAATAGGATCTCGTCTATTTGCATTATTTGAAGCTCCCGACAGCGCCTGCTTCAACTCCGTCATAACCTTATCCTGTAGCGTGAGGTGGCCTAGAATGATCGCTTGTTGCTCTTGCAAGACCCTTACCGCGTCAACGACATGTTTCTCATCAGCATCATCAGGAGTTGTCTCCTAAACATGTCGAGGATATTGCCTGTCATGCACCGATTTGGCACTATTCCCCTCATTGTGCGTGTCACTAATTGAGGTCCTCGAGATGAGATTGATCCCCTCGAATCTCGGGGTTGTGCGTTTTGTTAACAGTGTTATATGCCATTTCAAAAAACGTTAGTAAAAAAGGCAAGGATCAATTTAACTACACGGTTGTCTAGGCCCCACGGTAGACGCCAAACTGTTTACCCGTAAAACGATATAGTTAAATTTATACTGTTACACCTAAGTTTCAATGATGATAATAGTGCAAATCTAATTGTATACATTTAATTGCAGAAAATTAGGAGGCAGCACTACTTCAAAGAAAGTCCTTTTGGTAAGGACATCAGAAAGGAAATGAAAACAAAGGCAACAAGAACGTGCTAAATCAAAGGAAGTCAAAACCATCAAAAAGAAAACAAAATCAAGTCCAGACGTTAAAGGAAATCAGAACAAGGCTAAATCAAAGGACGTCGAGGCTATCAAAAAGGAAACATATCAAGTGCAGCCGCTAAAGGAAATTAAGCCCTACTTCAAGGACTAATTTAGAATCTGGAGTTACTAAAGATTGATCAATCAAATCAAGCCACAAATCACTCCCTTGATTATGGATATGAAAGGGAAAGACGTAAACGAATCCAGCCCATCTCTTGTGCAGGATTCAGAGGCGCCCCTTGGGTCAAATATCATAGAACATTATGTGCCTCAATCAAAGGTCAGTGTGCAACGGCTACTCAAAACTCTCCTATAAGAAGATTGGCAAACTCAAGAAGACGATTACGCAATTACACATTCATTTCAAAGCCTTTCTAGTTCTCAGTACAAACACTTTATTCTTGAATCTACAAGTGTCACAAAAGACAGGAAGAGTTAGAACACAAAATGAGAGTTGTGTAACATTGGAAAGAATTATAGTCGTTGTATATCGTTGGTAGTGAACTGCTATAAATATTTATCAAAGATCTAAGAGAACCCTTGTGACCCAAGGGAACTGGATGTAGGTACCACACCGGTACTGAACCAGTATAAAAACTGATGTGTCTTCTTTATCCTTTTGCTCATCTAGTTTATCTATACATAAATCAATCACTGCACAAAGTCTAGTCGACTAAACTCATACTTAGTCAACTAAGATTTTTAAACCTGTTACAATTCACCGCCCTCCCCCTCTTGTACTTTCATATACCTGGTTTCTAGACAAGTGAATTAATTTGATCCTGAAATAATAAAATAATCGAAGAATTATACAATACTTAGCCTTAGTATGTAGATGAAACAGCAGAAGCAACAGTTAGGGGAACAAGGTTTCCGGGCACAACAACAGCGAAATCAAAAAGCAAGAAGATAAGATTGTATTAAACTTTGTATAGAATGTAGCGTAAGTTTGCCAGAAAATTTGTATCATTTACAATGATAAGTGAGCTCACTATTTATAGCTATGTCTAAGGAAGGAGGTCTTAGGATCGTATCCTTCTTTAATGTCAATTATGAAGGACATTGATGAAGATGTAACGGTGAACATAAATATCAAATTCCCTGTAACGGGTAATTGCTCTAAATGCCATGGAATATTCTCTATTAAATGCTACCGGGTGAAGAGCATTAGTCACATCGTTATGAGCGTTATTTTTTCCAGTGACAAGCGAAACAGTTGTTTTCGGTCTTTGGCCATCCCCGTCTTGGGTTCCACGTGTTCCTTTTTTGGGCGGCCACGTGTCATAGCATATTTTACCCTAATACCCTGTTATATTACTTACAAATCATCTGAAGTGATATAACTAAGAGTTTATGTTTTATGTATTTAGGGTGCAAAAGATATATACATAATCGGGTCTCTTATAAAGTAGTACACTAATTATAAAAAAAATTCTATGATAGGCATTAATTATTATTATAGTGACAATATATATAACTGGAATCTTATATAACTTATGTGAGATTTGTTATAAGCTGAATGGTGAGAAGTACTTACAATGAGATAAGGATCTTGGAGGAACATAGCAAATGCAAACCAAGCCCCAGCATTCAGTAGCAGGAAAAATGAGAGGAGAAATGGCATATATTCCACACCTCTCCGTCCTTATTACTGTTATCTGATCAATTGAAGAATATGCAAGGTAAAGGGAAGAACAATGACGAAATATGAATCATGGAAAGACGAGGTAAAGCAAAACTATTCAGTGCTAGAAAGGAGGAGGGATGCTTTGGAAATGATGGTAATAACTTTACCATGACAGAAAGAGTGGATGCATACATGCCGATAGTGACAACTGCACATAAAACTCCAATGAAAGTATTCCTGGCTTTTCCATGGAACACAACAAGCCTTGAAGCCATTGCTCCTCCTGGAAAAACTATGTTCATTATGCTCACCAATATGACTGCCTTCATCTGAAATTAATCATCATCAAACATGTTTATTACTAGTGTCTGCGAATAGAATTCTATATTGGTAGTTGGAAAGGTTGGAAAGCTACGTACAAGTTATTAATGGGACGAAGACTTTTAGGGAAAATCACGCTGACTTGGGGGTGTGCTTAGCGTGAAGGAATATGTTTTTTTAGAAAATGAGTAGTTTTATCTCTTCTTTTTTTTTTTATTTGGTTGGTGAATGAATTTTTTTTTTCAGGAAAATAGTTTCTAGTGTTTAGTTAGAGAGTATAAAATATTTTTAGGAAAATAATTTTTATGCTGCTACTTTACTTTTTCACAAAAGAACAACGTTAAAATTTGAGCGCGATAACTAGAAAGAAATTATTTTATTTTGTTGAAAAAAATATCTTTTCTACAACATGAAAAGGAATTACTCATTTTGTTGAATGAAAGAAAATACTTTTCCTATTTCAGGAAAAGAAAATACTCAATTTGTTGAAATGAAAATAAATACTTTTTCTACATTATGAAAAGAAAGTACTCTTTTTCAATGAAAGAAAATATTTTTTCTACATCTTGAAAAGAAAGTACTCATTTTGTTGGAAAATACATACTTTTCTATTTCAGGAAGAAAATATTTAGTTTGTTGAAATGAAAGAAAATAGTTTTTCTGCATCATGAAAAGAAAGTACCCGTTTTGTTGAAATGAAAGAATATACTTTTTCTACGTCATCATGAAAGAAAGTACTCGTTTTGTTAAAATAAAAGAAATACTCTTTTTACATCATAAAAAAGTATTCATTTTGTTGAATGAAAGAGGTGGGAGGGTGTGGTAGAGGTAGAGAGTTGAGGGTGGGTAGGGGTGGAGGTTTGGGGGTGGGGTGNGATGGGGGTTAGTGGGGATGAGGAATAGGGTGGAGAAAGTTGAAAAAGAGTTTTGAAAAATGTTCTCCTTTCTTTTTTCGCCAATTGAAGGAAAATGAGTTCATGAGGAAAATATTTTCAATACATTCAAGCCAACCAAATATGAAAAAATTAAAAAATATTTTCCGGAAAATATATTCCTTCGTACCAAAAAAAACCTTGATCTCCAAAGTAAATAATATTACATCATATTAAGAGAGCACTAATGTATATGTGGGCTAATTGATAATCCATGGGAAAGGTTTAAAAAAAAAGTAAAAGAAAACTCTCCCATTTCCCCCTGTTTCTTTTCTTAATTTCAGTCGGTATTTCTGTGGAAAATTGACTAGTAGTGCCTCTGATCTTCTTTTTTTCTTTTCTTTTCTTTTGTCATGGCGTTCAGAGAAGAATTTAATTAACTTTGAAATTACATTGTACCAATAATGGACGATCCATATTAACATATTATGCAAATACAATCTCACGTGGAAGCTCTTGAATAAGCTTCTTCATTACACCTACTAACGGAAATCTGAAATATGAGTTACTAGGGTTGTTTAATGTTAAAGCTCTTCAAAACCAATATTGTTTTCCTATGTCTATCACTACACAATGTAGTTAAAATTGAACATGAACCTCTCAGATGTTGTATATCAAGTGTTTAATGATAAGGGAAAATTGTGTAAGGAGAACGACTACTTTTAAAAAATTTAGAAAACAAATATATATTCCTCTATTTTGTTTTTCTCAAAAAACTTTGGTTAATCCTCCATTTTGATGAGATAAGTAAAGACGTAAATGACTTGGGTGAACACACCGACGGAATTTACTGTTATAATTAGCAAATTAAACCATCTGGAGAGAGAACTCCATAGAAAACCCATAAAGTTGTGCATAATAGTTGAAACATGTAAGGAAATGTATTTGTAGTCCCCAGCTGACTTCTTCTTCGCCATCCCCAAAATGTACCCCTGCAAATCCCAAAATATTTAAGTACGAACATACTTCTTATTGTTTTCGAGCATTAAGTGCAAAAATATATTCATTTGCTAATATGATGGCTGGTTAGTCGTAGTTCAATGAAGATTTTAAGTAGTTTTGCTCAGACTATATAAGAAATTCTTGAGTAATAATAACATAATAAGATAAATAATTTACTTCAAAAATTTTTATGAAAATAACTGTTAAGCAAAGAATGTTGAAGGAAAAAAACATAGAAAGAATTACATCCGGCCTGAGGGGGAAAAATTGCCAGATCGATCTAACTGTCAATATCTTCTAAATGCTATTAACTTTGGGATTACTCATATTATTACGCTACTTTAAGCACCTCATTACATGGTAGAGAAAATGATAATTAAAAAAACAAGAGAAGAAATTAATACTCCTGTCTAGGAATATAAGTTCATCATACTCACACTGGAGATGCACGAAGTGGAACAGTGATGACCACTACTAGAAATCAGCTAAAAAGCGACCACAAAAAGCGATCAAAGTTGGTCTCTTTTTGTCCAAAAGCGACCAAAAAGCGACCGAACAGGCCTGGTCACAATTCAGGTGGTCACAACACAATTGCGACCAAAGTTGGTCGCTAATTTGCGACCAACTTTGGTCTCTACCACAAAAGGACCAAACATTCCGGAAAACCATATAGAGACCAACTTTGGTCGCAAATTAGCGACCAACGTTGGTCTTTATATGTTTTTCCTAATTAATATAATCTGGGAAATTGCGACCAACGTTGGTCGCAAATTAATTAATTTTTATTTTTTAACTTTTATTTAGCGACCAAGGTTGGTCGCAAACCTGAAGAACAGAAAAATTTAATTTACAGGTTGCGACCACCGTTGGTCGCAATTTATATTTTTTTTAAATTTTTGTTAAGCAACCAACCTTGGTCGCTAAACTAAGAACAGAATAATTTTAATTTACAGTTAGCGACCAAGGTTGGTCGCAATACTCCCAGATTTTAAAAATCTGGGTAGTATAGCAACCAACCTTGGTCGCTATACCTGAACAGTGTTAAAATCTGAGCAGTTTAGCGACCAACGTTGGTCGCTAATTTCCAGATTTATTTTTTTCAGTAAAAAGAGACCAACTTGAGACCAACGTTGGTCGCTTTTCTTGGTTCATTTTTTCCAGAAATCGCCTGTTTTGGCAGCTACACCACCTGCCAGCTTACCAAAATCCTAAACAGGCATTTTATGTCATAAACGACGACAACAACAACAATAAACGACGACGACAACAACAACGAACCAAATTCGTTTATGGAATTTTATGCCATAAACAACAACAACAATGACAACAACAACAACAACAACAACAACAACAACATTAAAAGTAACAAAGTATAAAGTTCAATAAAACTTATACATAAGCTAACCAAAATAAGTTAAATGTTATTACAATTCAAGGATTATTAATGTCTACATCATTAGTGTCATCGTCCAATGAAGTGTCATCACCAAGATGGTATGGATAAGGGTGTTGTTGTATAGGACCGAAGAGATGATAACGGGGAGGACAGGAGGAAGTAGCACGGGGAGGGCGAGCCTCTGGCGATGACTCACGAGACCGGGGAATCGGAAAAGCGCCAGAAGCCAAGAGAGATTTGAGCTGCTCTTGTATGGCAATATACTGAGCATCTCTAACCTTCTCTCTTTCCTTGGAGGCTTCTAGCTCGGCTGTGAGCTTTGCCACATTCTCCCGCATAGCGGAGAGGTTCTCCCATCAAGTTGCTCCGCTTGCGCGGAAGTACCTATTCCTTGCATTCCACACTTATAGCGGTGGAATTTCTTAGTGGGAAGCCCGTATATCTTCCCCCATTTTGGAACGCCAGCAGCCTGCGTCCATAGTCTTTCAACATCCTCGTCCGACGGTTGGATTGGGTCGCCCAATGAAGATGGTGGCTGGCTGCATATGAATTCTTCAACCTCAGCTGTGAAGCGACTCTATAAGAAAAATTACATTGAATTAGTATTTCAAAAGTTATATAAAAGTAAATCAAAGTACTTAATGAAAATTGAAAACTTACATGTACAGTCGAGGCTCGGCCCTCGACCCACCTTTCTTCATCCGAATCTTTCTTTTTCTTGACAATATGAGTCTCCTTGAATAACTCATTTTGCCTCATCGGACGGCCCAACTTCTTCTCCTGAAAACTCATAAATTTTAGTTAATAAACAGAGTAGACGTTGAAAATTAAAATTAAATTAAGCAATTACGTACCATTTCCTCTTTATTGTACCGAGGCTGATCGCACCTCCAGTGTGCAGGGAGCCTTCCTTCTCCAAAGCACGAGCTTTCTTTCCTTGCTCGCTCTTCTTTAAGAAATTTGCGATTAGCCATTGCCTTTGCAGATCATCCCATAGATGATCAAGCAACCAGGAGGGCTTCTGGTTCGACTTTCTAGCTTTGGAAAAGCAATGTGACAACCGCTTGCGAGCCTTGAGATGGAAGTTTGAAGCTACATCCGCACTATAGCGATGTTCCCATACACACTTGCTCTATATTTCAAAAGTTAAGTATTTAGATGGAAATATCATAAATATAAATAATTGTACAATTTCCATCTAAATATAAATAATTGTACTGCTTAAAAGAATATTTATACCTTAAATTCATTGAAAATTTGCTCCTTAAGCGAGAATGGGAAATCACTCCAAGTCGCATAAGGGCCATCATATAGCTTTCTAGTGGCTTGGGTGATTATCCTTGTAGTAACATTACTAGGGATGAACCTTTAATGTAATTAGAAAAAGACACATTAATATCTTAGTAAAACCGTACAAAACAATAAACGTAAAAAATAACAAATAACTCTTACCTGTCACCCTCAGGGACTATGATGATCCTGCCATATTGATCACGATGCACCTCCTCGTCATCATCACCATCACCGTCCGAACTATGTACATCAGAGGCATGTGTGGAAGGTGTAGGGGGATCAGAGCTAGTGTCTCGCAGGCGAAGGCCTGTAATAGATGGAGTCCCAGATGAAGATGACTGCGAGCCCTGCGACATAGTTGTATCGGCCGCAGGGGGACGTGTCACTGATTGCTGTGACTCGAGTGGCTGCGACCCGAGTAGCAGCAACCCCAGTGGCTGTGACCCCAGTGGCTGCGACGCTGATGCCCGTGATCCTTGTGGATGTGACATGGATCGATGCGGTCCATGAGATGCAGATAGCTGAGATCCACGTGGATGTGCAGCAGCTAGACTGTATGTCGGACGTACAATCCTATGCCCCTGTGATGAAAGACCTGGTGTCTGCACGAAGGTGTAGGGCTGGTGATGCTGTGGCAGCTCAGAATAGCCCTGGGGTGGAGGAAAAGACGTAGGCATAGGCAACTTTGGAACGGCAGGACAAGTTGGAGTATAATCTTCTACCCTCCTCTTTGGTTTCCTAGCCTTTTCTCGACCCCGAGAACTACTATTTCATTGTTACCTCGACCCTTGCCTGTCATCTGCATAATATAATACATATTTAGATTGAAATATATAAAGAAAATATATAGCTATAAACGAGAGTTGTTAAAGAAACCAACTATTTAAAGCTCATCGTCGTATAGTGCCTGTTGGGCTTATTCCTAGCACATGCCACATTACTCTCAAAATAATAAGAGCAAAAATGGGCAGTCTCCTTTGTAAGATACGCTTAGCATATAGATCCTTCAACCCTATTCCTCTGCCTAACGAATTGTTTGCATTTGCCGATTGTCCTATCATAATTTCAGGTTAGCCAAGAACATTAAAATAAAATAGAAAATTACATCAAACATATAATATTACCTCTCAAATGGATACATCCATCTGCATTGAACGGGCCCTCCAAGTCGTGCCTCGTGTACAAGGTGGATTGGAAGTTGTTCCATCACATCAAAAAACCACATGGAAATATCCTTTCCAGCTTAGAAGAGGTGACACAAATGTTCTGGTCCATCTGCAGTAGGTTTTCTTCCCTTAACGTGGAAGAACACATGTCTTTGAAGAACAAACTGATCTACTATGATGGGTTTCCAGATTCTTTCAGGCAAACTACTAAATGCAATAGGCAGTAAGGTCTCCATGAAGACATGACAGTCATGTCTTTTCAAATGACTCAACTTTCCGGCCTCAATATCAACTTTTCGCCCAAAATTAGACGCATAACCCTCAGGCATCTTCAGTTTCGTTACCCAATCACAAATTTGCCGTCGTTCCTCCGAAGTGAATGTGTAACTTGCTTTGGGTTTGAACACCTTACCATTGTATGCTGTTTGCAAGTGTAGTTCAGGCCGCCTGCAATATTCTTGCAAATCCATTCTAGCCTTTGCATTATCCTTGGTCTTACCTTTAACATCCATCACTGTATTGAACAGATTATCAAAATAGTTCTTCTCAATGTGCATGACATCAAGGTTGTGACGGAGAAGATTATCCTTCCGATAAGGCAAATCCCAAAATATACTCCTTTTCACCCAATTGTAAGTAACATCGTATCCTGGGAATCTATAAGGTGGAGCTTCAGTAACTTTACTGAAGCTCTGGACCTCTCCCAAATTTCCTCTCCTGAAAGTATCGGAGGTGGAAAATCACATTCAATTTTATTCTTTCTGAATGCATTTTTCATCCTTCTAAACTCATGATCAGGAGGCAAGAACTGACGATGACAATCAAACCATGATTGTTTTCGACCATACTTCAAAGTGAACGCTTTATTATTTTCCATGCAGTATGGACAAGCTAGCTTCCCAGCAGTCATCCACCCAGACAACATTCCATACGTAGGAAAATCATTAATTGTCCACATTAAATTGGCACGTGAATTAAAATTCTGTTTGGTTGATATGTCATATGTTTCAACACCATCATACCACAATTGTTTTAGCTCATCAATCAGTGGTTGTAAATATACATCAATTAAGATTTTTGGATTACGTGGACCAGGGATAATACATTTCAAGAATATGTATGGACTAGTCATGCCCAACTCTGGTGGTAGATTATATGGTGTAAGAAAGACAGGCCAACATGAATAAGGTGTTGCAGAAACAGAAAATGGGGTGAAGCCATCAGCACACAAACCCAACCGAACATTCCTCGGTTCACTAGCATAATCCGGATACGTCCTATCAAAGTGCTTCCAAGCTTCTCCATCAGAAGGATGACACATAACACCGGGTGGTCTTCTATTTTCAAAGTGCCACCTCATATGAGGAGCAGAGCTCATCGACGCATATAACCTCTTTAACCTAGGTATAAGAGGAAAATAATGCATCGACTTGATAGCGACCATCTTCTTGCTGGAAAGACTCTTGAAACGAGGCTTTCCGTAGAATTTACAACTGTCCAGACCTGCATCATCTTTATAGTATAACATGCAACCATCTTCACAACAATCAATTCTCATTGACGAAAGTCCTAACTTAGAAACCAATCTCTTTGCCTTATAGAAATCAACAGGTAAGTCGACATTACGGTCGACTAGTTCACGCATAAGGTCAACGAAAGAGTCCATGGCTCCTTGAGAAATATTCCAGTCAGATTTCATACTTAGTAATCTAACTGCAACAGACAACTTAGAGTGCGGACTTCCGTTGCGTAGTGGACGACTAGCTTCCTCTAATTGTTCAAAAAAATATTTTGCCTCATCATTAGGAGTTTGTTCAATATTTTCATTGGAATCACCCCCAAAGTGCATCCCAAAAGCATCCGAAACCATATGACGAATTCCGGAATCACTATTTGTATTCTCCACCGACCTACTACTTTCACCCACAACTAGATTATGAAATATCCCATGGCTACCATCGATCTCTCCATGATTAGTCCACACAAAGTAAATTTCTATAAACCCCTTTCTATAAAGATAAACCTTAACTTCATCCGGTTTTCCAAACTTCATACAGTCGCACTTAACACAAGGGCACCTAATT
>MCJB01014291.1:0-166330 GCA_002018475.1 Nicotiana obtusifolia | reverse complement strand
CTTAAATGATGACCTTACTTGTTTCCCTTTTTGACATGCATCACAAATAGAGTCTTTTTCGAACTTCATTTTTGGAATTCCAATTACTAGGTTTTAGAAATCAATTTATTTAAATGATTCATGCTGATGTGAGCTATTCTACGATGCCACAACCATGTATCTTCCTCTTTACTTATGACACACTTAGCAATGTTTGAGGAAGTATTTTCTAAATCAACCATATAAATGTTGTCAATTCTATTACCTTGTAGAATTACCTCATTATCATTAAGGCGTTCTACAGTGCAACACTTAGAATTGAAGGTCACACGATTTTCCTTGTCACATAATTGACTTATGCTCAAGAGATTATGTTTGAGACCTTTAACTAATAAAACATCATCAATAGAGGAGGAAGGGTTTTTGCCTACTGAACCAATGCCGATAATCTTCCCTTTATTGTTGTCACCAAATATGACATTCCCTCCTTTTGTTGGTTTGATGTTTGAAAACTTGGATGCATCTCCGGTCATGTGCTTGGAGCATCCGCTATCAAGGTACCAAAGTACACTTGATGCCTTCAAGCACACCTGCAGTCAATTTAATGACAGGATTAGGTACCCAAGTACTTTTGGGTCCTTTCGGGTTAGTGGCAGAGGAATATGTATCATTTTGAGTAATGTGTCTATGCCGTGTGTAGCATGCCGGTGCTATATGACCTATTTTACTACAATAGTGACATACTACATTTGGGTTTCACATATATCTAGGGGAATAATACTCTCTAGATTTATAGGGATTTTTCTTAGGAAATACTACATTATTTCTCTTAGGAAATACTACATGGTTTTTCTTAGCATTGTTGTTCAAGGGTCGTTTAGTCGATTGAGTTCTATACCTAGTGTCTTTCTTCCTAGGTGGTTTGTTTCTAGATTTACTAGGTTGTTTACTCTTTTTCATGAACCCTATTCCTTGTTTACTAACTTGTACATGATCAATAAGAAGGTTCAAATCCTTTTGATGCTTGTTGAATTTGCAAAGAGAAGCTTCTAACTTTTCTATGTGAGCCTTAAGGGATTTGCAAGAATTACAAGAATTATTTGAGTTTTCGGGTTTATCGGCACTTCTTTTTCCAAAAAATTTATTCTCTTCTCTAAGTTTCTCATTTTCCTTAGACAATTTTTCTATCTCTTTTTCGGAGTCTAGGAAATTCTTTTTCAAAACTTTGTGTTTATTTTTCATGCCGACAAATTCGTCATAGAGTTCTTCAAAAGCGTTTTGCAATTCTATTAATGAATAAGAATCTTTAGGGAGTTTAGTACTAACCTGTTCATCTTCTTGAGGAGTATCCTCAATGGCCATGAGACAAAGATTTGCGACTTCATCCTCATCGCTTAATTCGTTGCCTGAGTCGTCTTCCTCCCAAGACATGAAAACCCTTTGTTTATTGATGGGCTTTTTCTTTTCAGTTTTTGTATTTGGGCAGTTTGGTTTGATGTGCCCATTTTCTCCGCATCCATAGCTCTTTGGAGGTGCTTACTTTTTGGTCTTTTTATCACGTTCCCTTCTCATGAATTTTTGGAACTTCTTGACGACCATTCCGTACTCTTCATCACTACTTGAATCTTTGTCTTCTTTGGTTTCCTCTTTTGAGGTTGATGATTTTAGAGCCAAGCTCTTCTTTTTCTTTTCATCACCAAAGACAATAGATTTGTTAAGGTGAGTAGTTTCATAAGTGATGAGATTACCTCTTAACCCATCATAGGTTACTGTCGTGGAGGCGGTAGCTTCTTGGATTGCATCTACTTTTGATTGCCACTCCGGTTTAAGGCTTCGGAGTATTTTTCTTACGATCTCTTCTTCGGAAAATACTTTTCCAAGAGCATCTAGATCGTTGATAATATTAGAAAACCTTTCAAAGGTTTTCTCTATCTTTTCATCGTCCTTCATCCTAAATAATTCATATTCATGTGTTAGGAGATCAATTTTTGCTTTACGGACTTGGGACGTACCTTCGTATGTGATTTCGAGTTTGTTCCACATTTCTTTGGCAGTTTTACATCTTGAGATTTTCCGGTAATCATCCGGATTTACTGCGCAATAAAGCATGTTGATAGCTCGTGCATAGGCTTCAACTTTTCTTATATCATCATCATTGTATTCCTTTTCTGGCTTAGGAATTTGCTCCTCACCGTTTTCAATTATTTGCCATAATTTTAAATCGGTAGCTCGTACGTATATCCTCATACGTTCCTTCCAATAGGTGTAGTTTGTTCCGTCGAAGAGAGGTGGTCTCGACATGGATTGACCTTCACCTATTCCTGCATACAAATTTCTAGAAGAAGCCATTTGATCGTTTTCTCTACCGGTTAAGGTTTGAAGAGAATTAGGCTCTGATACCACTTGTTAGAATATATGCACAACGCTAGAGGGGGGTGAATAGCGTTTTAAGGAACTTTGTCTAATTTTCGCAAACAAGATATATAATTGAAAGCTTAAGTGCGAAAATAAGATTGCGAGAAATAAAGTGCGGAAATATAAATGAGAACTTACACAACAATGTATAGTGGTTCACTACAACTTGTAGCTAGTCCACTCCTCAAGATCACACTTGAGTATTTCACTATCTCTGTCAAGCTTACGGGTGCTTAACAAACCGTTACAACCACAAAGACTTGATCACACAAGCTTTGCAAATGTTAGACTTGCGGGTGCCTAACCAACCGTTCCACAAAGACTTGNGGGGGGGGGGGGTGAATAGCGTTATAAGGAACAATTAAAAATTTTCGCAATATAGATGAGCAATTCAAAAAGCTTAAGTGCGAAAATGAAATAGCGAAGAATAAAATGCGGAATATAAAAGAAGGCGTACACAACGATATATAGTGGTTCACTATAACTTGTAGCTAGTCCACTCCTCAAGAATCACACTTGAGTATTTCACTATCTCCGTTAAGCTTGCGGGTGCTTAACAAACCGTTACAACACAAACTCTTGAATCACACAAGGTTTGCACAACAACCACGAACACTTGAATCACACAAGCTTCGTGAATCAACAAGGAAGACACTCTTCCTTAAAAACAACAAGGGACAACTTCCCTTAAGTGTATGACAACACAATTTGATCACTCCAATAGAACTCTCACAAAAGTAGATGAAGTGAAGAAAGTTTAGCACAAGAACACAACTTTGATCTTCAAGAAAATGGCTCAATATAGCTTAATTGATTATGAAAACTTGAAGCAATGTAATCTTATAAATTGGATGAAGTGTTGTGTTTAAATGAGGTTTAAGAGGGTGTATTTATAGCCCCAAAACCTCATAGATCCGTTGGGAATAGTTGGCTATACTTTTATTTAACTTAAACAAGAGTTTAGGGACAAAAAATCTTCTGTCCGTTACCAACAATCGATTGTTAACTTCACACAATCGATTATTAACAAAAACTAGCTGTTATAGCCCAACGGTAACTCCAACAATCGATTGTTTCAACTTGACAATCGATTGTTAAAGTCTCTGGAACCATAATAATCGATTGTCTCACTCTGACAATCGATTGTTGGAGTTTACTGGAATTGATGGCCAGTGTTCAGTGACAA
Organism: Nicotiana obtusifolia; assembly: GCA_002018475.1. Classification (NCBI taxonomy): domain Eukaryota; kingdom Viridiplantae; phylum Streptophyta; class Magnoliopsida; order Solanales; family Solanaceae; genus Nicotiana; species Nicotiana obtusifolia. The sequence continues at coordinate 162,750 of MCJB01014291.1, read as the reverse complement.
TCGATTGTCTAATGTAGACAATCGATTGTTGGACTGGTTCCAACATCGATTTGATTAATAATTGTAAAAACAATTGTTTTAAAAAGGTTTCAATGGTTATTTTGAAAACGTTTTTAGACTTTGAGCCAAGTTCTTAAAAACGAGAGTTGATTCAAGATAACATTAAAACTCAAAACAAAATTAAGGCTAAAGACGACATCTTTGGTCTTCAATCTTTTGCTTCATCAACTTGTTCCATTTATTGATTTGCATTTTAGCATCTTGAGAGCTTGACTTGTAATCATAACAAGGTCCATAGCAATCTCGGCATTTCATCAATAATGGTTTGTTGATTATCAAAACCTACAACAAGACGCAAAGTCATTAGTTAAGGTTTCATCAATATGAATGCGTTTCCAACAGGGGGTTCTTGGGATCAATTCTTGCTGCTTGCGGAGTTTTTTTTTCAACAACAGTTACCAGTCGAGCATTCAGATGGCCACGTATGAGGCTTTGTATGGTACGCGGTGGCGGTCTCAGATTGGTTGGTTTGAGCCGGGTGAGGCTAGGCTATTGCGTACAGACTTGGTTCAGGATGCTTAGGAAAAGGTTAAATTGATTCAAGATCGACTTTGTATAGCCTAATCCATACAGAAGATTTATGCGGATCAAAAGGTTCGTGATGTTACATTCATGGTTGGGGAGCGGGTCTTGCTCTGGGTTTTTCCCATGAAAGGTGTTACGAGGTTCGGGAAGAAGAGCAAGTTGAGCCCTAGGTATATCGAACCTTTTGAGATTCTTGAGACGGTTGAAGAGGTGGCCTACATACTTGCACTACCAACTAGTCTAGCTGCATTTCATCCAATGTTCCACGTTTCTATGCTTCGGAAGTATCATGATGATCCGTGTCATGTATTGGATTTCAGCTCAGTCTAGTTGGAGAAGGATTTATCTTCTGTTGAGTAGCCAGTGGCCATTTTGGACCGGCAGGTTCAAAAGTAGAGGTCGAAGAACATTGCTTCAGTGAAGGTTCAGTGGAGTGGTCACCCAGCCGAGGAGGCGACTTGGGAGACCGAGCATGATATGCATAGCCGTTATCCTTATCTTTTCAATATTTCAGGTAAGTCTCTACACTCGTTCCCGGATGAACGTTTGTTTTAAGAGGGAAGGATGTAATGACCCTGCCTGTCATTTTGAGTATCTTAGCCCCGATCCCCTAATTTATGCTTCGTCTATGTTATATTGTGGCTATGTGACTCGTCGGGATGTTTGGTTTTGGCTTCGGGTGAGTTTTGGAGTAAAATGGGACACATAGTCCCAAAGTTGGAAGGTTAAGTCGTAAGAGTTGACCGTAGTTTGAATTGTCTGAAGACGACTCCAGAATGGAGTTTTGATGGTTCCAACAGGACCGTATGGTGATTTTGGTCCGGAGCATTTCCGAAGGTTGATTGGAGGTTCGTAGGTCATCTCGGCATGATTTGGTGAAAGTTGGAAATTAAAGGAATTTGTGAAGTTTGACCGGGAGTTGACTTTAATTATATCGGGGTCCAATTCTGATTCTGAAAGTTGGAATAGGTCCGTAATGTCAATTATGACTTGTGTGAAAAATTTGGTGTTAATCAGAGTTGTTTTGGTATGAATCGGTGCTGGTTTCGGAATTCGAAAGTTCATAAGTTCTTAGGCTTGAATCGATGCGTGATTCATAATTCTAGTGTTGTTTGATGGGATTTGACGCTCTGAAGTATTTTAGGACTTGTTGGTATACTTGGACGGGTTCCCGGGTGTGATTCAGATCGAATCCGGAACAAAATTGGACTTGTAAGAATTTGCTGAAGCAGGGGTGGTTCTGGTGTCTTCGCACCTGCGGAGGGATTGGCCGCAGGTGCAGACTCGCAAATGCGAGCCACTGGTTGCAAAAGCGGATTTCTCCTAACCAGCTGGGATCGCAGGTGCGATCATTTGTCCACAGAAGCGGGCTCGTAGATGCGAGCTTTTATCCGCAGAAGCAAAACTCTGGGACTAAAGCTGGGGCCGCACCTGCGATGGGTTTTTTGTAGGTGCGGCGTCGCAAATGCGACTAAGTGACCACAGATGCGAATTCACTGGGTTAAAAAAGGAAGAATTCGAGGGTTTGGTTCATATTTCATTTTGGGATTTTTGGAGATCGGTTTGAGGCGAACTTTCAAGGGATTTTCAGAGGAATTCTTGCGGTAAGAGTTCTTGACTTGATTTTTGTTAAATTATACTAATCTATCATTATTATTAGCATGTAATTAAGGATTTGAGTTGGAAAATTAGGGAAAAAGAGTAAAAGTTCTTAGACTATATTTTTGGGTTTTGAAAGGCAAAATGAGGTCGGATTTGAATAATTTTTGTATGGTTGGACTTGATATCGAATGGGTGTTCGGATTTTATAATTTTTGTCGAGCTCTGAGACGCGGGCCCTGGTTGATTTTTGGGGCGATTTTTCAAATCTTTACTAAGATCATTATTTTATTTTTTAAATTAGTTTCCTATAGTTATATTTATAGTATGAAATTTATTTTGGCTAGATTCGAGCCGTTCGGAGTTGGAAAATCTAGGAAAAAGTCTTATAGTTGATTGATTTAGCGTGGTTTGAGGTAAGTGAGTTGTCTAACCTAGTATGAAGGAAATTCCCCTTCGGATTTGGTATTGTTGTGATAATTGTGACATTTGGAAGCCGTGGATGCAAGGCACGGGCTAAATGTTGAGATTTCAGTTTAGCTAGGTAGTTTCTCTTCCATTCTTTAATTGATTTACTTTAGCATGTTATAGCCACCATGTTTAGTCTAATTTCACATGTCTACTTGTCTTATTTCTTATTTGCAACTCGTACTACATGTTTAGTTGAATTACTTGCTTTCTTAATTCCATATTCATTATTTTACTGTGGGATTCTTTACTTGAAATTTGCCATCCTTTAAGTATCTTGCTGTTGAGTTTGGTGTTGAGTTGCAAAGACCTTGGTTTCGATTGAGGCAAAGTGTAAGCTGTGAAACATCAATTTATTGAGTTGTTATGCTTTTGGCATTCGTGTTATTGTTGAGATGGTTGTTTTATTATTTTTCACGAGGTTTATACCGTGCTGTTGTTACTATTTGCACGAGGTTTCTGCCGTGCCGTTGTTACTATTTATACGCATGTGGTTGTATAAGGTTTGGGTGTTGAAACGCATGCAGTGAGATAAGGTGGACTTGATACACGTGACTGGTATGGAAACTACTAGAAGCCGTGCAGTGTGATAAGGTGGCTTAAAACGCGGGGTGCTATTTCGGGACAAATGATTTTTCAAAACTAAATGTATAGAATCCCGCGATGATATAAGGAAACAATGTGAGATACTTTTATGATTTGGGACTATGAGGTGGTACCTCGGTAGGGCCCCCTGTTGATCTTTCTCTATTGCTGTATTTGTTTTGGTTGTTGTCTCCTTAACTTGTAAAATTATTGTTTTCCTTTTGTGGTGTATTAACTGCATTGATTCCGTGTTGTTAAATTTTTGTAGATTCTTTATTGTTTCACTTTCTTTGTCATTATCATTGTATCATTATGACTTCTGTCTTGTTTTCTTATTATCTATAGTAGGGCCTTGACCTGACCTCGTCTCTACTTTACCGAGGTTAGGCTTGGCACTAACTGGGTATCGTTGTGGTGTACGCATACTATGCTTCTGTACATGTTTTGTGTAGATCCAGGTACATCTTATCAGTCGCAAGACTAGTGCGCTGAGCTTGCTTTTGGAGATTTCAAGGTACACTTGCCCACTTCTGCAGGCCTCGGAGTCCCCTTCCATCCTGTTCTTCCTTATTTCATTTCACTTTTATAGACAATGATGTATAGGATTGCTTAGCACTATACATAGAGCTTGTGACTTATATCTCACCAAGTCTGTGGAGGTGAATGTATTGAGTTTACAGATTTTATTTATGAAATTGTTGGAATTTTGAAATTATAAGCTTTTATTTAATGTTTCCGCATGTTGTTATACTTACCTAGTCTTAGAGACTAGGTTCCGTTACGACATCCTATGGAGAAATATTGGGGTCGTGACACTTTCGAACAAGCCTCCAACCAGCCAAATCGAGCAAATTATTGATCAAACGATTCAAAATCAGCTTTAGAAACTACACATTAATGAAAGAGGTTAAATTTTGATTATTTTTTAAAAAGTCAACAAAAGTCAACCCCTTCCGCTTGGTCAAAATTCGAGATTCGGACCAAAACACGATTACCCATTCACCCCCCGAGCCCGGTTATGTGATTTGTTTCAAAATCTGACCTCAATTTGAGGTTTAAATCTCAATTTTATAAAAATCTCTAATTTCTAGCCAAATCCCTCATTTCTACCTAAATCTTTAATTTGATGTTGAAATCTCATGAAAAGTAATGTGGAATTGAAAAGAAATGGATTAAAGTCACACACTAATGAATTTGGGAAGAAAAGTCTTTTGGAAAATCGCCTCTAGAGTGTTTAGGGTTGAGAAATTGTGTAAAATGAGCTAATCCCGATTTTTCCCTCTTTTACCTAGCTGCAGATGTCGCATATGCGATATCTTGTTTGCAATTGCGACCACCGTAAATGTGAAGCATAGTTCACAAATGCGAACTATGCATCAGAAGCCCAGAAGTTGCAATTGCGATAAAAAGTTCACAATTTGCGAAAAGATTCACCTTCGCAATTGCGGACAATGCCTTTGCAATTTCGAAGATCACCCAAAAGCACATTGAGTCGCAAATGCGACTCATGGAACACAAAAGCGGCCACTGATAGTTCCAAAATGCGAACAAGTTCCTTGCAATTGCAATATTAGCCCAGTCCAACCCATACTCGTAAATGCGAGCTATAGTTCGCAAAAGCAAGGCTCGCAATTGCGAGCCAGACCTCGCAAATGCAAGATCTGCAACAAAGCACTAGAGCTTGAAAGACACCAGCTATCTTTGTAGTATCCAAACTCATCTGTAACATGTCCGAAACTCACCCGTGCCCGAGCCCGAGCCCCTCAGGCTCCTAACCAAACAAGCACACAAGTGTAATAACATCATATGAACTCGCTCACGCGATCAAATCACCAAAATAATATCTAAATCTACAAATTGAACCTCAAAATAAATAAAATTTCAAAGGGAACTTAAGAACGGCTAGAATCATATATTTACCTATAACCTCATGAATACAAATATATAAATTCTACTCAAACCATAATCATTTTCGTGGTCTAATCCTATTTTTACCAAAACTTAGGCTTTTCAACAAAATCCTAAAATTTTCACATTTTACATGTTAAAATCTACCCGTAATCCATGTATTAAACTCACACTATATAGAGATTACTTACCTCAATGTGCTAGATGAAAAACCCTCCCAAATAGCTCTAAAATCAGCCACAAGTTGATCGAGATGAATAAATTAAGCTAAAGTCCCATTTTTAATCAAGTCTACTGCCCATCGATCCTTCTTCGCGATCGCGGAAGAAGCCTCACAATCGCGAAGACAAAACTTGCCCGGGCCCAAGATTTTTTCACCGTGAACGCAATGGAAGACTCATGATCGCAAAGTCTTGCCCAGCCTAAGCCTCGCGAACACAGTCAGACCTTCGTGAATGCGAAGAGTAATGGCTACTGACCTCCCCAGGCCCCTTTCTTCTATGCGAACACGGACCTGCCCATGCGAGCGCGAATGACACAGGCCCTAAACCTTCCGGAAAGTTACTTGTTGACCTTGAACATGAAGAGAAGAATGCCCAGTCCCCTAATTCTTTCTCCGCGAGCGCAATGCCACCTCCGCATTTGTGAAGAAGGAAACCAGAACCAGCATATCAACAATTTCAGACTTAGCTCTGGGTGGCGCGAAATTCACCCGAGCCACCTGGGACCCCGTTCCACTGCACCAACAAGTCCATAAACATAATATCGACATACTCTAACCCGTGGAACACGTAAAACAACATCAAAACTAAGAATCGCACCCCAAAACCAAATTGATCAACTTATGAACTTCAAACTTCTTCAACTAGCTCCGAGGGCATCGAATCATACTTAGACAACGTGGAATAACGACAAATTTTGCGTACAACTCATAAATTACCATACGGACCAATTCTCGGGCTTCAAATTCCAAACGGATCTGGATTACACCAAACTCTACTTCAAAGCAAATTTAATGAACTTGATAACCTTCAATGCGCCAATTCCACAATTAAGCACCGAAATGCTCCCGAATCACCCGAAACTCGATCCGGATACATGCTCAAGTCCAAAATAATTATACAAACCCACTAGAACTATCAAATTCCAGTTCCGAGGTCAATTATTCAAAATGTTGATTCAAGTCAAACTTGGCCATCTTAAGCCACTATTAAGGAACTAAGTGTTCTGATTTCAACCTGAACCCTTCCAAACCCGAACCAACCATCCCCGCAAGTCATAAAACAGCAAGAATACATACAGATAGTCTTAATTAGGGGAATGGGAATCTAGAAGCAAAATGACCGATCACATCGTTACAGTGTGCTCCAACATTGTAAATGTTGTTGACGTCATTAGATGCCATATCAAATTTTTACTAAGGGAAAAATAAAAAGTTTTAGTAACGGACGAACGGATCAAAGCAATTATGCAGCCGTCTATATCCTACGGTGGGCGCCAAACTGTTTACCCGTAAAACGGTACTATTGAATTTATAGCGTGGTTTATAGACACACGAATCGATTTGACCAAAAAATGAGAAATAAATAAGAACAGGAATAAGATTAATGACTAAATTTAAAGAAGATACCAATCCTGACTCGGAACTTAGCCTTTCCGAGGACAGAAGTAAAAGCAATTGTTCAGGTGTTCAAATTGAGCGCAACAAGCTAATAGATTATAGCTTTTGTGTACAAAGTGTTTCATTTCCCTACAATGGTTGTTAAACCTGCTATTTAAAGCCCCATTTAGGGGGACAAGATCCTAAAATCAAGATCCTCTTGAATGATAAATAAAATTGCCATTGATGGGTACATAACGGCTGGCTTTAAAGACAGATATTCTCTGAAACGGTTGTCCAATGAATGTTGCCCAATGGCAATGCTGCAAATCTTTGTTGTTGGTTGTTCTGATTTCGGGGCTTGTTCAGTGCTGATTGCTTGCTGCTTGTAGCCGGTGACAACTATTTGCTTACTCATATCCACCCATCTTCAGTGTCACGTGTCACACCGCCATTCACCCACTTGTCATCAACCAGTTTTACCGCATATATATATATACATATATATATATATATATGTATATATATATATATGTATGTATGTATATGTTTGGACATTGTTAAAATTCAATAGAAAACTTTCTCCAAGCCTATATAGTGCTTACAAATAATGAAGCAAACAGAACTAATCCCCTTCACTATCCGTGCTTAAGGTCAAACCAAACAATTTTTGCACTAGGATATTGATTGTGCGCAAAATATTTTCTATTCTATCAGTGTAATTTGTTGTGCATAGATTATAAAGTTACATGTAATTACATTTTAGGTAATAAATGGTGCCAACATTTGTAACAGTGTTCGTCGACGTAAAAACTTAAATAAAGTCAATATATTTGCAAAAAAAATCACTTTAGCTGATAATATTTGTCTCATCCACATAAATAGTGAGCCGACCAAGTTAAAGAAAACGTTAGTTGAATTTCTAATATGTCTTAGCATTGGCATGTGCAATGAGTCATCCAATGGCCTCAAGAAAAGGCTTCAATCCCATCCCCAACCCCGACCCTAATTAATTTGTAATAGTTGATATCTTAACCATCCCTTTAGTAGATAGAGAAAAAGGGAAAACACAGAGGAAAAATGACAGAAAAAGAACACAGAAAGATTGATGAGTTATTATTTAAAAAATTACTCTTTTTCTTAACTCTTTTGTATATTTAATCCAACTCCCTCAATTGTTTGAGATTTTGATGAGATATCGGATGGACATTAAGTTTTCTCTCTCTCTCTCTCTCTCTCTCTCTCTCTCACATTTTTCCTTCCACAAACTATTTAAATATATATATAGAGAATAGCCACAGATTCCTTAGGTCCAAAGATGTAACGATCAGGTCGGTCGTTTTGAGCATTTTAGCTCGTTTCTCCTGTTTGATGCCTTACATATGTACATTTGTGATTATGGGACTTGCCGGAGTGGTAGCTTTGGTTTCGGGGAAATATTTGGAGCGAATTGGGACACTTAGTCCCAAGGTTGGATACTTGAGTTATAAGATTTGACCGAAGTTTGATATTTGTGTAGACGATCCCGGAATGGTGATTTGATGGTTCCAATAGCTTCACATGGTGATTTGGCCCTCGGGCATACGTCTAGATTTGGATTTGGAGGTTCCTAGGTTTTGGCTTGAATTGGCGAAAGTTGGAAAGTTGAAGGTTTAGAAGGTTGATAGGTTTGACTGAGGGTTGACTTTGATAGTATCGGGTTCATATTGTGGTTCCGGGAGTTGGAGTAGGTCCATTGTGTCATTCTAGACTTGCATACAAAATTTGAGGTCATTCCCAGTTGTTTAGACTTGTTCGGCGTAAGTTTTGAATTCCGCAATTTGCTTTAGTTCCTTAGGCTTGAATTTAGGTACGATTCGTGGTTTTGATATTCTTTGGTGTGGTTTGGTTTCTCGAGTAAGTCCGTGTTATGTTTTGAGATTAGTTGGTGTGATTGGAAGGGGTCCGGGGGCCTTAGATGTGTTTCGAATCATTTTCAGACCATTTCACCATATTTCTCATGACTGGTTTTTCTCCATCAAATCGCGACGAGGTAGTCGCGTTCGCGGAGGGAAATTTGATGGCAGGCAAGTTTGTTCATCGCGTTCGCGTAGGATAGATCGTGTTCGCGGAGCTTGGGGAGGCTGTAGCCTTCGCAAGCGAGCTACGTGCCTCGTTCGTGTAGAAGGAGAGGCTACTTCAGGCGTCAGGCTTTTAGCCTTCGCGATCACGAGCGGAGGGTCGTGTTCGCGTAGGTTCAGGGGGTGTTGTGCATCACATTCGCGACCAAGGTCTCGCGTTCGCGTAGTTATTTTCTGAGGCAATGTTTGGATGTGCTTCGCGATCGCGAAGTAGGTACCGCGATCGCGAAGGGTATGCCTGGACAGACCTTATTGTAACGACCCGGGTGGTCGTTTTGAGTGTATTAGGCATGATCCTCTATTAATTTCCTTCTCCATGTTATACTGTGGCGATGTGACTTGTTGGGAAATTTGGTTTTTGGTTTCGGAGTGAAATATGACACATAGTCCCTAAACTAGAAGTTTAAGTCGTAGGAATAGACCGTAGTTTGACTTGAGTGAAAACAATTTCGAAATGGAGTTTTTTCAGTTCCAATAGCTTCGTATGGTGATTTTACTCTTAGGAGAGTGTCCGAATGTTGATTTGGAGGTCCATGGGTCATTTCAGCATAAATTGGCGAAAGTTGGAAGGTTGGAAGATCTTTTGGAAAGTTTCAACGTGAATGGACTTTTTGATATCGGGGTCTGACTTTGATTCCATAAGTTGGAATAGGTCCTTAATGTTGTTTAGGACATGTGTACAAAATTTGAGGTCAATCGAACGTGATTTGATAGGTTTCGGCATCTGATGTGGAAGTTAGAAGTTCGAAAGTTCATTAGGCTTGATTCGATGCACAATTCATGGTTTTAGTGTTGTTTGATGTGATTTGAAGGCTCGACTATGTTCGTATCGTGTTCTAGGACTTCTTAGTATTTTTGATTGAGGTCCCGGGGGCTTCAGGTGGAGTTCGGATGGTTAACGGATCAAGTTGGAAGTTGAGAGACTGCTGAATCTCACCAGTTCTGGTGCAATTGCACCTGCCGAGTTGTCATCGCAAGTGCGAGCGGGTGAAACGCCGATGCGTCCTGGAGTTGAGCGTGCATTGTTAGCTAGTGCGAGGGACCGCACCTGCGTGGCCGCAGATATGGCGACTGGAGCGGAGAAGTAGGATTTGATTAGATTACTATGGAGCACGGATGCTGAAAGACTTCCGCAGGTGCGGACTCGCACCTGCACGTGTATCGTCGCAGAAGGGGAGGCATTGGAGCCTTAGGCAACCCACAAAAGCGGAAGATATCTCGCACCTGCGAGACCGTAGGTGCGACTAAATGAGCCGCATGTGCGAAATTGCTGGGCTGAATATTAAGTTCGAGGGTTTCGTGATTTCCTTCATTTTGGACATTTCAAGCTCGGGATTAGGCGATTTTTGAGAGGGATTTCGAAGGGATTCTTGAGGTAAGTCATTTGTGGTTAAATTTACTCAATAATTATTTTCCCCATTAATTTTTTCACCTAGGTTGTGCGGTTTTGAGGTGCAATTTTGGAGTTTGCGGCTAGGGATGTTGAATGGGCTTCTAGATTTTGTGAATTCTGTTGGGTTTCGAGACATGGGCCAAGGTCGACTTTTTGGAGCGATTTTTCAATTCTTAGCTAAAATCATTATTTTATTATATAAATTAGTTTCTTATAGTTATATTTATAGTATGAAGTTGTTTTGACTAGATTCGAGCCGTTCGGAGTTGGAAAATTGAGGGAAAGGCTTTCTAATTGATTGATTGAGCGTGATTTGAGGTAAGTAACTTGTCTAACCTTGTATAGGGGTGATTCACCTTAGGGTTTGGTATTTTTTTGATAATTTGTGATATGTGAAGGCCGTGTACGTAAGGTGACGAGTGTGTACACGGGCTAAATGTTGAAATTCCTATTTGTTTGCTACGTAGTTTCCTTTTCATGCATTGATTGAGTTACTTTAGCACGTTATAGTCATCATGTTTAGCCTAATTTCACATGTCTACTTGGCTTTTTCTCCTATTTGTAACTTGTATCACATGTTTAGTTGAATTACTTATTTTTCTTGCTTTCTGTATTTATTACTTAACTATGGAAATTCCTTATTTGAAACTGCTATCCTTGGAATATCATTTATTCAGTTGTTTTGTTTTGGCTTTCGTGTTATTATCGAGGTGATTGTTTGGTTGTTGAAACTGCTATCCTTGGAATATCATTTATTCAGTTGTTTTGTTTTGGCTTTCGTGTTATTATCGAGGTGATTGTTTGGTTGTTTGCACGAGGTTTCTGCCGTGCGATTTTTATTGTTCGCACGAGCTTTTTGCCGTGCGGTTGTTATTGTTGCACAAAGTTTTTGCCGTGCCGTTGTGATTATTAATACGCATGCAGTGGTATAAGGTCTGGGTGTTAAAACGCATGCAGTGAGATAAGGTCCGCTTGATACACATGGCTAGTAGGGGAACTACTAGAAGCCATGCGGTGTGATAAGGTGGGCTAAAATGCGGGATGCTATTTCGGAAAAATAATTTTCAAAAACCAAATATAAAGGCTCCCACGGTGATATAAGGAAACACTGTGATTTTTTACACGATTTGGGACTACAAGGCGATACCTCGGGAGCGCCTTGTTGCTATTCTATATTTGCTGTGTTGTTTGGTTCTTGTTTTCCTTAACATGTAAGATTCTTGTTTTCCTTTCGTGTAGCATTAGCTTTCCTTGATTCCGTGTTGTTACTTTCCGTAAATTCTTTATTGTTCACTTCCCTGTCATTTTCATTATAACATATTATCTCTGTCTTGCTCCTTATTTTCTCCAGTAGGGCTTTGACCCTACCTTGTCACTACTCTACCGAGGTTAGGCTTGGCACTTACTGGGTACCGTTGTGGTGTAATAATACTATGCGTTTGCACATGTTTTTGTGCAGATCCAGGTACACCCTATTAGCCTCGGTATTAGTGGGTTATGTTGCTTCTTTGGAGACTTCAAGGTATACCTGCCCTCCTCTACAGGCCTCGGAGTCCCCCTCTACCTTGTTTTTCCTTATTTCCTTATATTTTTGATAGACAGTGATGTATAGGATTGTTCAACATTGTATCTAGAGCTTGTGACTTATATCTCACCAGGTCTTGGGATTGTACGTATTGAGTTTTTGGTAGATTCTATTTATGAAAATGTTGGGATGTTCAAGTTTGAATCTTTTATTTAATGTTTCCGCATATTTTTAGGCATACCTAGTCTTAGAGACTAGGTGCCGTCATGATATCCTACGGAGGGAATTTGGGGTCGTGACACCTTAAGTCCTCTATTTTCGAGGGTTTTAGTTATTTTAACATTTTTGAGATATAGAGCTCAAATTTGGGCAATCTTGCAGGGGATTTTCATGATTTGGTTTTGGATAAGTTTTTTTATCTTGTATTTGCATATTATTCATGAATCTAACATCGATTTTAGCATTTCATTGCTGAATCTAAGTGAAGAAATCGGTGATTTTAGTAAAAAAAATTTCTAATGTATGAATTGATGATTTAAGGGTCCATTTGAGGTCAGATTTGGATGAAACACATATATTTGGACTTGTATTGGAATGAATGTTTGAAGTGTGGGCCTGGGGTTGATGTTTTTGGTTGACTTTACACAATTGATTCAAGATCTTAGCTTTATCAATTGGATTTGTTTCCTATGGCTTTTATTAATGACATTAAGTTATTTTGACCAGATTCTAGCCGTTTGGAGGTTGATTCATGCAGGAAGGGCTTTCTAGAGTAATGATTTGGCTTGCTTGAGGTAAGTATCTTACCTAAACTTGGTTGAAGCACTAGTTCCCTGAGTTATTTATGATAGCTACGTGCTATGTGTGGAGCACATATGTGGGGTTTAGGCCATGTGCACGCATCGGGGTACGATTAGTCAAGCAAAGCTAACTGAAGTGAAGGTATTCATTCAAGCAGTAATGGCATACCGATAAAAAAGGATCTCCTTCCGACTTCGACGAAGCAGATAGAGAAAATAAGGTTGTTTCCGGGCGAAAGCTTATTAGCTTATTATGAACCTTTCTATTCCTCTTCTTCGATAGCTCTGCTATGGTGAAGTGAAAGATCTTTCACTATTCATGCTTGAAGTATTATTTAGACTATGATATGCCTTTGATTGATTGTTAAGCTTCATACTATGATGGTTCTTATTTTGCAACCTTGTTGTGATCTATTTGAACCAAGTTTGAGGTTACATAGAGGTTAATCTCCTGATTGAACCTGATAATTGTTATTTTCGTCATGCAATTGTCTGATTTGAGCAATAATACCGCACCTTGCACATGCATACATCTTAGCATGCCACTTATACCAGTCCAGGAGAATAAAATTTGATATTCGTTGATCATATACAATTATTCCTATATATTTGCTTTTTGTGGGATATGGTTTGGACTGGTAGCATATGACCATGCCTTGCAGTTTGTGACATTGAGTACGTGATCACGCCGGATGAATTGAGATATTGAGCCCGTGACCACGTCGGACGGATTATGGTATTGAGCATGTGACCATGTCGGGCGTATTGTGATATTAAACGTGTGACCACGCTGGGAGGATTATGATTATTGGCACGTGACTATGCCATGCAATGTGTGGATATGGATCCTTTCCCACGGAGTCACCCTCTCATGCTCATTCTTGATGGTGTACATGCAGTTCGAGGAAAAATAATTAGTGGTTTGGTTCGGTTATGTAAATTCTGAGGAAAAGGTGGCCAATGATTGATTTGGTTATTGCATTTCATCTTTACTTACAATTTTCTTGGTTATTTACGTGATTTATTTATATATCTTCTTTATATGCTGGATTGTTGACTGAGCAGAGTACATTAAGTTATTATGTTCACCAAGGTGGTTCTTTCCATAATACATGACTTGATCATACTATTGTTCTGTACTTGTTGGATTTATAAACTGTACTGGCGATTAGCGAGTATCATTTATAATTCTTGCTTCAATTACCTTATCGAGGTTAGTTATGATACTTGCTGAATACATGGGGTCGGTCATACTACACTCTATACTTAATTGTGCAGATTCAGGTGTTGGACCGAGCCACCAGTAGTTGAGTCTTATTGCTGAGTTATCTTGGAGAGACGAGGTAGAGCTGCATTTCGACCGCAGTCTTGGCGTCTCTTTTCACTTTTGTACTATTGTCTTTCATTAAGACATTATTGATATTTGGTATTTCAAACTTGTTTTTTTATTTTAGAACTCATGACTCTGTATTTACTAGTTTTGGGTGATTTATTATGTATCGACGCGACTCTGTTATGTTGATGGCTTTAGACTTGTATTACTTTTGCCATTTCTGTTATTATGATTCGTTATTGTAATGTTTGGCTTGTCTAGCAAGTCTTAGGTGCCATCGCCATCGGTTGGCGATTTTGGATCATGAAAAGTTGGTATTAAAGCCCTAGGTTTATAGGTTCTATGGGAGCAAGTCTAGTAGGGTCTAGCGGATCGGTATAGAGACATCTGTACTTAATCTTCGAGAGACTATCGTACTTCTAGGAAAAACTTCACTTTTTTTCATTCTTGTCGTGCAACTTTATTAATTTCAAAGTTTGAACCTTTACTCTTCTATTCTCTCATAGATGGTGAAGACACGTTCAGCCGGATCGAGTAGGCACCAATACCATCAGCTAGGGCCGCGAGAGGCCAGGGCCGAGGAAGAAGCTGAGGTAGGGCTCACACTACATCTAGGGAAGCACCTATTGAGCCACCAATCGCTCCAGTGGATGAGTAGGTTCCGGATATTGTTAAGCTAGTGGGACAAACTCAGACACCGGCGGTACCTATTTTATACCTTGTCTTTAGGAGGCCTTGGCTCGGATCTTTAGTGTCTGCATGGGCGTGGCTCAAGTGCGCATGATACCAGTTGCACCAGCTACCTCACAGGTTGGGGGAGGAGCCTAGACTCCCGTCGCCCGTACGCTAGAGTAGCTAGCTCAAATTTATCAATCACCAGGGGTGTTACCGGTTCAGCCAATTATTGCTGCTCGAGTCGAGGTTGCTAGACTCTTGGAGCATGTTCGTAGGTTTGAGTGTGAGGAGAGGGAGGCCAAGAGGCCTCATGGTTCAGGTGTTTTTGGTGGTGTCTCGTTTGGAGGCCAGCCACATTACAGTAGAGGTCGTCCTTTTAGGCCCGCTCAAGCAGCTCGGTAGATTCCTCGTGGTTCATCAGTTAGGCACAGTTCATACAGTGCTCCCCCAGTACAGTCATCACTCAGTGCGCTTCTCGCACAGATTTCTTACCATGCTCTATCTGCTTAGGGTTCCACAGGTAGTTATTCGAGTTATCAGGGTCAGTAGCCTCATAGGAGGGGTTGTTTTGAGTGTGGAGACTTGAGTCATCTCAAGAGAGATTGCCCCAGACTTCTGAGTAGGTTCCGCAGCAGAGCTTGCAACCTATGAGTTTAGCACAAGTAGCTACACCACCTGCATATCCAGCTAGGGGTGGGGCTCAGTCAGTTCGAGGTCGCCTTAGAGAGGGTGGTTGGTTTGGCCCATTTCTCTGCATTTCCCGCCAGGCCAGCGGTAAGTTGCTTCTGATACTGTCATCACATGTATTATTTCAGTCTTCCATAAGGATGCTTCAATGTTATTTGACCCTGGTTCCACTTACTCTTAGGTGTTATCCTATTTTGCTCGTTATTTGGATATGCCTCATGATTCTTTAGACATGCATGTTCATGTATCTACACCGGGGGGATAAAAGACTAGGGTTGATCTTTTATTTCTTAGTATGGTTGATTTTGAGGTGATTTTGGTTATGGAGTGGCTATCTCTGTACCATGCTGTCCTTGATTGCCACACTAAGACCGTGATATTGGCGATGCAAGGTTTGCGTAGGTTGGAGTCGAGTGGTACTCTTGGTCATACTCTAGTAGAGGGATTTCGTATTTGAAGGCTTAACGGATGGTTGAGAAGGGGTGTTTGGCATATTTGGCCTTTGTGAGGGATGTTACTGATGATACTCCTACTATTGAGTCAGTTCCAGTAGTGAGGGAGTTCTCGAATGTAATTCCTGTAGACCTGCCAATAAAGCCGATAGAGATATTGATTTGGTATTAATTTGGTGTCGGGCACTTAGCCCATCTCTATTCCACCATATCGCATGGCAGTAGTTGAGTTGAAGGAGTTGAAAGAACAGTTACATGAGTTGCTTGTTAAGGGTTTCATCAGGCCTAGTGTGTCACCTTGGGGTGCATTGGTACTATTTGTGAAAAAGAAAGATGGTTATATGAGGATGTGCATTGACTACAGGTAGTTGAACAAGGTTACTATCAATAACAAGTACCCAATACTACGTATTGATTATTTGTTGGTCAGCTTCAGGGTGTCAGGGTGTTCTCGAAGATTGATTTGAGATCGGGGTACTATCAGTTGAATATCAAAGCTTTAGATATTCTGAAGATGACATTCAAGACCTGTTATGGTCACTATGAGTTTTTAGTGATATTGATTGGGCTGACCAATGCCTCAGCATCATTTATGCACTTGATGAACAACGTATTTCAGCCCTATCTTGATTCTTTCGTCATAGTTTTCATTGATAATATATTGGTGTATTCTCTCTCATTTTTCCTTCCACACACTAATATAGATGGCAACCACTTTAGAACATATCAATCACCTAAACAATATTGATTGTCGTTTACTCAAAATGTTAATTCAAGTCAAACTTGACTATCTTAGGCCACTATTAAGGAACTAAGTGTTCCGATTTTAACTCGAACCCTTGCAAACCTGAACCAACTATCCCCGCAAATCGTAAAACAGTAAAAGCACATACGGGGAGTCTTAATTAGGAGAACCTGGATCAAGAAGAAAAATGATCGGTCGGATCATTATAGCGTGCTACAACATTGTAAACATTGTTGACGTCATTAGCTGCCATATCAGATTTTTACTTAGGAAAAATTAAAAACTTTGAGTAACATATGAAAGGATCAAAGCAGTTACGTAGCTGTCTATGCCCCACGGTAGGCGCCAAACTGTTTACCCGTAAAACAGTACTGTTGAATTTATAGCATGGTATATAGACAAGAAAATCGATTTGACCCAAAAATGAGAAAAAAAAATAAGAACAAGAATAAGATTAACGACTAAATTTAAAGGAGACAACAATCCAGACTCGGAACTTGTTCAGGTGTTCAAATTGTTCATGTGTTCAAATAGAGCGCAACAAGATAATAGATTATAACTTTTGTGTGCAGAGTGTTTCATTTCCCAACAATGGCCTTTAACCCTACCATTTATAGCTCTAATCGCTCTAGTAGAGGAGCAAGTTCTGGATATTCTTAAGCCAGTGGGACCAGCTCAGACACTGGCGGTACCTATTGTTATACCTGGTATTCAAGATGCCTTGGATCAGAACTTGAGTGTGTGCATGAGCTTGGCTAAGGTGGGTATGATACCAGTTGCACCAGCTACATCACAGGCTAGGGGAGGAGCCTAGACTCCCATCACCTGTACACCAGAGCAGCTAGCTCAGATTTATCAAACATCAAGGGTGTTATCAGTTCATCCAGTTATTGCTGTTCGAGCCGAGGTTGGTAGATACCTGGAGCATGTTCGTAGGCTTGAGTGTGAGGAGTGGGAGGCTATATCGGTGGTGCCTCATCTAGAGGCCACTCACATTACAGAAAAGGTCATCCTTTTAGGCTCGCTCGGGTAGCTCGACAGAGTCCTCGTGGTTCATCAGTTAGCCACAGTTCATTCAGTGCCCGCCCAATTCAGTCATCATTCCTGCTATCAGCGTAGAGTTCTTACCATGCTCTATCTTCGGTTCCACAAGTAGTTATTCGTGTTATCAGAGTCAGCAGCCTCATAGGAGGGGTTGTTTTCCGTGTGGAGACTTGAGTCACATCAAGAGGGATTGCCCCAGACTTTTGAGTAGGTTCCACAATAGAGCTCGCAACCTGTGATTTCAACACCAGTAGCTACACCACCCACATATCCAGCTAGGGTGGGGCTTAGTCAATTCGAGGTTGCCTTAGAGAGGGAGGCTGGTCAAGCCTGTTGCTATGCATTTCCCGCCAGGCGAGAGGCAGTTGCTTGTGACGC
The DNA here is from genome assembly GCA_002018475.1 of Nicotiana obtusifolia. Taxonomy (NCBI): domain Eukaryota; kingdom Viridiplantae; phylum Streptophyta; class Magnoliopsida; order Solanales; family Solanaceae; genus Nicotiana; species Nicotiana obtusifolia. The sequence continues at coordinate 144,853 of MCJB01014291.1, read as the reverse complement.
CGTGATCACATCTATTGTTTCAGTCTTGCACAGAGATGCTTCAGTTTTATTTGACCATGGTTCCACTTACTCTTATGTGTCATCCTATTTTGCTCGTTATTTGGATATGCCTTGTGATTCTTTAGACATGCATGTTCGTGTGTCTACACCGGTGGGTGATTTTACTTTGGTGGATCATGTATATAGGTCGTGTGTGTTTACTATTGGGGGATAAGAGACTAAGACCGTGTGGGTATGGATTTTGGGTATGGATTTGCTAACTCTGACCCATTCTATCCTTAATTGTCATACTAAGACCGTGATGTTGGCGATGCCATGGTTGCGTAGGTTGGAGTGGAGGGGCACTCTTGGTCATACTCCAGTAGAGTGATTTCGTGTTTGAAGGCCCAATGGATGGTTGAGAAGGGACGTTTGGCATATTTGGGATTTGTAAAGGATGTTAGTGATGATACTTCTACTATTTAGCCAGTTCCAGCAGTAGGGGAGTTCCCATATGTATTTCCTGCAGACCTGCCAGTAATGCCACCCGACTGGGATATTGATTTGGGTATTGATTTGTTGTCGGGCATTCAGCCCATCTCTATTCCACCATATCACGTGGCAGTAGTAGAGTTGAAGGAGTTGAAAGAACAGTTAAAAAATTTGCTTGATAAGGGTTTTATCAGGCCTAGTGTGTCACCTTGGGGTGCACGGGTACTATTTGTGAAGAAGAAAATGTTTCTCTGAGGATGTGTATTGCCTACAGGCAGTTGAATAAGGTTACTATCAATAACAAGTACCCACTTTGATGACTTACTTATCAGCTTTAGGGTGTTAGGGTATTCTCGAAGATTGATTTGAGATCGGGGTACCATCAGTTCAAGACCTAGGATTTAGATATTCCGAAGATGGTTTTGAAGACCCGCTATGGTCACTATGAGTTTTTGGTGATAACACTTGGGCTGACGAATGCCTCGACATCTTTTATGCACTTGATGAACAGCGTATTTCAGTCCTATCTCGATTCTTTCGTTATAGTTTTCATTGATGATATATTGGTGAATTCTCGTAGCCGGGAGGATCATGAGAAGCATTTGAGGATCATGCTCCAGACTTTGAGGGAGAAGAAACTATATGCTAAATTCTCCAAGTGTGGGTTTTGGTTAGCCTCGGTTGCATTCTTGGGCCATATGATATCCATTGAGGGATTAAAGTGGATTCGAAGAAAATTGAGGCAGTTTAGAGTTGGCCCAGACTGCCTACTTCTACCGAGATACGGAGTTTCCTTAGGTTGGCTGAGTATTATCGTCGCTTTGTGTAGGGGTTTTCATTTATTGAAGCCCCATTATCTAGATTGACGCATAAGGGTGCCCCATTCAGGTGGTTTGATGAGTATGAGGAGAGCTTTCAGAAGCTCAAGAATGCCTGACTACAGCTACAGTTCTGGTTTTACCTTTGGCATTGGGTTCTTATACAGTCTATTATGATGCATCACAAATTGGCATTGGATTTGTGTTGATGCAAGAGGGTAAAGTTATTTCTTATGCTTCGCGTCAGTTGAAGACCCAAGAGAAGAACAACCCAGTAGATGATTTGGAATTGGCAGCCATTGTTTACGCACTCAAGATTTGGAGGCATTATATTCACGGCGTGTCTTGTGAGGTGTTCATAGATCACATGAGTCTCCAACACTTATTCAAGCAAAAGGATCTGAACTTGAGGCAATGAAGGTGGTTAGAGCTACTAAAAGACTATGAAATCACCATTTTTGTAGGGAAGGCCAATGTGGTGGCCAATGCTTTGAGTAGGAAGGTCGAGAACTTGGGTAGTCTTGCTTTTATTCCAGTTAGGGAGAGACCGTGGTACTTGCTTGTATTGTATCACATTCGTCCTTGTTTGAGCGCATCAAGACACGTTAGTATGATGATCCCCACTTGCTTGTCCCGAGGGACACGATGAAGAACGGTGATTCTGAAGTGGTTACTATTGATGATGATGGGGTACTGAGGTTACTGGGTCGGATCTGTGTTCTAAATGTTGGTGGATAGTGAGATTTGTTTCTTGAGGAGGCCCATAGTTCACGGTATTCCATTTATTCGAGGGTTGCAAAGATGTACCATAATTTGAGGCAGCACTATTTATGGTGTAGGATGAAGAAGGATATTGCTGAGTGTGTTGCTCGGTATTTGAACTTTCAGCAGGTAAACTACGATCGTCAAAGATCGAGTGGTTTGCTTCAATGGCTTGATATTCTAGAGTGGAGGTGAGAGCGGATCACTATGGATTTTGTAGTTGGGCTTCCATGGACCATTAGGAGATTCAATGCAGTGTGGGTCGTTGTGGACAGATTGACCAAGTCTGCACATTTCATTCCAGTCATGACTACCTATATCTCAGAGAAACCGGCTCGGATTTATATTCAGGAGATTGTTCACATTCATTATGTGCCATTGTTTATTACCTCGAATTGAGGCATGCAGTGTACATCACATTTTGGAGAGCAGAGCAGCGTGAGTAGGGCACACAGGTCGAGTTGAGTAACATTTCACCCCCAGATGGACGGGCAGCCCGAGCGCACTATTTAGATCTTGAAGGACGTGTCACGTGTCTGTGTCATCGATTTTGGGTGATCAAGGGATCAATGTCTTCCATTATCAGAGTTCTCCTACAACATCAGCTATTAGCCAATTATCACGATGGCTCCTTATGAGGCCTTATATGGGAGGTGGTGTCGTTCTCCAGTTGGTTGATTTGAATACGGGGAGGCTAGGTTGTTCTGAACTAATTTGGTTCGTGATGCTTTGGAGAAGGTGAAGTTGATTCGGGAGCGGCTTCGTACAGCATAGTCTAGGAATAAGAGTTATGTTGACATGAAGTCTTGTGATGTTACATATATGGTGGGTGAGAAGGTCCTACTCACAGTTTCACCCATGAAGGGTGTCATGAGGTTCGGGAAGAAGCGCAAGTTGACCTTAGATATATTGGTCTTTTTGAGGTGCTTGAGAGAGTTGGAGAGGTTGCCTACAGACTTGTCATGTCACCTAGTCTATCGGAAGTACACCCGGTGTTTCATTTCTTCCATGCTACGGAAGTATTATGGGGATCCGTCACATGTTTTGGACTTTAGCACGATACAATTGGATGAGGATTTGACTTATGATGTAGACCTGGTAGCCATTTTGGACCGGCAGGTTTGAAAGTTGAGGTCATAGAATATAACATTAGTGAAGGTTCATTGGAGGGGTCGACCAGTCGAGGAGGCTACCTGGGAGACCGAGCAGGAGATGCATAGCAGATATCCTCACCTTTTTAGACTCTAGCTATAATTCTAGACTTGTTCGAGGACGAACATTTGTTGAAAAAGGGGAGAATGAAACAACCCGGTCGGTAATTTTTAGTATTTTAATTCGTTTCTTCTATTTGATGCTTTATATATGTGTATTTGTGATTATGGGACTTGCTGAGGTTGTTGATATGGTTTCGGGGAAGTTTTTAGAGAGAACTGGGACACTTAGTCCCAAGGTTAGATGCTTGAGTTATAAGAGTTGACCGTAGTTTGACTTTTGTGTAGGCAATCCCAAAATAGTGTTTTAATGGTTCCAATAGCTTCATATGGTGATTTGGGACGTATGCATATGTCCACATTTGGATTTGGAGGTTCCTAGGAGTTTTTGGCTTGAATTGGTGAAAATTGGAAACTTGAAGGTCTGAAAAGTTGATAGGTTTGACTTAGGGTTGGCTTTGATAGTATCGGGTTCAGATTGTGGTTCCGGGAGTTGGAATAGGTCCATTGTGTCAATCTAGACTTGAATTCAAAATTTTAGGTCATAATGAGTTGTTTAGGCTTGTTCCAGCGTAAGTTTTGGATTCGACAATTTGGTTTAGCTCCTTAGGCTTGAATTGAGGTGCGATTCGTGGTTTTTGATATTGTTTGGTGTGATTTGGGGTCTCGAGTAAGTCCATGTTATGTTTTGGGATTGTTTGTTGTGATTGGAAGGGGTCCAAGGGCCTCGGATGAGTTTCGAATGGTTTTCGGACCATTTCACCATGTTTTGGATTGTTGGTTTCTGATATCTGGTTTCTCTTCATTATATCACGACAAGGCAGTCACGTTTACGGAGGGCAATTTTAATGCTAGGTGAGCTTGTTCATTTCATTCGTAGAGGAGAACGCATTCGCGAAGTTTGGGGAGGCTGTGGCCTTTGCAATCGCGAGCTGGGTGCCGCGTTCGCATAGAAAGAGGGGTTGGTTGGGGCGTCAGGCTTTTATCCTTCGCGATCGCGAGTGGAAGACCGCGTTCGCGTAGGTTCAAGGGGTGTTGTGCATCGCGTTCGTGCCGATGTCTCGCATTCGTATATGACTTTTCTGAGGCAATGTTTGGATGTGCTTCGCGATCGCGATGTAGGTCCCGCGATCGCAAATGGTGTGCTTGGGCAGACCTTAAGTACTCTATTTTTTAGGGTTTTAGTCATTTTAACATATTTTGAGATATAGAGCTCCGATTTGGCCGATTTTTGATGGGATTTTCACGATTATGATTGGGGTAAGTGTTTTGACTCAGATTTGCTCATTATTCATGATTCCAACCTTGATTTTAGCATTTAATTGATGAATCTAAGTGAAGAAATTGGAGATTTTAGTAAAAGCTTTTCCAAAGTATAAATTCATGATTTAAGGGTCGATTTGAGGTCGGATTTGGATGAAACACATATATTTGGACTTGTATTGGAATGGATGTTCGGAATTTGTGAATTTTGTCGGGTTTTGGGGTGCAAGCCTGTGGTTGATGTTTTTGGTTGACTTTGCACAATTGATTCAAGATCTTAGCTTTATCAATTGGATTTGTTTCCTATGGCTTTTATTAATGATATTAAGTTATTTTGGCCAGATTCGAGTCGTTTGGAGGTTGATTCACGCAGGAAGGGCTTTCTAGAGTAATGATTTGGCTTTCTTGAGGTAAGTATCTTACCTAAACTTAGCTTGGGCACTAGTTGCATTAGTTATTTGTGACAGCTACGTGTTATGGGTGACCCACATGTGTAGGGTTGAGCCCTTGCATTGATTGTTAAGCTTCATGCTGTGATGGTTCTTATATTTGTAACCTTGTTGCGAGCTATTTGGACCATGTTTAAGGTTATATAGAGGTTAATCTCATGATTGAACCTAATAATTGCTACTTTCGTGATGCAATTGCCTTATTAGAGCTATGATAGAACACTTTGCACATGCACACACCATAGCATGTCACTAATACCAGTCTAGAATATGAAATTTGATATTCATTGGTCATATATATTTATTCTTGTATATTTGCTTTTCGTGTAATATGGTTTGGACTGGTAGCACGTGGCACACCGTGTGGCTTGTGATATTGAGTCCGTGACCACGCTTGGCGGATTATGATATTAAGCCTATGAGCATGCCTGGCAGATTAAAATATTGAGCCTGTAACCACGTTAGGCCGATTGTGATATTGAACTTGTGACCACGCCAGGCGGATTGTGATTATCGGCACGTGACTACACCACGAAACATGTGAATATGGATCAATCACCATAGGGTCACCCTCTCATGTTCCTTCTTGATGGTGTACATGCGGTTTGAGCAAAACTTATCAGTGGTTTGGTTCGGTTATAAAAATTCTTAGGAAAAGCTGGCCAGTGATTAATTTGGTTATTGCATTTCATCTTTACTTGCAATTTCCTTGGTTATTTACTTGATTTACTTGCATATGTTCTTTATATGCTGGGTGGTTGACTGAGCAGAGTACGTTAAGTTATTATGTGTGTCGCGCCCTTTTTTCTCTTGAAAGCGTGTTTCGACATGTGACAACTCTTTTAAATGGCTATTAAAAGAGAAGATTCTCCACCTAATGATTTTTAAGGTGCGTTGGGCACCTTTTTGCAAATAACTCTGGTTAATTAGTTTACGTCACCAAAGATCGGGTAAGGGCTCTAATTACCTCAAAGAGAGGAGAAAGTGTTAGGCACTCTTCAAGATCCACAACTGTGGGTCCCGGCCGAAACTTACAATATATGGGATTATTGGATTGTAAATGTCCTATGTGATCATGTAAATGAGGGAAGACATGGAAGAATACCGCACAAGAATTTAAACTATATATATAGAAAATCAGTACAAGTCTTGGGAGACTCCGGGATACAACTTAATTGTTCTATGTCAAGAGACAAAATGCGAGCAATAAACATATAAAAGAGGGGGGGGTCCTAAGCTTTTTAGCCTAAAGGATCACCCCGTTCAACATAAATAATACTTCGCAACTCCCTTAGGGTAGGGATTGCTCATATTATTTAGCAGGCACAAACTATCATCTCCTGCTACCCGATTATTATGTTGAAGTTGTTTACCTAAAGCGCTCTAATTCAATTCGTGTCTTATGTGTGCGCTATCCGTCCCATGCCTATGGTCCAAGAGGCTTTGGACCTACTATTCGGGTGGTTATAGACATTACTTAGGATGCTCAAACATGATAAAAATAGGCGCACATTAAAAACATGTAGGACTACATATAAAGACAATAAATGGCTCAAATTAGCCTCCATACATAAACAACAAATGCACGTTGGCAGATTTTTATATTAGGCAATAGGCAGTTCCAGAATTAAGACGTATTAGAGTCATCAAGTCCTATAGACATAGCTTCTATGTGATTCTGATTTCGACTGTCGTACAGGCAGTGCTCCTGTTTAGACTAACGAATCTGCAGATTATAGGTATTACAAACCCTATAGGCATGAACTCTAAATTATTGGCGCAGTGAGGCAGTAAAATAGTTCGAAGACTCAGAATTACCAGCGCTTGATCTTATAGACATGCTTCCTTCCTAGGCAAGTGACAGTATCCTATTGGCAGGATCTCTAATACTTGGAATTTGAACTTCATTTTATCATACTTATTCCTATAGGTATGTCATCTAGGTGGGCAGTATAATGAAAGCAACAGAAGTAGTCAATTAATTCATTAGTTAAGACCCTATAGTCATGGTATCTAGATGAGCATTAACAAAGGTATGTATTATTGCATCCTATAGGCATGTTGTTTAATAACTAAACAAGTAGTTATTAGCATTTGCTTCTGATAGCATCAAGGGCAAGGATAGAGTTTTGGAAGATCCAAGAAGGCCATTTACAAGATCTCAAGCTAAAGAGTTGCAGACTAAGGTTGTTGGACTTCAATGGCAAATAAAAAATCTTTTAATTGTGGAGGACGAGCTCAAGCCCAAAGGAGATGAGTTTTACAAGTTTTACAATTATTTGGTGGCCCAAATTGAAGTCCAAGAGAAGGAAGATTGGGTCCCGAACTCGGCCCTTGAAATCTAGCAAAAGGGCACCAAGAAGAGCTCAAAATAAGCTTAAATGAGGTCCAAAAGGGGGTGTTTGAAAACAAGCCCAATTGGAGTCCAAATCAATGGCCCAAACTAGTAGTTTTAAGGTCCAAATTTGCCCTAATGGGATTTGGCCGCCCCCTACCTATCCCCTACCTAATTTTAAGGACTTTTACTCTTATAAATAAGGAGTTCTTCTCATTCATTAGGGATAGATTATTGAATAAGAATATCATACTTGAGAGAGTTCTTTTGAGCCTTTGTTACTTATGCTTTGAGATTTATCTTTCAACCTTTACTTGTTCATAGTTCAAGGTAATAAGATTACTTCTCTATTATGATATCTTTGATTCCTTTGAGGTATTCTTAGAAGGCAATTAATACTAGTTGTTGATTGTTGTCTCAAGTTACTCTTAAAGCGGTCAAGATCCGAATCTATTGTTTTGATTTGTTCTTAGGTAAAGGCGTTTGATTTTCTTCAATAAATCAAGACGTTGTTGCTTAGATCTTGTCAAGGCTATAGAACTTGTGTTCTTGGAAGTTCCTTGAATTCGTTCCTTGAATTTGCCCCATATCCTTTATTTTCTGCACTTTAATTCTAGTTGTTCAATTCCTTATTATCATTTGCTTCCGCATTTACTTCTCAAATTCTTACTCTAGTTTGGATTCCCGACCTTGTTGTTATCAGCTTCCTATAGACATGATGTCTAATAATGCACAGCAATAGACATGGAAACATGTAGAACATTTACTCAGGCTTTGAATAGTGTACAAGTATTAGACAAGTTAAATGAAGTGTGTGATTTCCTATAGGCATGGTTTCTATGTGTGTACGGAATAAAAGTATGTCGAACAAAGTAGCAAACAAAGCAGGTAGATCTTATAGGCATGATCTCTACCCGTTTATGCGAGAATTAGGATACCCCAACCCCTTTTCACTAATCTCTCCCATCATTTTTTTACAAAATTATTACAGGCCCAAAGATAAAAGAAGAAACAAACTCAAATATTACATAATCGAGATGACTATAGGCCCTAAACTCAGCTCAAACATTGGAGAGTATGTCCATTTGCAAATCCCAAAGCCATACATGGACTCATATCAAGCCCAATATTTACAATACTGACCACTTAACCAAATAAGGTAATGGACCACATATAATAATCAACTAAACATCCCTGAGGCAATACCTCATAGAGACAGGATTATGTGACGTTTAACAGGATTCATAAACACATTGGCATTTAGAAGCAAGAGTGACAGGATTAATTAAGCAAAGAACAAGAAACTAGGCGAGCCAATAGACTTGATTTCCAACATGGTAAATGCAATATAGATTAAACCATTAAGTAGGTGATAACATGCTAAAGATATACATAATACTAGGAGAGTTAGGGAGACATGCCATTTGGGATTGACAAGGTAAACATCCTAGACACATAAGAGATGAACATGCTAAGTTTTTTCCAGGATGAGTTCAGAATAGAGCATGATTCATAGTTAACAGAAAACATAAAACATACTGCATGCGAATATATAGGGTTATTTCGGAAAATTAAACATGATGCAAATTCCCTTAGGACGATGAGATTTGTCTTTGGACGATGAGTATGATGTCCTTCGACCATGACGTCTTGGGCCATGAAGCATATAATAAGGGATTTGCAAGCCATGAAATAGTGTCCTCGGGCCATGAGGATGGTGCCTTTAGACTATGACGCCTTTGAATAATGATATGCAGTTTTGACAGATCCTCAGACCATGGCATGATGTCTTCGGTCGATAAGGATGATACCTTCAGACAATGACGCCTTCGGACAATGTGGCGATGTTCAGCCCATGAAATGCAAAGATGCGGCAATATCGATTGCTTGATAAAGGGAACAGGTGATGCTTAGTCAAATGTGCGAACGAGACAAGGCATCACATAGCCTTGTATGTTATAAGGGCAGTGCTTACCCTATGTAGAGGAAGGCAACGTTTAGCCTTATGCAATAGTAGAGGCAATTCTTAGCCTCATGCAAATGTAACAGAGACAGTGTTTAGTCTCATGTCGGTGAAGGCAGTTCTTAGCCTTATGAAAAGAATGAGGGCAGTGGTAGCCCTATGTAGAGAAAGATAGTGTTTAGCCTTATGCAATAGTGGAGGCAATGCTTAGCCTCATGCAATGTGATGGAGACTGTGCTTGGTCTCATGCGAAAAAAGGCAATGCTTCGCCTTATGCAGAGATGGAGGCAATGCTTAGCCTCATGCAATATATTGGAGACAGTGCTTAGTCTCACACAAGGAAGGTAGCATTTAGCCTTATGCGAGAGTGGAGGCATTGCTTAGACTCATGCAATGTAATGGAGACAGTGCTTAGTCTCATGCAAGGAAGGTAGTGCTTAGCCTTATGTAGAGATGGAGGCAATACTTAGCCTTATGAAATGTACTAGAATAAAGCTTAGTCTCATGCAAGGAAGGCAATGTTTAGCCTTATGCGAGAGTGGAGGCAATGCTTAGCCTCATACAATGTAATGGAGATAGTGCTTAGGCTCATGCAAGGAAGGTAGTGTTTAGCCTTATGCAATAGTGCAGACAATGCTTTGCCTCATGCAATGAACGAGGGCAGTGCTTAGCCCTATGCAAGAAAAGGCAGTGCTTATCCTTATGCAATAATGAGGGCAGTGCTTAGACCTTTGCAGAGAAGGCAATGACTAAGTGTGAGAGGGAAAGTGATCCTTAGTTTGACGCGTTTGTGCTTGGTGACTTCTGTCAGTGTGAAGATAGCATTTTTGTTATATATTCGTGGACATGCTTGTCATGTCCATTATGCCTGCATCCAAAAAATATCATGTGTTTTTAGGGGAAAGGGTGGTCCATGCTTTTGATTCCTCATTTCGCCTTTGCTCCTCGCCTTAACGCCTTGTTCGAGTCACCCTGGGCAACATCTGGCTACTATAGAAATGAAATTTTCGAAAATATGTGTTTGTGATAAATCATTTGTGAGAAATGCAGTTGTTCAAAATATGTGATGATGCATAAATAAATAATTTTGTCGAATCGGAGACTGTGACACGCTTTGAGACATTACAACCTTCTCAACTCGATATTTTGAGGACCCTCCTCAAAATTCTGCCCCAATTTAAATGCATACTCACGGAAATACACTTCTTGGCGATCGTTGACGTAATGAGATTGACAAAAGCTCGAAATATTGCACCCCGATTCCTGACCTTAAAGGGGAATGAAAATTTAATTATGTTGAGACCGAACCCACAGGGCTGCCTACGTATCCCCTTTAAACGGGAATCAAGTAAAGTGTAGTTTAGGTTACAACAAAAGGAAGTGCAAATACAATCTTAAACGTAATATCTTTTGACAATATCTGAATAGATAGGTTTTTGTAATATTTCTCCGTCCATCTTTGCAAATATAAGCTCTCCTCATGTCAGTACCTAGTGAATCATGTAAGGGGCTTGCCAGTTAGGTGAGAATTTTCCTTTTGCCTCGTTCTAATGCGAGAAGATCCGCTTTAACATCAGTTTCCCCTGTGTGAATTTCCCTGATCTAACCTTATTATTGAAAGCCCTTGCCTTTTTATTATGGTAGAGTTGGCCATGACACACAGTGTTCATCCTCTTACCGTCAATGAGAGCGAATTGCTCGTACCAGCTCTGTATCCATTCTGTGTCGCTGAGCTAGGCCTCCTGTATGATTCTTAGGGAAGGAATATCCACCTCATCGGGTATAACAACTTTAGTACCGTAGACCAGTAGATAGGGGGTTGCCCTAGTTGACATGCGAACTGTGGTGCGGTACCCGAGCAAAGCACATGGTAGCTTCTCATGCCATTGCTTGTAGTTTTCCATCATCTTCCTTAATATCTTCTTGATGTTCTTATTGGCGGCTTCCACGTCTCCATTCCTTTTCGGCCTATATGTTGTTGAATTTCGGTGCTTGATCTAGAATGTTTCACACATGGCTTTAATCAGATCACTATTGAGATTAGCAGAATTATCGGTAATGATTGACTCAGGCACTCCGAATTGGCAAACAATATGATCCTGAACGAAGTCTACTACGACCTTCTTAGTCACAGCCATATAGGAAGCAGCTTCGACCCTTTTTGTGAAGTATTCTGTAGCCACAAAAAAGAACATGTGTTTGTTTGAAGCAGCGCAAATTCAATTGGTCTAATGACGTCCATACCCCAGGAAGAGAAAGGCTAGGGTGAACTCGTTGCATTGAGTTCGTTGGGTGGCACCTGTATCATATCAGCATGTACCTGCCATTGGTGGCACTTTTGTACATATTTGATACAGTCTGTCTCGATAGTCATTCAGAAATACCCTGCCCTTAATATCTTCTTGGCTAGAACAAACCCATTCATGTGAGGTCCATAGGCCCCGGCGTGTATTTCTTCGAGCAATGTAGATGCCTCCTTGGCATTGAACATTGCAACAATCCCAAGTCGGGAGTCCTTCTGTACAGAATTCCTCCATTCTGAAAGAAGTGGTTGGCCAATCTTTAAAGCGTGGGCTTCTGAGTGTGTAGCATTTCCTGAGTATTCTTCTTTCTCCAGATACACCTTGTTATCGTGAAACCATAGATTTCGATCGAAATCTTCTTCAACATGAGCTTAATAAGTTGCCTGCTTACGAATCTCTATCGTGATAGGTCAATGGGATTCTTGTCTAGATGTTGTATCATGGAAGACAAGGTAGCCAACGCATCTGTGAACTCGTTCTGAATCGTCGAAACATGTTTTAATTCTATCTTTGTGAGCCTCTTGATCAAATCTTGTACACAATGCAAGTATGGCAATATTTTAATATTTCTGGTAGCCCATTCTCCAAGTACTTGGTGTGCCAATAGATCTTAATCTCCGATTACCAGTAATTCCTAAACATTCATGTTGATGGCCAATCTGAGTTCCAAGATGCAAGCTTCGTATTCTGCCATATTGTTAGTGTAGGGGAAGCTGAGCTTAGCGGACACCGGGTAGTGTTGACCAGTTTTTGATACTGAAATAGCTGGAATGCCTACTCCCTTGAAGTTTGCTTCTCCGTCGAAAAACATTCTTCAGCCATCATATGTTTCGGCAATATCTTCCCCCACAAACGACACTTCCTCGTCGGGAAAATACGTCTTCGATGGTTCGTATTCTCCATCTACGGGGTTCTCTGTCAGGTGATCGACCAACACTTGCCCCTTGACCGCCTTCTGAGTCATATAGATGATGTCGAACTCACTTAGCAATATCTGCAACTTTGATAACTTACCCCTAGGCATGGGTTTCTGAAAGATGTATTTCAGTGGATCCATCCTTGATATGAGGTATGTAGTGTATGCGCAGAAGTAGTGTCTCAGTTTCTGGGCTATCCATGTCAAAGCATAACAGGTGTGCTCCAGTAAAAAGTACCTGCCTCGTAAGGTGTGAACTTCTTACTAAGATAGTATATTGCCTGCTCTTTGCTCCTGGTTTCATCATGTTGCCCAGGACGCAACCAATGGCTCCATCCAACACGGATAGGTACAGCAGTAAAGGTCTTCCTGGCTCTAGTGGTACCAACACGGGTGGCTTAGACAAGTACTCCTTGATTTTGTCGAAAGCCTTTAGACATCGGTCCAGCTCATCACGGCATTTTTCCTTAGCATTTTGAAGATTGGCTCACATATCACCGTTGTTTGTGCTTTAAAACGGCAGATATAATTGAGACATCCCGGAATACTCATCACATCCTTCTTGTTCATTGGTGATGGCAAGTCCTGAATAGCTTTGATTTTTGACGGGTCTAGCTCAATGCCGCAGCGACTAACGATGAAACCAAGCAACTTCTCAACGGGGAACCCATAAGCATATTTGCAGGATTTAGCTTCAGATTGTACTTTTGAAGCTGATCGAAAAACTTTGTCAAGCTTGCTATGTGAACGAACTCCTCTTAGACATGATGATGACGTCATCCATGTACACTTCTATTTCCTTATGTATCATGTCATGGAAAAGAGTCGTCATGGCCCTCATGTAGGTAGTCCCAGCGTCTTCAATCCAAATGGCATTATTTTGTAAGAACATATCCCTATGGTGTGATGAAGACTGTATTTTTGGCGTCCTCTTTGTCCATCCAAATCTAGTGATATCCTGTGAAGCAATCCACAAATGATTGGAGTTCATGCTTGGCGCAGTTTTCAATCAATATGTGTATGTTGGGCAACGAAAAATCATCCTTAGGACTTGCTCAGCTTAGATCTCGATAGTCAACGCACACCCTGACTTTCCCATCCTTCTTTGGGACCAGCATAATGTTTCTAGCTAGGTTGGGTACTCGACCACTCGAAGGACCTTGGCTTTGATCAGCTTGGTAACCTCTTCCTTTATTTTCAGACTCATATCTAGCTTGAATTTCCTGAGCTTCTATTTTACCGACGGACATATGGGGTTGGTAGGTAGCTTGTAGCCGCTATGGACGTGCTTAACCTAGTCATGTCGGCGTAGGACCATGCAACAATATCTTCACATTCCTTTAGGAATCTGATGTACTCTTCCTTCTCTAATGGCGATAGATGAATGCTTATGCAAGTTTCTTTGAGTGTTTCAAAATCCCCTAAGTTGACTGCCTCAGATTCTTCCAAATTGGACTTTGGTTTGTTCTAAAAATTCTCTACCTCTTTGACAATTTCCTCATGTATTATGTCATCCTCCAAATCTTCCAAATCACTTTCCATATGTTTCATTGTCTCATTACATGTCACAGTCGTAGGTTCATCAGGATACGTAATAATTACTCTGAAAAGAATGTCGAAAGATAGAAATAAATAAACGAAAGCAATAATGCATTAATAAAACTTAAAATTGTCAACAAGTACGACTCAATGTCCAGAGTAATTATTTCAAAACAAAACATTGAAAATGTCTTAAATGCCCAAAAACAATTTGAAAATAAATCATGCTAATTCTTCCCAGGCTTCCCAGGTACTCGGCGAGCCCGGGATGATGTAGCAGTCCAGTTCTTGAGAATAGCTCCTTCTCCTACTGTCTGAATGGTAAGGTTTTCCTCCTCCTCCTCTAAGCTTGTGCTACAGTCCACATGTTCCTTATCCAGAAACAACTTCCTCATACAGGCCAAAACCTTGTCTTCCTTGGATCCCCAAATTACATCAGTCTGGCGGAATGTCTGGTGCAACGGTGGTATGGGTTGTTCCAATGGATAGTAAGCGGAACACCACGATGGTATCCAATCCTGGTATTCTTGCGCAGTATATTCATACCCAAGACCAAAGGTTGTGCTATGATATTGTGGTCGTATTGGTTATGTGATCCCTTGAAGCTTTGGACCAAGAACCTTGCCTGGTTCATACCCCAACCACATCAGTATGCTCTCTATCTTGTTGCTCCGCCATCTATCCTTTTTTATTGTGTTTACCCGCTTAATGCTATGGTACGTTTCTCCTCCAAATTTCCTCTTATTTTTGATAGTCAGCACAGTCTGATTGGTGTATATAGGGTTCTGAATGTGATAGCTGAGAAATATGATTCTTTGCTCGATCAATTCATGCCATCATGCTCTGGCTTTAGCATCTGCCGAGCACATCTAAGCGAAAATAGAAAAAACTGGATTTCAATTGGATACCTTTTTCTCTGTTCTAGGTACACGTCAAGTTGAATTTACAAAAGAGAATTCAGTGTTAGAAGTATTCAAATCCATAAATTCACTACGAAACAAGGCCGGAACCAAGCCCTAAATTTGAGACTTTGGAAAACTTAAAATAGTAAACTTTAACTATCAATTATATTAATATTACATCCATCTCCACATAGAAGTGTTGGAAAAGAAAGCTATCTGAGAGGCAGAGGTTGACAATAAACTTTATCTCTCTCTGGACCTCCGGGAGTTTTTCCAAAGCTGAATTGCGCGTGCACTTCTGCCAGAGCAGAATTACGTGTGTACTTGGTGTATAACCTTTTACTTCCATCTCCGTGAATAATCACTTATTGATAATTACACTCGAACTTCATAGCCTAGTGCAGAGTAGAAGCGACTTCCCCAGCTGCGTGTATCCATGGTCGTCCCAAATAACAAGTTGTAGATGGCAGATATGTCTAGCACTTGGAATTTGACGTCAAACCAGGTCAGGCCCATCTACTAGATCAATGTTGATTTCTCCGATAGTGGCTCTCTAAAACACATCAAATGCCTTTATGCTCATACTTCCCATCCGTAACTCATGTAGTCCTTTACCCAGTCTTTTCAAAGTAGCCGGCATATGTGTTCAAACACGAACCCCCGTCTATCAGAACCCTGGCAATGAACTTGTCTTCAAATTGAACAGTGATGTGCAATGCTTTGATGTGACTCAACCCTTCTTGAGATAGCTCGTCTTTGTGGAAAGTAATCTTGTGACTCTCTAGTACCTGCCCTACCATATTAGCCATATTCCCACCAGTGATACTGGTAGACACATAAGCTTCACTTAATACCTTCATCAAGGCATTTTTGTGCGCATCTGAATTTTGCAAAAATGATAAGATGGATATTTAGGCGGGAGTCTTGTTCAGGTGATCAACAACATAGGATACCTTCGCATGTACCTTCCTAACCCTAACCAATGAATGATAGGCTAACTTAGGATAAATGAAGACAAATTCACTTTCAGTAATCAGAGGAAGGTAAGGGGTCGGCGGGCACGCCCCCAACTTTTTAAGTTTGGGAATTGTGCCAGATAGAAAGTTTGGGACTCAAAGTGTGCCCTCATGAGGCAGGGAAAAACTTCAAAATGTGTCTTTTATGTAACTTGGATAGCTGAGTGGTCAATCCTGCACAATCATTGATGAGTTGTCTCGCTCGAAACCTATAACCTGCCTCCAAAGATCATAAGTACATGTCTCTATGATAGGTGGCTTAGATGTGGTCTCTTTACTTGTTCCTCCTAGATTCTCGGGTGTATAAACTCTGCCAGTACTAGCCATTCCTTGCGCAGCACCCGTCTCTTCCATCTTGGCTTTCATTTTTCTTCTCGCCTCTGCCACATAATCCCATGGGACGACATCAGACTTATAAGACGGTGTTGGAGCTACCACTACAGTGAAAGGTGTAGCTACTTCGACCTCGAATGGCACCTGGGTTTACACCACAATCGGTGAGAGGGTAACAAGAGATGTTTTGGGATCGTCCCCATCTTGAATAAGTACGATGGATCCATCCTGATCCTATTCTTCATCAGTTTTAATTACATTCACTCCCTCGCCCCTATGATCAGGAAGAGAGTTATTACGGACATTCGACGCGGCCTTCTTTGCTTATATAACTTTAGTGTCAATCAATGTTTGGATCTTTTCCTTCAACATGCGGTATTCCTCAATGGTTTGACCCTTCATGCCTGAATGGTAGGCACAAGTTTTGTTGGGGTTAACCAACCGGGAAGGGTTTTCAACAACAATAGCATAAATGTGGGTGACATAACCAGTGGCCTTTAGTCTCTCATACAGTTGGGCTATGGATTCAGTAATAGGGATGTATTGTCTGGGATCTCTGCGGTCAAACTTTGGTCGTGGCTTTTGGTAGTTTGGCCGGGTGGGAGGAGATGATTGGTAATATTCAGGTTGGGTGTTATAGGTATGGTAGGTGGTGGCAGGGTATTGGTATTTTGGAGGTGGAGGTTGGTATGTGGGTAGAGGTGTTTGGTTGGTGACAGGAGATTTAGGGCCCTGGGCTATCATTACGCCACCCACTTCCTTCTTCTTCGAAATAGCTCCTGACTGTAAGCTTTGTTAGTGGCTTGTAACGCCTCGAAGTTGGCCACCATAGCGCTCTTGATCCCTTCTTTTATCCTTTCTCCCAACTTGATGATGTCAGAGAACTTGTGATTCTCTAAGCATCAATTTTTCATAATCTGTGGATCCTGTGCTCTGATGAAGAACTTGTTCATTTGTTCTTCTTCAAGTGGTGGCTTCACCTTGGCGGCCTCTGATCTCCAACGAGTAGCATACTCGCGCAAGGTTTGTATTGGCTTCTTCTTGAGGTTCTGGATATAGAAAATGTTTGGCACGTTCTCTATGTTGAACCTGAATCTATCCATGAAATCAGATGCCATTCTTACCCAGTTTTCCCACTTCTTCTGATTTTGGCTGATATACTAGGGTAGCGCATCACCTGTAAGACTTCGCATGAACAGTTTCATGCAGATTTGCTCATTCTTGCCCACTCCCACAAGCTTGTCACAATAGGTTCTCAAATGCACCTCAGGATCACTGGTGCCATCAAACATCTCAAACATGGGAGGTTTGTAAGCCTCCAGTAGTTCTACATCTGGCTGGATACACAAGTCTTCGTAGTTCAAACCTTCAATACCCTTCCCTCTTCATAACTCTAGACTCTCCCTGGCAGGTTCTTGAGTTCCTCCACCATCATTCGGATAAGCAGGTCCTTCTCGGTCGGTTCAAGTATGTATAGGGTTTTTTGCATGGTATGGCGTAAGGTTTCTACGTATATCGGGTTGCCTTGATGTGTTCCTGGAACTTGGGTATATGGGTGATCATTGATTGAAATTTGAGAGGGATTGGGGGTAAGTTTTTGTGCCTTTTGAGGAGTGTGATAAGTGGTGGTTTGCGGATAGTGGGTTGGGTGATGGTGGTATTGTTGAGGGGTTTGTACTGGTGGTAGGTTAAGGTTTTGATAGGGTGCGGGGCTTTAATAATGGTGCGTTGTGGGAGGATTTTGTGGAGTTATGGGTGGTGGATTTTGGGCTTGGGTGTTTTGTGGTGGTGTTTAGTTCTGAGTGGTTGTGTTTTGCTGGCTGATGTCGGGAACATTTAGAGTAAGTGAGACGTTTGCAAGATTTCGGACCTGCTGAAGCTCACCCTACAGCTCCAAGATTTTATGTTCCAAATGTAGGACCAACTTATTTTCTCCTGGCGTACTTCTTCTATCTAAGGTCTCAACGTTTTTTGCCATGGTAGCATTGTCTTTTCGACTACCACTTAGATCATCCATTTTCCCTTTGGCTTTGCCTTTGCTTTTCAGGTAGTTAGGTGGAGGAGGAGGTGGAGGACCCTTGGATCTGGTGTGGTATGCTGATGATGCCAGAATGCATGAACCAACCTTTTGGAATGGGAGCAATCAAAAGAAAGAAAACAAAAGGTAACCATGTCAGTAAGATGAAGTAAAAGAGTGTTTGCATTATTTAAGCAAGTATCGCATTAGGTCATTCAATAATTCGCGTCCTAATTTGGGGACCACATTGTTCCTGAGGTAAGCCTAAGCGACATATAGACTTGGAGAAAATTCATGCCAATGTTGCCTCATTCTATTAATGCGATGATAAGTCAAATCTATCTTTCACTAAATCGAAATAATAATTATAAAATGACTAATGGCACTAGAAATCTAGAAATCTAATGTAGAAAGTAGTAAAGAAAATTATCTCCTAGTCTACTTGGTCCCCAAAGGACCTTCTCCATGCTTGGCTCTTTTGACTCTATCAATCACATTTCCCAGATCGCGCATGTCGAGTAGCAAGTAAGCCATCGCTAGCTTCCTCCCAGCTTGCCTCATTACCCTTATAGGAGCGTAAGGGTAGATGCCTCGTAGCCTGATCAGTACTAAGTGAATGGTTCCTTTGGACCTAATGATGAACTCGTTACAAGGAAACCGCTCGAACATCTTATGTACTTGCTTGTCTGTCAGGTTACTGAAGAAAAGCACCCAGCCTATAGCATTTCCAGGCTTTGCAAACCTGTCTGGAATGAATATCATCTTCTTTGCATGATGACTGGCTATGTAGTCATTCAGTGACATACGTAGAAGATCCTGGCGATAATCACCCCTCTGAAAGTGTTCCAGCAGCCAAACTTGTAGTAAGAGATAACAACCCTCGAACTGTATGAACAAATGCTTGCACCGATTCAGAGCACGGTATATCTTAGCTAAGATCATCGGGATGATAGTGTATTTTTTTCCCTCGATACCCTCCATTAAGGTCCTAACGACCATGGCTAAGCGAATGTGAATTCTTCCCCCTTGCATTGGAATGATCAACAAACCCAAGAAACAGACTATGAATACATAGACACGGCGGTGCACCCATCTCAAAGAGGTAATGGCTAGCTCCTCATGATGCAGGCGATATGATTTGCTATGCCCATACTGCTCATATAGAAATTCAAAGGGGATGTATGATTTCTTCATGCAGAACAGTTCGTCGTTCTTCTTAAAACCTAGCATCTTCAGAAAATCGTGTGGGGTGCGATTTTCTAGCACCAGCAGACCCGGACTATCCCATGGTAACTTTGTTTAGCCCCCTATTTCTTCCAGGAGAGGAGTCATTTCTATATTGCCAAATCGGAAAACAACTCTCTTTTCATCCCAGAACATAGTGGTTGCCTCAATTAGTACCCTGTAGGGTTGAATGTTTAGCAAAGATGGCAAGTTACCCAGTACTCTTCTCACATGATTTCTGTCACATGGTGCAAGGTCGTTCCACCAGTCAATTGGCAGAGGCGGGATATTCTGGACCATACCAAACCTGGGGATTTCGTGCTTCATTTTTTGCAAACAAATAAAAGTTAGCCCTTTGCCCCTCCAGATTTGACTATTTGCTCAATAATGGTCAACATGTTAGCATGTTTTCTCCAAGTAATGCACATAACATGATGGTGTCCGTTGGGATTATGGAAATCCCGTTGGACTTTGGAAAAGGTTTATCTAAGCGGGTTGATGCGTCAATGACGTCTCCATCTATACTAGGTTTAGCATGATGTATGTACATTTCAAATCACAGTGTGGTTTCTAGAAGGGTCTAAACCGGTACTCTCAAGTGGACAACTTGAGAGGAAAAGGCACGGGACCGTTGATTGCACCACTGATCAACTAGTCTACTGCTAATAAGCCTTTTCGGTTTAAAAAGGGTATTTTTTTTAGAAAAGTGTTGATAATAAGCACAAGTGGAGTATGATGTTGAAAGCATGTAATTATGCAAAAATAGTAACATGTTGCCAAATATTTGCATGATGAAAGTGTGTAAAAAATATAGTAAATAATATGAACAGGAGAAAGAAAAGCAAAAAGGAAAGACAAAAGAGTGAAGTCAGTTTAACTCAAGAAAATGTGCTAGAACGTAATTAAATGAAGCAAATTGGGAGATAGGGAAGGGAGAGACATGGTATAACAGTATTAAGATGAAGGAAATGGAGAGGGGATATACATGTCATAGCAGTATAAGAAAATAAAGGAAATAGAAAGAGGATATACATGTCATAGCATTTTAAGCAAGTAAGGGAAATACGGAGGGGATGTACATATCATACTAGTTTAAGCAAGTTAGGGAAATAGTGAGGGATGTTCATGTCATCCAATAATCCATTAACCCACATAATCAAAACTTCATTATGGTAAGAGCCTAAGTATCCCCAGTAGAGTCGCCATGCTGTTAACACCCCTTTTTCTCTCGAAAGCGGGTTTCGACATGTGACATCACTTTTAAATGGGTAATAAAAGAGAAGAGTCTCCACCTAACGATTTATAAAGTGCGTTAGGTTACCTACTTGCATATAACTCTATTTCATTAGTTTACGTCACCAAAGATTAGGCAAGGGCTCAAATTATCTCAAAAAGAAGGTGTTAGGCACTCTTCGAGATCCACAACTATGGGTCCCGACCGAAATTTTACGTTATGTGGGATTATTGGATTATAATTGTCCTATATGATCATGTATGTGAGTGAAGACATGGAATTTAGAAGTTCTACTACGATGTAAGGAAACCGCACAAGAATTAAACTATATATATAGATAATCAGTACAAATCTTGAGAGACTCCAGGATACAACTTAAGTCTTCTAAGTCCAAGAGACAGGTGCGAGCAATAAACATATAAAAAGGGAGGCGGGGGTCCTAAGTTTTTAGCCTAAAGGATCACTGTATGCAACATAAATAATACTTCTCAACTCCCTTAGGGTAGGGGTTGCTCATATTATTTAGCGTGCAAAGACTATCATCTTCTGCTACTCGGTTACTATGTTGAAGTTGTTTAACTAAAGCACTCTAATTCAATTCTAAATCGTGTCTTATGCGTGCTCTACACATCCCATGCCTATGGTCTAGGAGGCTTTGGACCTACTATTTAGGTGATTCTAGACTTTACTTAGGATGCTCAAAAATGATAAAACTAGGCGCACATTCAAAACAAGTAGGACTACACATAAAGACAATAGATGGCTCAAATTATCCTCCACACATAAACAACAAATGCATGCGGCCAGATTCTTATATTAAGCGATAGGCAGTTTCAGAATTAAGACGTATTAAAGTCATCAAGTCCTATAGACATAGCTTCTATGTGATTCTGATTTCGATTGTCGTACATGCAGTGCTCCTGTTTAGACTAACGAATCTGCAGATTATAGGTATTACAAACCCTATAGGCATGATCTCCAAATTGTTGGCACAGTGAGGCATTAAAGCAGTTCGAACACTTAGAATTACCAGCTTGATCTTATAGACATGCTTCCTAGGCGAGTGACAGTATCCTATCAGTAGGATCTCTAATAATTGGAACTAAACTCCATTTTATCATACTTATTCCTATAGGCATGTCGTCTAGGTGGGTAGTAAATTAAAGCAACAGAAGCAGTCGATTAATTAATTAGTTAAGACCCTATAGTCATGGTATCTAGATGAGCATTAACAAAGGTATGTATTATTGCATCATATAGGCTTGTTATAACTAAATAGTAGTTATTGGAGTTTGGTTCCTATAGACATGCTGCATAATGGTGCACAGTGATAGACATGGAAATAGGTACATTAACATGAAGAGAGCAATTCTGAGCAAGAACACAGTTTCCTACGGATTTTAGAACAAGAAATCAAAAAAAAGGTGCAACAAACATCAATTATGTTTAATTACGAACCAGGCAAACATCATGCATTAACTTAGCTAACGATCATGAGTTAAAATCAGGAATTGAACAGAGTTCAAGCTACTGCAGAATGGTATTAAGACAAATAGACTTGTATACGAAGTGGAATGATATCGAAATTATATTAACTCAAGGAAATCCAAGTAGCACTAGTGCACATAACTTAAACATAAAGGGAAGGAAGTTGAATTGCGAGGGTATAAAGTACTAACTAGTTGCAAACAAAGCGAACAAAGAATGAGAAACTCGAAATCTCAGAAATAGCAACGATTGCAGGAGAACAATGAAGCCCCAAATCTCTAGTGCTTCAGAGTTCAGAAGAGCCTCGGAGTGGGCTCCGAGTAGTGCTTGCACTGGAGGAGGCTAATGAATGGATTCTGGTGGCCAAAATCAAAAGTCTCAGAATAGTATAGAATGAGTGAGAGTGGGAGAATAGTAATGGTAAGAATAGTTAAGTAATAATACTCGTTGACGCTTAGAAGGGGAACAGGGAAGGGGATTTATATAGTAGCAAGCTTGGACGAACAAACAAGGAAATATGATCAATCAACACAAAAAAGGAAAGAGTATATTCCATGCATGCTCAAAATAATAAAGAAAGTAAGAACTCAACCCTAGTTTTGGATTCGGATTTAGGGAAAATCGTTCACAAGCCCCAATCACGACAAAATCACCGGAGACATACCATATACAAGAAAAAATTTCTCTTCTTAAGTGTATAGAACCACAATGCCACCTAGAACCATAAAATCAAAGCCAATCGAACTTGTCATAAGTATAACGGTAATGAAAGTTACCATAAATGAGTGGTAGTAGCAGAAAAGGCAAGTATAATCCACGTATGAATGCGTACAAGGAAGGAATAAGAGAGAATCTCCATGGTTGGCTAGGGTTAGTGCGAGAGTGGAGAGATGAGAGAACATAGAGGGGGCTGGACAGGGAAATGGGTCTCTAGGGTTTAGGCGAGGGGTTATAAAGAGAGGGGAAAGGCTATTGGGGGCCGTTGATCATTTAAGATCAACGACCATAATCGAAAGGGAAGCAGGGCGGGTCAGTAGACAGGTCACGATCAGGTTAAATGAAGGTTCGTTTGGTTTGGGCTGCTGAAGGGTTAAATGGGATGGGCTAAGTGCCTTATGTCTGTTTTTGGTCCGAAATTAAGGGATTTAAATTAAATACACGAAATGTATTAAAAATAATTTATAAAGTAATTAATAAATAATGAAAAAAATTAATTATGCAGTAAAATAATTGAAAATAATAGTTTAACATTATAAATATATAAAAATATTATTTTAGCATATATAATATAATATATATAATTATGTATGGGATGTAGGCTATTATTGCAAAAGCTATGTTAATAGCTCGAAAACACAAATGTAATTCTATGAAATGAAGTAAAATATTATAAAACATACATGTTGGTATAAATAATAAATTTGGATGGTTAAATCATGCTAAAATAATTTGAAGAGATAATTAATAAATAATTGAATAATTAAATGCGAGAAAAAGCAATTTCAAAGGTTTACAAATTATAGAAAATTATAGAAAATACTTATACGACTCTTGTAAATTGGGTAATAATGCAAATGATATTTTGAAATTATATAGAGTATATTATAAAATATGAGTGCAAATTTTGGTATCAACAACATGCACCAAGGTTGTTCTTTCTATATTACATGGCTTGATCACATTATTGTTTTGTACTTGTTGTATTTATGAACTGTACATGTGATTAGCGAGTATCCTTTATAATTCTTGCTTCTATTACCTCGCCGAGGTTAGTTGTGATACTTGCTGAGTACATGGGGTCAGTTGTACTCATACTACAGTCTGCATTTAATTGTGCAGATCTAGGTGTTGGACCGAGCCATCAGGAGTTGAGGCTTGTTGTTGAGTCATCTTGGAGGGACGAGGTAGTTGAGGCTTTGTACTGTTGTCTTTCATTAATACAATATCGTTATTTGGTATTTTAGACTTGTATTTCCGTTTTAGAGCTCATGACTCTATATTTACCAGCTCTGGGGGATTTATTATGGGTCGACGCTATTATGTTATGTTGATTGCTTTAGACTTATATTACTTCTGTCATTATTGCTATTATGATTCATTATTGTTATGTTCGGCTTGTCTAGCAATTGCATTAGGTGCCATCACGACCGGTTGGTGGTTTTAGGTTGTGACAAGTAAAATCGTATCCAAGAGTAGAAAGAAAAGAATTGTCCCTGTATTTCATTGTATTAAGAGTAAATTTCTTGGATGGTCACCCAACTTATGAAAATATCTTATCAAAGTTATATCTATTAAAATATTACAACGCCCGTTTTAGAAAGAATGATATTATTTCTTTATTATTATATTTTAAAAAATGTATACCATTTAGAATTTAGAATTTAAAATTATTTTAATTTAAATTTTATCTTTAATAATAAGCTTTTATAGTCACAGAAATATTATGATATTTAGGATCATAAATTTCAGAAATCTTGTAGTCATAAAAACATTACACATATTTAATACCATAATTAATTTCAAACGTTCTTTTTTCTTTTGTAATTGTATACCCAATCAAACTGTGTTATATATGTTTAAAAAATGGCTTACATATTTAGTATGATGTGTGTCTTTAATAGTTCTTAAATTGAAAAGGAACTCAAAGTTATTACAATTGGCTTTGTAGGGTTTGTTTGGTTTGAATAGGTAATCGACAAAAACTTGCATGGCGTGACCACCAATGGGACTGGTCTTGGTGAAATATCCACGGTTTTGACTGTTTTTAGCGAAATATCCCCATTTTTTACTTAAACGTCATAGTCTTCAATATTTAAAGCTTGAAATTTTTATTTGGGTGTGAAAGTAAAACGTTAATGATTCATTATTATTAAAATTATTTGAGCTAATAATCTATGCTTAAATTTTTAGTTTAAATATCGATTTACTGATTTACCGTAAAAAGCTCACAATTCCATTATTGAACCACATAAAATTTTGTAGAAGAAAAAGTGGATCTTATTGATTTAGTGTTATTTGACTAAATTGGTAATTTGAGATTATTTGTGTTGGTATTTGAAAGCTTTGTTTCTAATTTGAGATCATTTGTGATGGTTTGGTCCAAATTTAAGTTGCAAATTCGAATAACATTTTGTTAAAATATCTCAAAAGTTTATACCAATTGGATAGAATTTGATGAACAATTTAACAGATAGGTAGAGTAAATAAAATAAACTCTATCAATTCGGTAGAAAAATCCCTGAAGAAAAAAATTATGCCAATCAAATAGACTTTGATGAACAACTTAATAAATAAATAGAATAAATAGAATATAAAATCTATCAATCTGGTAGAGAAACTCTAAAGAACAATAATTGTATGCGAGAATATTCGGTCACGACCAGCCCCTTAAGAGGCTATTTGTATAAATTACCTAATAATCGGGGGAATTCATTTGGCACAATTTACATTTGGATGGGCTGAACATCGAATTATAAAGGAAAAAATTGTAATTCATCACTCTATTTTGAATTCGATGCTATGTTTTCTATTAGATAAAATGGCAGGAATGGAGTAAACATTAGTTATGAATATATAACTGCATGAATAGGACTGTTGCAATGTAAATTATGCGGATAAAACAAATTAAATATGATAAAGGAAGTGAAAAAAAATAGAAAAGTTGCACCAACACTTTACCATCAAAGAGTATAGTGGGATTGATTGTATTTTTTCGTCCTTAACAAGGTCTTGAATTGTCACAACCCAAAATCTCACCTTAAGGATCATGATAGTACTTAGTATATAAAACAAGATAAGCCGATCACTTACAATAGTTAAACCACTTAAACATGATATTATGAAGCATAGTTTAATATAAATATAAAAATAAAGGTGATACAAGCCTACACGATGATAATTGCAACAAATCCCCAAGACTAGATAGTATAGAGTCACGAACTTTAGCTTAATACATACAAATAACTCAAAATACAATATTATTCGGATAGAGAGCTGACAGTATAATATAAGGAAAGGATTCCAAGGGAATGCGATGATCAAGCAGCTCAACCTCGAATCCTCACGATCAAGCAACTCTCATTGCCGGGACCTGCTATCTCCAACACCTGGATCTTCACAAAAATATGCAGAAACATAGTATGAGTACACCGCGGTTGGTCCTAGTAAATATCAAGACTAACCTCAGTGGAGTAGTGACGAGGTACAAGTCAAGACACTCACAAGTCAAATATAACCTGTACAAAATATCATACTGAATATAGAAAGAATAACAAAAAGCAACAATTGTAATCTCATCAGTAAGAGCGATAACCACTTAGAACAAATAAAGGTCCCGTTCTGACAATAAATCATCAAATAGAATCGCACCCACGGCACCTCGAGTCGACTTTGTCAATCACCCTCGCAAGGCAAAAACCCTGTGCCACAATATAGGCCATACTCGCACGGCAAAGAGCACGTGCCACAATATGTATCACAACCGTACAGCAAAGACCTTGTTCCACAACATATACCACAACAACACGTCAAAGACCTCGTGCCATAATGTATATCACAACCGCACGGCAAAGACCCGTGCCACAATGTATAAGACAACCGCACGGCAAAGACCTCGTGCCACAAATTATACCACAACTACACAGCAAAGAACGCGTGCCACAATGTATATCACAAACCGCATGGCAAATACCTCATGCTACAATGCA
This sequence comes from Nicotiana obtusifolia, assembly GCA_002018475.1. Taxonomy (NCBI): domain Eukaryota; kingdom Viridiplantae; phylum Streptophyta; class Magnoliopsida; order Solanales; family Solanaceae; genus Nicotiana; species Nicotiana obtusifolia. Next base: position 117,903 of record MCJB01014291.1, on the reverse strand, counting down.
TGTCACAATTGCATGACAAATACCTCGTGCCACAACATATATCACAACCGCACGGCAAAGACCACGTGCCATAATGTCAGCAAAGACTCATGCTACAATGTATAAAACAACTGCACAACAAAGACCTCGTGCCACAACATATATCACAACCGCACAGCAAAGGGCTCGTGCCATAATGTATATCACAACTCATGTCAGTTATCAATAACACGTTCAAGAGAAATTTATCGAGAATCAAATAAAGTAATGCATGATGAAAACTTCCTTTTTATTTTATTCTGTTATATCACCAACAACTTAATAGAATATGAGATAATGACTCCACGTAGGTAAATTCACTTTGGCAACCAAATCATCCAGTAAATGATAGAGATACAAATTAGCACATTGGTAACAACACAATAAAACACATAGAAATGTATCTCATACACAAGAATTCATACCACCACACAAACCTCATAAATAAAACGCCCCCATGCCATCATATTTGATCCCCACATAGCCCCCCTTGTCTTGCTACGTGTGCAATAATAAAGTAAATGCCTGCCTTGTCTCGCCACTCGCGGATCAACAATTATCCCACATTGTCTTGCCACATGCGCAAATCCGATACATATATATATATATATATATAAAGCGAGAGAGAGAGAGAGAGAGCCCGCCTTCTCTCGCATGTGCAATATAACCAATAACATTAGTACGACAAAAATCTCTTGCAAATAGTCGAACAATCAGTTCAACAGGTCCGCATGTGCCAAAATCATAACGACACAATATTTCAATAATGGTTATCAATACCTAAACTTAGAATATGCCAATGCAGTGCACAGAGAAAATTCAATAGGGAAATACGGATGGGTTCAACATATAAGCATGAAAGCAAACTCAAATTAGCACGGATCTCATAAATTCCCAACTTGGACAAATAAGGAATTAAAATCCTAAGCATGATCTCTAGCATGGAATATAAATTCAAGTAAACAACCAAAGTGAATTCACATAAAACAAACACTTCTCAATCAAGGCAAAGTGATAAAAGCAACCTCGGGTCATATCCGGCCATAACCAACACATACACCTGTATACACACTCGCCACCTTATGTACATGTCATTCACATAGTACAATTAATGATATTAGACCAAATCCTATGGGGAAGCTCCCTCTCACAAGGTTAGGCAAGATACATACCTTAAAAGCCCTCCATCAGTACTCCAACAATGTTTTTTCTCTAAAATTCACCTTCGCTCAGCTCAAATCTAACAAGAAAAAGTTTTATGTCATCAAACAATGTAAGAGAAATCAATTTCAATTAACAAAGTTAAGATCCTTACAAAATTACCCAAAAGTCAACAAAAGTTAAATTCGGGCCCGCTCGGTCAAAACCCGAGTCGAAGGGTAGTTCTTGACTATCCATAGTCTCATGAGTCCAAAAATGTGTTTGGTTTTCAAAATCCGAGTCCAATTCGACTCTCAAATCTCAAATTTTTTATTTTTCAAAATATAGTTAAAAAATCCCCAAAATTTCTTTTCAAATCTCATTATTTACTCCTCAGAGCTAATTATTCTACTATCACCAGGCCTCTTGAATGGAGTAAGTTGTACTCCCTTGTTGAAGACCTGCAATTTCATGTTAACATTCTTCAGGTGCCATGATAGAAACTTAAGTGTAGTTTTATGAAGCTGAACAATAATGGTTGTGCCCTCAGTAATCGAGGTAAAATAGGAGCTGAAATTGTTATCAGGGATCACTACAACAACAACAACAACAACAACAACAGCATACGCAGTATATTCCCAACAGGTGGGGTTTGGGGAGAATAGTCTTTACGCAGATCTTACACCTACATAATGAAGGTAGAGAGGTTGTTTCCAATAGACCCTTGGCTCGGAAAGAAGAAGAAAAAGAGGAAGATAAAGGATAAGTAGTACCAAATAATAACAACAGAGAATACAATAGCTGAGGCAAATAAAACCACATAATGTAATTAAGATCTTAGAATATGAATGGACATACGTGTAACTAAAACTATCGTGAGCAACTAAGAAACTCCCAACTTCCTACTAACCTTATATCCTGATCCTCGACTTCCACACCCTCCTATCAAGGTCATATCCTCAATGAGCTGAAGCAATGCCATGCCCTGCCTAATCACCTCTCCCCAACACTTCTTAGGCCTACCTTGACCTCTTCTCACTAGGCCAACCTCTCACACCTCCTAACGGGAGCTTCAATTCTTCTTCTCTTAACATGTTCGAACCATCTCAGCCTCGACTCCCACATCTTGTCTCCATGGAGGGATCTCTACAAGAAATTGAATTATTAGTGGCAACATATAGCAGCGCCCCTATAGGTTGCTACAACAGCTATATTATTAGGAGCGACTTTAAAAGTCACTACAGATATCGAATACAATGTTACATTTATTGTCAGGATAAATTTGAAGTTTGCAGCAGGCTGCGAGAGCATAGGTTTCAAGCCTTTGTAATTAGCACTATTCAAAGGCTTTTTTAGAGCATGGAAAGCTCGACTCAACTTTCTGTAGTCTAAGTATAGTACTAACGAAGAAAGATTGTCTCATCGACTTGAAGATGTTGAGCTTGAGGACTGAAAATACCTAATACAATATTTTGGAAGTCAAAATTTTAAGGTGTTAACTTAATACCTGAAGATTCTGCCAACCAAAGGGCACCGTTCACATCTTTGAATGGTGATTTCTTAATCAGTCGACTTACAGGTTGTAAGCGAGAGGAACAAAAGAAATAGAGAAAAGCAAATAACTATGTATACTTATGGTACAAGGTCCTTTGCAGAAGTAGAGGAATCTACGGTAAAAATATATTTAGTCCCCTACTATCATATATGCTTCTTTGTTATTTATATATTTATATATTTGCTTATATATTTTTTCTCCGAAACTACATTGCAGAGAAATCCTATTACTGGAGAAACAAACACACCAGATAAAGTTTGGGAGCAACATACGTTCAATGATGATAGAGGAGAACTGGTGTGGTTGGATTCACAATCTCAACAAATTCATGTAATTATCTAAAATCGTAGACTTATTATCTTTCTATTTCCGTAAGTTACATTCAGTATGTTTTATTATGTTTTGATGTAAATGATTATGCATAAATGCAGGGTCAATTTTAGGAAGTTGTCACTCAGTAACAATCTGAAGAGATCGAGCATCCCATGACTAGAGATGAGATTTTATCCTCTGTTCTTGATGAGAGAACATGCTATGTTCGTGGAAAAAGATACGGAAAGAAGCCTCCTAAAAAGAGTAACATACAGCAGGCAAATATAGAGGCCGGCGTGTCTTCGGCTATGGATATTGTGCGTCAAGAGATGCAAGCCGAGATGGATAGGAAGTTGCATAAAGAACGTGAACAAATGGCAGCTGAGTTGCAAAGAAATATGGAACTTGAGTTGCAAAGGAAGCTGAAAATTGAGTTGGAAAGGAAGTTGGCAGAGGAGCGTGAACACACATATGTAGAAGTAGACAAGAGGATCCATCTACAAGCAGACAAGAGGATGCATGAATAATTTGCTATTTTCATCACCAGAATGCAACAGGTTCTTGTTGCGCTCGTTCTTAACAATTCTTCTTTCTTCTCGGCTTTTCTTCTTCCTTCCTTCTGGACAATTTTTCTTTCTTGATAATTCTTCTCTCACTTGCTCCCTATCTTCTTTTTAATTTCTCCTTCTTTAACTTTCTTTCTCTTGATAATAGACTATTAGGATGTTTTTTGTTTATGTGAAATCTGATTTTCGATAGCATATGTAGTGTTTGAAAAAATGCCCGACTGGAATATCTGGAGTTACGTGAGAAATTACTAGAATTCTATAATATGTTATAGAAAACTTTGTCAAAAGGGCAGACTAGTCCCTTTTTTTTTTTCTTCTTTTGCAAAGATGAGAAAACCTCTCTGCTAGTTTAGCTAATCTTCGAATTTCTTTGATGGAATTTCAAATTTCTCTTTGACCTCTTTGATGAAATTTCGAATATCTCCCCAAGTTTAGCTAGTCTTCTGAAAGTGAAATTGATCCTGCTTCCAAGTCAAACTAATTTTTAGTGGGGGGATGTTAAATAGAACATATCAGAACAAAAATGAACTACTTACATAGCTCAGGCCTATATGCTTTCAGCCATTTTAATTTTGCCATGTCTATTGCTATTTGAGAATGATAAAACCATGTTATCGTCAATAGCTTGCTTAGTATTCCGAGGAAACCTTAAATAACCAATGCAACCACAGACAACCTGTGTGGTCGAATGCTACATATTTGGTGTCTCTTTTATAAGTTAACTTTTGACCTGCTTGTATTCCTTATTTTTGGTTGGACCGGTATTTTGTTTATATCTTTGTCGCATGCAATGGTTTATGTTCATCATGAATGCTTTGGGAAGTATAGTCTCTTGGAGAGTGTCGAAAGTATTTCTCCTGATTTTTTTTTTTTTTTTGTATTAAGGTCATTTCATTAGTTTTAGATTAACACATGCCACTCCCTGCTAAGTAGGAATGGCTATTCTCTTTTTCCAAAGATGTCTTTGTATTCTCAAGTGGAAGCAGCTACTTCGGTTTCATTAAAATAATAAACATTTCAATTAACAAGGAATTCTCTCTTTTCTTCTTGGTGTCCCCTTAAAGTTTTTCATAATTGTAATCATATTCATCTGATAGCTAATATCAACTGACTAGATTATTGTGTCTTCTGTTTTCAATTTAGCCGCATTTTCCCTAAGGTAGTCCACAAGATAACATTTTCCAACTATGTGATATCCTTTCTTCACAACATATCAAATGGAAAGATAAGTGGGGCAACTCCTTCAAAGGAATAGTATCTTGATGTTATAACCCAGAGATTTTTACTAAGTTTCTTTATTTTTGGAGGTCAGGTAAGTTTTTAAGTTTAAGTTATTTCGGGTTGTGGCAAATTTATGTAGTTCTTGGTCATTTTCTCTTATCTCTTGACTTGATTATTTAAGCAAAGGAGAAAAAGTAATATAGCTATCACAAACTAAAAAAATGTGAATAAAGTGAACATAAAGTTGTGATCATTAAGGAAACATAAAGTTGGTTAAGGTTTCATAATTATGAGCTAACTGCTAAAAAGAGTTTAGTTCTACTGCAGAGTCCTCAGGGATAACACACGTATGCTATGCCCTATATGCTGGGCTCAGGCCATGCAAGTTCTGCATGCTAATACACAACCTGGCACTTGAAAAAGAAGAGAATAGGTTGTCATGTTTGGGTATGTAAATAGTTAGATGCATATTTATCTGATGTAACAGAATATCCTAATTGTACATAACTTTCCATTGTCAATTTTTCTTGACTTGTTATGTTCTGTGAAAGAAATAGAATGTTTGGACTGGATCAACTGCTTTTGTGGACTATTTTGGGTAAAAGGTTGTTAGGTCTACTTTGTTATGATGTGTAAATATGTGTGTGTTTCCATTCAGAAAGTCCAATAACACTTTTTAGATAAAAAGGACATCATCTTTAAACTTAATAGACCCCCTTCTGTTATCCTTGAAGTTTTTCTTTTCTATGCATGTTTTTTGGTATAAAAATCTCTGTATGTTCCTTATATATATATATATTATTTTTAGCTAGCAGGGAAAAGACACTTAAACAATGATATCATTCAAGGATGGTCGCGACCAAGGAGCAGTTACAAGACACTTAATATTTTGTCTTTTTTGGAATATGTATATGCGTACAATTATAATGCACAATAAAGTGTAGTGTGGTATATATGCAATTGACTTTTTAGTACTGAAAATATTTATAATATCCGGTTTGAGAAATTCCTTTGGTATTTTTTAAATATTGTTGGTTGCTTTTAATATTGGTAATCAATTGATATGAATATCCCTATATTAAAATTCAGAGAATTAGGTTCCTACTGGAAATGTGTATAATTTTGGTCATTATAGTTTTTGAGAAAATAAGTTTAAGTGACAACATTATTTTGTCACAAAATATTAATAATTGTTGCAATGTTGAAGTTGTCACTGTTGGTTTATTTCTTTTGCAGCGACTTTAATCGCTACGGAAAATTATTGTGTCTTTCATGGTTTATTATTTTGTGGCGATACAAGTTGCTAGTAACAGTCATTTATAGTGGTGGCATGAACTTGCCACTGAAAATAATATTTTGAAAGCAATAGTAGTCGCCGCTAAAGGTGAATAGCAGCGGCGACCAAACTAATATTTATTCTTGTGGAACCATTTTTGTGGAAACTATATCGCTGCAAAATATGCACTTTTAGCGGCGACCTTAAATGTCACCATAAATACCTTTCAGTTATGATTTTTTTTGTAGCAACAAATGTCGCCACTGATAAGATGTAGCAGCGACTTTCAGGGATTTTGTAGCGACTTTTATCTCCATAATAAGGCTGATTTCTTGTAGTGGATTCTGAGGGCAAGTTTATACATGCAATAGCTAAGCCCCTAGGGGAAGGAATCAACAACCAGGCAGAGACAGAAGCAGCAGCCTTGGGAATGCACTGGTGTCTGCATAATGGTTTCAATAACATTCACCTGGAAGCTGACTCTGTTCTTCTCATACATTAGCTAAACAACTCAACAGCACCTCCTTGGAACCCTGATGCAAAACTGGATGATCTTATGGAAGTCTGCATACAATGTGAGGACTTCAAATGCTCACATGTCTACAGAGAAGGAAATTTTCCTGTTGATTCATTGTCCAAAATTAGCCATGACCTTCCTGTCATCACTCATTATTATAACATAGTTGAGCTTCCCACAAATGTAAGAGGCCGGATCTAACTGGACAAGATTGGCCCCTCATTCAGGCACAAAAGGACCAAGAGAATCCAAATTCCATCACATTTGGCCTCCAACACTGTTAGACCCTAATTTCCCACCTTAGGATGTCGTGACGACACCTAGTCTCTAAGACTAGATAAGCGTAACAAATGCTAATTTAATAAGTGAGTTGAACTATTTAATTATTTATCATAAATCATTAAATGACATACATAGCTGCAAGCGGCCAATAGTTATACATTTCTCAAAACCGGTAATACGAAGTCATAAGCACTACTAAAACACATTAAAATTTCTAAAAACAATACTGTTTTGAATTACAATTTAATAGTGAATTAAGATGGTGACTCTGAGTCCTGCGAACGTCAAGCAAGTATACCTTGAAGTCTCCCGCCGCGCAGATGCAACTCTCAACAACACAATCAGAATACCTAGATCTGCACAAAAATGTGCAGAAGCGTAGCATGAGTACACCACAACGATACTCAGTAAGCATCAAGCCTAACCTCGATAGAGTAGTGGCGAGGCCAGGTCAAAACACCTACTAGACATAGAAACTTGTTCAAGATATACATAAGCTAACTATGAAAAGAACATCAATGTAAGACCAACGGTGAAAAAATGATTGATTTACAACCAATAATGAAGTAATAGAAACATAATTGGCAGCAAGTAGTAAATGAGTAATAAAGAAACAACATAGTCAGAACATCGATGAGATGTAAATGAACTCAAATAGGAAAAAACATATGACAACTCAAATAATCAAATCACTCCTAACACATTGACTTACAACAAGAGTTATCTTGAGGCACCAAACCTCATAAACCACAAGTCATGAACCACAATTTTCAAATCTTACACATATGGCACCTCGTGCCCACATTAACAATCACCTTCGTCAAAGCCCACGTCCTACCATGTACTTTGCAACCATGATAAATATTAATTTAGATGAACGAAAGATATATTTTGACACCAGAAAACACAATAACAATCTTGAATAAGGTAAGGTGTCAAATGAAATAATGAGTTTATTTTAGAAATCAAGTAAAGTAAATAATATACAATTTGTACGAATAGAGTATAAGATGGGTTTAGTTTAAAAATCAACAAAATTGAGTAAAAGTATCATTTTTAAATAAAACAAAACATCAGTTAAATTAACGAATTAAATATAAAATTTGTTAAAGAAAAACATGATAACAATTTTAAGTAAGGTAAACATCTAACAGGGTGATAAGTATAATTTTAGAACCTAATTATAGTGGAAGTGCGATAACCATTTAGAATAATAAGGCATTGAGTGAGATAATGGTTCTATTTTAAGAGGCCCATAGAATAAAGCATGTTAAATATTCTTTTATTTAAACCATTATGTTACCAACAACTCAACAAAATATGATATAGTAACTCCATGCAATTAAATTCACATTGACAATCAATTCATCAAGTTATAACGGAGGCATAGATTGGCATGCTAAAGCAACACAACAAATCACGTCGAATGCATGACTCACAAAAGAAACCACAATCGTTCCAAAACCAAGATAATAACGAATAACCAAATACAACCAAAATGAGGATGGGTGATTGAAGGAAGAACAATGACCGTTCAAATCAATAAGTTGTCCAACATGGAATGTACAATGAAAATCACAACCGAGGTACCGCCTCGTATTCATATTTCACCATTTCAATCACAATCTTTACTTATATCACCGCGTGAGCCTTACATTTAGTTTTGAATATTATTTTTTCCGAAATAGCTACACGCGATTTAGCCCACCTTATCTCACCGCGTGGCTTCAAGTAGTTCCCCTACTAGCAACATGTGTATCAAGCCCACCTTATCTCACCGCATGCATATCAACCCCTAGCCTTATACCACCACTTGTGTATCAATATCACAAAACAATCACAACTCGCACCACAAGTTCTCATATGCCATAACTTGCCACAAAATCAACAATACCAATATTTTCACAATAAATAGCCCATGACTCAACCACAATGTGTGCAAGAAATCCAACAATAATAAAATAAATGGGAATGCTCAACAAAGAAAGGTATCTCAACAATTAACAACTTCGCCTCAATGTGATAACAGCTATTACAACATCAACACCAAGAACTCAACAAGATGATATTCCATGAAATAACAACTCCAATTATAAGTTATTTAACAATTAAGAGGTAATGAGAGAGTAAGGAAGGCAATAACTTCAACTAAAGCATATAATAGCAAAATAACAAGTAAGAGGTAGAACAAGTGCTAACAACATCAAATAGAGCATGTAAGAGTAGATTAACATTGAGAGATGTAACATGTTATGACAATTCAATTAAAACCATGGAAAGAGTCTAGATAATCTAAATCGGTCAAATACCACATATAGCCCGTGTACCCACTTGTCACCTTGTGTACACGTCTTTAACATAACACAAATAGCACAATCAACCCATATTCTAAGTGGTAGTTTACCCCACACAAAGTTGGCAAGATACTTACCTAACCTAAGCTAACTCAATCCTCCGAAATAGCTTTTCCCCTAAAATTCGCCTCCACACGGCTCAAATCTAACAAAAAATGACTTAATAACGTTAAAGAATGCAAGAGAAATCAATTACAACAAATAAAACTATGATCTTTATATTTTCCCCAAAATGTCAACAAAAGTCAACGCCGGGCTCGCCTTGGCCTCCAAAACTCGCCAAATTCGAGTATGTTGTTCTCCTAATATATGAAAAAAAAACCCCAAAAGGAATCGATAAATAAATGCCTCTAACTCATTTTTAATTTTTAAAATTTAGGACATAACCGTAGGTCTTAATTTAAAGAATTAAATGAGTTTTCAATTAAAACATGGATTAAAGCTTAAACCAAGGGAATGAATCAAAGAGAATACTTAGGTTATGGTATAGGCCTTACCCTATGGAAGAAACTCGAAGAACATCCTTGAATTCTCCCAATCCTAAACTTTTCGAGATGAGAAAAACTCCAACAACATTAATAGCCAAAATCGTTCAGATGTTCTACCTCGTTTCTTGTGCCAAATGATCCCAAAACTCGCTTTTGATGCCTCGAATGGGTTCCTCATGAAATTCTAGTCAAGTTAGGCTTTTGAATCACTCCATTTGAACTTATAATAAAGGAGATATGTTGGTTTCAATATTTAAAAATAGTGCAGATTTTTAAATACGAATTTAGTGACAATTTCGTAATTAATTTGAAAAATGTGGCAACCCAATTCTTAGTAAAATGGCCATAAATTCCTCATACAATGTCGAAACTTGATGATTTCAGTTGCTATGGTTCCAAAAATTATGATACGGATATAATGGTTTAGTCAAAACACGAATCAAAGGCTATTTGCTCAATATGGTAACCTTTATGCTCAAATCGACGTTGAAACCTAAAAATAATCACCATACAACCCAAACTTATCCAAAACTCATCGGAATTTGACCAAACTTTGTGCACATGTCCAAAATCATCATACAAACGTTTTGGAATAATTAAGACCATATTCCTAGTCCATTACTCAAAAGTCAAACCTTGGTTAACTATTCCAACTTAAAGCTTCTAAAAACGAGAATCATTCTTTCAAATCAATCCCGAACCACTTGAAAATCGAAACAAACCATACACACAAGTTATAATATATAATATGAAGCTAGTCAAAGTCTCAAACCAGCAAATGAAATGCTAAAGCTCCAAACAACCAGTCGGGTCGTTACAAGCTCTTCAAATAGATATGGATGGCAGAAATGTTATTATGGGAGCAGACCTAAATGTCCAACTTTTTGTGTGCACATCTAACAGCAACAACATGAAGACAATGCAGTATATTCAAATCTAGTTGGAGGAGAATTCAATTGTAATCTTCAGCACTAACTTTTAATTTCTTTTTTGCGAGTTGTAGCCCAATCATTCCACTTACATGCTCTTAGTGTGTGGTATCAACATCTCTGATGTTCAATCTGCTGCGAGCATGCAAGAGCACAGAAACAAGCTACTCTTCAAATGAACAAAGAAAAGAAAGAACATCATATCATATCTCCTTACCATCTTGAAGCCTTCTGCAACCAACATCTTTCATCCCACACCTAAAATGGAACCCCAATCTCACCATTATAACAATCCATCAATACCACAACACCCCAACCTTTTATCACAGCATCTGCCCTGCTACAAAAATACACTTGAATCTCACACATCATTGCCTAACATCACACCATCTCAACAGTAACCTCCTAACTATCAACATACACCTAGCAAGTCAACATCACATCCCCAATTTAACCCATTCCATCTACCAACACAACAACATCCATTCTCAGGAAATCTAAGCCCATTTCTACACCGATAGCCCACTCAATCTACTAGTTATCAGAACCCACAAGAACCTGAAAAGTGAACCTCAAGAATCTGATATGGAGGACAGAACCAGGAAAGGGTGCAAAGCCCAATTTTTCTTTAACTTTGTTTTCTTTTTTGCAGGAACAATTTATGATGTCATGCTTAACCAATTGATATCCCCTCAGTGCGTGGTATCAGCATTTATAATGCTCATTCTACTAAGGGTAAATCAAAGGCTCAAAGCATCAAACAATTCAACTGTCACACTTGGGCAGTGTCACTTAACAAATTCCAACTGGAGCATGCCTAGAAAAACTGACCTGCAACATTTACTCTTGTACTTCTCTTATTTAAATTCAACTCTCAGAACCCAAAATAACCTAAGAGAAGAGTTGGGATAGTAGTGTACAGAGTTTGCAACAGGTCCACATTGACATCACTGATGGCAAAGTTCCAGACAAGGAATATACACTTGTACTTCTAACCCGTTTGTTGAATTTTGCAGGTATTTTGGATAGGCACATATCACCGAGGCACTCTCAGTGTGTGGTATCATCATATCAGATGCTCAATCTACTGAAAGTGCATCAGTTCTTCTGGACTAGCCACCTTGATCATGTCCCTTGATCTGCTTGTCTTCTAGGGAATAAAATCAGGGGCTCAAACCTGGTTGTACACTATGATACAACAATCAGTAACTCCCAGAAGAACATAAATGCACACACTACTTGTAGGGATTACAATTGGACACAACCACGAACAACACAACATGCCTTCCTCAGTGCTAGTCCCAATACCAGCTTTAGCTTCTGGAAAACTATGGCAACTCAGCCACAGTGCTTGCACTTTACACAGTTACAGAAGTCACACATTTGTAGCAGATCCTGCTGTAGTCACTGCTCCATCTCATATGTCATCCAATCAACACAAAAACAGTCTCCATCTCTCATAACCTCACTTACAACTACTTCTACTTGGCTTTAACTATTGAGATTGTTTAAGCTAGGTTGACAATAGCTCTCAACCCTTATTGGATTGCTTCCTCTGATTTTTTGTGCATTTGTTTGTTGTCACATTTCATAGGGGAAATCTACCTACTTTCTACATGTAGGACCTTTTGCATATGGAAAGAGTACTTCCAAACATTTGGCTTAGTTGTTTTAGGTTTACTTTGTACAGTTGACATAGCTTCACTTCACTATGTTTTTGTATACCCAATTGTCTATCATCTGTGGATAGATAATTGGCACCTCACTATAGGTCGAATTTTACATAGCTCACCGGATCCAATTGATTGTCATAGTTGGACAATTAATTGTCTATCTACCATAGGTTTGGAGGTAAGGTTTATGAACCCTCCTTTGTTGTACTCTTCTTGATTATATTTATGAAAACTAACCCTAGGCATAATGCCTAGTGGATTCTAATAAAAATTTCTCATAATTTTGATGTTAAATCTTGATGTGCCGGGTAATTTCGGCATATTTTGATACTACTTGCTTAAAGTTTAACTTGTTTTACGTGCAAATTCTACCGATACTTATGTAATTTTAGTGTATTTGCAGTACATCGAGTGTAAGGACCCAAAAGCTCGAAAAAGAGTTCAAAAAGCCAACTGAAGACAAGAACAGAATTCAACAGCATCGCAGATGTGAGTATGCGGCCCAAACAGCACATGCGGACCGCATATTTCACAAACAAATCGCAAACAGGGACACAACTCTGGGCGCTTCTTCATGTCAAGAATGCGGTCGCATATGCGACCGCAAAACAAGAATGCGAACCACAAACTTGTACTGTGAAATCGCAAACGCAAGCAGAGTTTCTGGGTGAAAATCGGGGTGAAGAATGCGATCGCATTTCGCGATTGTATAATCAACATGCGAACCGCAAAACCATAATGCGAGGAAGGCAAAACTCTTGGGTTACATATGCGATAGTCGAGGAAGATTTGCGGTTCACATTTCTGTTTTGCGACAGAAATGCGGTCCGCATTATTCACACCAAGGGCAAATTAGTCCTGACCTCACCTCGGGTTTTGGGCCTCTATAAATAGGTTTAATAGGGTTTTGTGAGGGAGGCCTTGTCAAAATTGAGAGTACAAAGTACGGGCAATTAACGAGTTTGAATTCTTGGAAGCTTTTGGGATCAATTTCTTTCTATTTTGTAAGATTATGACAATTACTATTCTTTCTTATTCAATATTCAGCATGAGTAGCTAAGTTTAAATGCTAAGGTTTTGAACCCTAGATGGGTACAATGTTATTGAGATTTTGATATTGAATATGATTTCAACGGATGATTGATATTTATTTACTTCTTATTCTTCATCAATTGTTAATGGTTGCAAACATTATTGAATGCCAATTAATTCTATCTTTGCTTGGGAAAGTGGGATAGAATTTGGTAGAAGTAAATAACAAAGACTCAAGGCTTTAAACCTTGTTTAATAAAATTGCTTAGGAATAAGTGGGTTTTAATTTGGCATTAATTGATTGTTCTTAATCACAACTTTTTTGTATTTGGGAAAATTATAAAGAGGATATATTATCAAATTATTGGAAAATATTGGGTAGTAAATTAGGTATCAATTGCATATCAAGAAAGTTGTCCGTTGGAACTATACAATATTAATATCAATAGCATTGTACTACATAAAGGGAAACACAACCTTGGTTTCTTTAACTCATATTATTCACATTCACAATATTGCAATCAGTTTTCGTTTACACTTAAGTTCCATATTCCTTTTTATTACAATTACTTGATAGAAGTACGACTTAGTCGAGTATTACACTAATTAGATAAACGTTTCACACCTATTCACTGTGGGATTTGACCCCAACCTTTTTGGGTTATTATATTTGACACCGACCGCTTACACTATTCTTAAGGTGTAATTTGAGCATATCAAATTTTGTTTGGATCCTATGAACCAATCAATAGCGAAGAATGCAGCTGCTGGATCTTTTATGGACAAAACCTTCGCTAGGGTGACTCAGATCTTAGATAAAATGGCAAAACACAACCAAGCTTGGCACTCTGAAGATTCCACAGGCGGAATTGCAATTGGCTCTCCTTCTATGAACAATTTGATCAAGGAAAATCAAGAACGAGACCAAGTGATTGTAGAACTTGGCACAAATGTCAATGTATTGACAAAGCTTTTCACGGAGAATCAGAAGAAGAAAGTAAATGTGGTTGAGAATGTGCAGCCGGTACAAAATGATGATTATGAAGAGGCAAATTATGTTAATAATTCTCAAGGAGGGTACCAAAGGCAGCAGTATCAAGGTCAAGGCTATCAAAATCAATGGAGACCAAACCCGCAAGGGCAAGGTCACCATCAATGGTGAAACGACCAAGGTGGTTCTAACCAAGGAAACTGGAACAGCAATAACAATTTTTCAAATCGAAGTTCCAACCCTTATGTTCCTCCAAAGGGTCAGTATTCGAATCAGGGATCCTCCAGTGAGTCTAAATTGGAGAGCATGCTTGAAAGGATACTACAAAACCAAGAAAAATCTGATAATTCCATGAAGAACATGACTGAGTTGGTTGGCTCTCACACTTCAGCGATTCAAAAACTGGAATTGCAAATGAGAGATCTTTCTCGTGAGCAATATCCACAGCAGAAGGGAACACTCCCTAGTGATACGATTGCAAATCCAAAGGGAAGTGGGAGTGGCCCAACTTCTCATATCATGGCTATCACTACCAGGAGTGGTAAGATATTACAAGGAAAGAATGAGCAAGCAGTTGATGTGGAAGAACTTGAAAAAGGAGTCGACGTTGAAGAACCCAATGTTGCTAAAGTAAAGAAAACTCCATAGGTTGTGCAAAACAGAGATGAGACCCGAGAAGGGATGAAGGAAAAGGCAGGAGAAACATCAAACTTTCTTCCGCCGATTCCTAGACCCCCTCCTCCTTTCCCTCAGAGACTTGCAAGAAGAGTTGATGACAACAAGTTTGAGAAGTTCTATGATATTCTCAAGCAGTTATCTGTGAATATACCATTCTTGGAGGCTTTTCAAGAAATGCCCGGTTTTGCTAAGTATCTAAAAGATTTGATCACGAAGAAGAGAACCACCAAGAATGAGGTGGTGAATATGACTCACCGGGTTAGTTATATTATTGCTACAAATCCAATTCAGAAGAAAGAGGACCCGGGAGCATTTACTATTCCGTGCACTATTGGAGTGCGCGACTTTGCAAAGGCACTTTGTGACAATGGGGCCAGCATCAATCTAATGCCGCTTGCCATTTACAGACAAGCGGGATTAGGAATGCCAAGGCCGACGAGCATGAGGTTACAAATGGATGACCGTTCAATCAAGAGACCAGTGGGTATTGTAGATGATGTGATCGTGAAAGTTGGGAAATTTCATATACCAGCTGATTTTGTAATTGTTGACTGTGCTGTGGACAAGGAAATCCCTATTATCTTGGGGAGACCATTTCTGGCCACTGGAAGAGCCCTTATGGATTCGGAATGTAACGAAATTAAATTCCGAGTGAACAACGAAGAAGTTACATTCCAAACAAGTAAGGGTATGAAGCTGCCAAACGAGTACGAGAGCATTTCAGTGATTGGTATTGTTGATGAAGTAGATGATGTTGTTGAGATGAAGATGGAAGAGCACTGCCTAGGTGAAGCATTGGCAGCTATATTGGTAAACTTTGATGGTGATGATATGGATGGCTTTATGGAGTCAGTTAATGTATTAGAGGGGCGTGGTTCTTACTCGTATACTCCACCAAAGCTTTCCCTTGATTTGGAGAATAGAGCTACACCTCCTGCAAAGCCATCCATTATCGAACCACCTAAATTAGAGCTGAAACCACTTCCTTCGCATTTAAGGTATAAATTTCTTGGCTTAATTAATACTTTACCAGTAATTGTTTCTTCGTTGTTGAATGATGTGCAGGTGGAACAATTGCTAAAAGTTTTGAAGGAGCATAGACAAGCCATCGGTTGGACAATTGCGGACATTCGGGGGATCCCTACTGGAATTTGTGAGCATAAGATTCAATTAGAAAGTGGGACAAAACTGAGTGTGGAACATCAACGAAGGCTGAATCCGTCAATGTAGGAAGTGGTAAAGAAAGAAATAATCAAATGGTTGGACGCTGGGGTGCTGTACCCAATTGCTGATAGTTCATGGGTGAGCCCGGTGCAATGCGTGCCAAAGAAGGGAGGCATGAATGTGATCAAAAATGAGAAGAACGAGCTTATACCAACAAGAACAGTAACAGGATGGAGGGTATGCATGTACTATAGGAAACTAAATAGTGCCACATGCAAGGACCATTTCCCTATGCCTTTTATTGATCAAATGCTTGATTGGCTAGCGGGAAAGTCCTTTTATTGTTTCCTTGATGGATACTCCGGTTATAATCAGATCAACATAGCTTTGGAGGACCAGGAAAATACTACATTCACATGCCCATATGGCATATTCTCTTTTAGCCGGATGCCATTCGGCCTATGCAATGCTCCAGCTACCTTCTAGAGATGCATGATGTCTATATTCTCCGATATGGTAGAGGACTTCCTTGAGGTATTTATGGATGATTTTTCGGTAGTAGGTGAGACGTTTGAGCAGTGCCTGAGTAATCTCAAACAAGTACTCAGGCGATGTGAAGAGACAAACCTTGTGCTAAATTGGGAAAAATGCCACTTCATGGTGGATGAAGGTATTGTTCTGGGACATAAAATATCAAGGTGTGGAATTGAGGTAGACAAAGCTAAAATAGAAATCATCTCTAAGCTTTCTCCACCCACATCCGTCAAAGGTGTTCATAGTTTTTTGGGGCATGCCGGATTCTACAGGCGCTTCATTAAGGACTTCTCAAAGATTGCAAATCCAATGTGTAAACTCCTTGAGAAGGATGCCAAGTTCGTTTTTGATGAGAAATGCCTCAAAGCTTTTGAGGAACTGAAGACAAAGTTCACCACGGCACCCGTTATTGTCACACCTGATTGGTCTCTTCCTTTTGAACTTATGTGTGACGCCAGTGGTGTAGCTATTGGAGTTATGCTGGGACAAAGACGCAATAAAGTTCTTCACCCAATATACTATGCTAGCAAAACACTTAATGGGGCGCAGATGAATTACACCGTAACTGAGCAAGAACTGTTGGCCATTGTGTATGCTTTTGAGAAGTTCGTGCGTATCTGCTGGGCTCCAAAGTAATTGAGTACACAGATCATGCAGCTCTCCATTATCTGATGGCGAAGAAAGATGCAAAGCCGCGACTAATCCGTTGGGTTTTACTGCTGCAAGAGTTCGATTTTGAAGTTATGGTTCGAAAGGGAACACAAAACCAAGTGGCAGATCACTTGTCTAGAATTGAAGAATCGGGGAGACAAAAAGGAGAGCTGGAAATCAATGATGCATTTCCAGATGAACAAATACTGGCATTATCCAATTCCTTTGCACCGTGGTATGCAGACACCGCTAACTACATAGTCAGCGATCTTATTCCGGAAGGGTTGGAATTTTACCAAAAGAAGAAGTTCTTGAGGGATTGTCGAAACTATTATTGGGAAGAACCCTTCTTGTTCCGTGTCTGTGCGGACAACATAATCAGGAGATGCGTGCTTGAGGAAGAGATGCTACAAATTCTGAAAGCTTGTCATGACTCACCGGTTGGGGGTCATCATGGGGGGAATAGAACGGCAGCAAAGATCTTGGAATGTGGTTATTACTGGCCAACCATTTATCAGGACGCTAATCGGTTGGTAAAGTCTTGTGACCAATGCCAACGACAGGGCCTAATTTCTAGGAGGCATGAGATGCCTATGAACTTTGTGATGGAAATCGAACTATTTGATGTTTGGTTATTGACTTCATAGGCCCATTTATAAGCTCAGGTGGGATGAAATACATCTTAGAGGCTGTGGACTACGCGTCCAAATGGGTAGAAGCCATTGCTTTACCAAACAACGAGGCTCGGAGTGTGACCGCGTTTCTAAAGAAGAATATTTTCACCCGGTTTGGCACCCCAAGAGCCATTCTCAGTGATGGGGGTTCGCATTTCTGTAACAGAGTCTTTAAAGGCCTCCTTGACAAGTACGGTGTCAAGCATAAGATTGCCACACCCTACCATCCACAGTTGAGCAGTCAAGTTGAGGTATCTAACATGGAAATAAAGAGCATACTAGCAAAGACGGTGAATGCAAATAGGACCGACTGGTCAAAGAAGCTAGATGATGCTCTATGGGCATACCGCACAGCGTACAAAACCCCCATCCGTACATCCCCTTATCGGCTAGTTTTTGGAAAAGCTTGCCATTTACCTATAGAACTTGAGCATAAGGCTATGTGGGCCTTAAAAAGATTAAACATGGACTGGGCAGAGGCTGGAGCTCTGAGGCTAGCACAATTGAATGAAATGGAGGAGTTTCGTCTCCACGCATATGAAAGTGCAGCCGTATATAAGGAAAGAATGAAATTCGTCCATGACAAAAAGATCTTAAAAAGTGAATTCAAGGCAGGGGATCTGGTATTGCTTTTCAACTCAAGACTAAAACTATTTTCGGGGAAACTAAAGTCTAAATGGTCAGGCCCTTTCAAAGTTGTCGACGTCTCTCCCTTTGGAGCTGTCGAACTAGCATCGGAGGATGGACTCCGAACCTTCAAGGTGAACGGTCAAAGAATTAAGCACTACTTAGGAGTAGATGGAGAGAAACATTTGGTAGAGCAGCTGGCTCTAAAGGACGGTCCATGCCCAACCATGGAATGATTTCAGAGGCATCCTAGCTTCGTCGTGCCGCGATGTTAAATCAAGCGCTTCATGGGAGGCAACCCATGTGTGGTACCATTTACTTTTGCTTGTTGTTGTACCTTTATTTAAGTTTTGATATCATAGTTGTACTTAAGGCTATTTGAAGGATTTTTTAGAATGCAGGAGTTTGACAAAAGGACATAAAATTGAGAAGGAGTTCTTGAAACTGAAGAAAAACAACAATGTGACAAATGCTACACAAATGCGATCGCATTATCAATATGCGAGCTGCATTTGTGCGCAAACTGAAGCAGAAAGTTGAATAAACATAGCTGTCATAAATGCGACGATGCACAGCATTTTGCGGATCATATGCGCGTTATGCGGTCCGCATTCTCATCGCGAACAGAGACAGAAGTTTTGGCTCAAAACAATGACATAAATGCGGCAAGGTAGCGTACTTTGCGGTTCGCATTTACACTATGCGATGACTTAATCATCGCATACTGACAGGTGCATGTCCGCATTCCCTCCTCTTCTAAATCCTTCAATTTAGTATTAAAAAAAAAAAGAGAAAACAACAGAGAACGAACAGTGATAGACATTATCGGGGAAAAACTGAATTTCAATCTTACCAAACATCGAAGTACTGATTAAAAGTTGTCCTAAATCCTCCAATCTTCTTCCTAGGTATGTTTGCTTACCCACTAAACTACTACCTTTGTTATATTTTAATTTTAATTTTGCAAGTTAGGTTTGGTGGTTCAATGTAGTTGTTTGAACTTTGTGGGGGATGAAGACAGGAATCTAGGGTTGTAATTCTTGGGGGATGAACATATTTGTGTATCCAAAGGTATTTGCGGTCCACAAAATCAAAATGTGGACCGCAATTTGACCGCATCCCTAAATCCTAGATACCTGAGGATGACGACAAATGCGGTGCCTTTGCGATCGCATAACTACTATGCGGACCGCAAAGGCACAACAAACAGGGTCAGAACATTTTGATTGGCTCCAGCAATTTCTGCGGTAAGTTTGCGATCGCATATCTCACTTTGCGGTGGATATGCGATCGCATTTGTGGTCAGCAAACATGCCTGTGCACAAGAACACTCGGCGATGGTTATGCGATTCACATAGTGGTTATGCGATTCGCATATTCCACCGCAGAATGAAAGCTGGCTTGGCACACCTAAGAATGCGACGAGTTTGCGGTTCGCATAGTGGATATGCGACCGCAAACCACGCCGCATTTCTGTAAGTCTTTTTTGATTCTTCCTGTTTTTCTTTTCTCTACTGATGACAATGTCGCTTACATTTTACCCTCATGAAGATATGGCACCTCAAAAGCACTCCGCAAAGAAAAGGCCATCATCCGTTCCTACCACAGCACAACCCAAACGTATAAGAATGTTAGCCTTTTCCTTGGCCTCCTCATTACAAACCTTTCCCGTTCGTAAAATAACTATCTCTTTTGAACCCGTTCCTCCTTGAACATTGAGAATAGGGCTAAAAGCCTAAGTTGGGGGTGTGGGTCAAATTGGAAATAGATAAGGCTGTGAAGTGAGGGTGAGAGCTTATACCTCAAAGTGCTAATGTGAATTTATGAAAGCTCCAAAAAAAAAAATTGAGAAAAGAAAAAAAAAAGAAAAAGAAAATAATTATATATGTATTTACAATAATGGAGCTCTGAAATAGATTAGAGAGGTATTTAAGGCGGGCCCACTTTGGGAACTAAACGCTAGTGAGGCTATGGGGTTGAAAAGAAGCAAAATGTTAAAAGAAAGAAGAATGTAATTAGTGTTCAAGGAGGATGTAGTTACTCATATCTAAATATATATCCTACCCTTCCTTAAACCTACATTACAAGCTTACAAAGTCCTTATATAATCTCCAACCGAGTGTTCTTAGAAGTAGGTGACGAATTAAAATAAGGGCAAGCATATGGTATGGCATGTGGTGACACTTGAAATTTTGTTCTGAGAGTGAGTGTATTTGCATTTGAGTCCCTTTGTAGTGTTATGAAAAATATTATGAGAGTGGGACTTTCTTTCCAGTGAGGACACATAAACTGCTAGGTTGATAGAAAGTTGAGTTGTGAGTAAAGCATAAGTGCATTCAGCTGAAGATAGCCTTTAGTTACTTTGTTGAGGCTCAAAGTTCATAAGCTGATTGGTTGTCCTTGAATATACTAATGATTCAAGGAGGGTAAAGTATTCAAAGAGATATACTTAAGATACTAAAAACAAACACCGTCCATAGTCAGTATTGTTTCATGTTGATAAGTAGAGTCTAGACTAGGATAGTATCGTTTTAGTTGCTTGAGGACAAGCAAGAGTTTAAGTTGGGGGTGTTGATGTGCCGGGTAATTTCGGCACATTTTGATACTACTTGCTTAAAGTTTAACTTGTTTTACGTGCAAATTCTACCGATACTTATGTAATTTTAGTGTATTTGCAGTACATCGAGTGTAAGGACCCAAAAGCTCAGAAAAGAGTTCAAAAAGCCAACTGAAGACAAGAACATAATTCAATAGATCACAGATGTGAGTATGCGGTCGCAAACAGCACATGCGGACCGCATATTTCACAAACAAATCGCAAACAGGGACAGAACTCTGGGCGCTTCTTCATGTCAAGAATGCGGTCGCATATGCGACCGCAAAACAAGAATGCGGACTGCAAACTTGTACTGTGAAATCGCAAACACAAGCAGAGTTTCTGGGTGAAAATCGGGGTGAAGAATGCGATCGCATTTCGCGAGTGCATAATCAACATGCGAACCGCAAAACCATAATGCGATGAAGTCAAAACTCTTGGGTTACATATGCGACAGTCTAGGAAGATTTGCGGTCACATTTCTGTTTTGCGACAGAAATGCGGTCCGTATTATTAACACCGGGGGAAAATTAGTCCAGACCTCGCCTCGGGTTTTGGGCTTCTATAAATAGGTTTAATAGGATTTTGTGAGGGAGCCCTTGTCAGAATTGAGAGTACAAAGTACGGGCAATTAACGAGTTTGAATTCTTGGAAGCTTTTGGGATCAATTTCTTTCTGTTTTGTAAGATTATGACAATTACTATTCTTTCTTATTCAATGTTCAGCATGAGTAGCTAAGTTTAAACGCTAAGGTTGTGAACACCTAGATGGGTACAATGTTATTGAGATTTTGATATTGAATATGATTGCAACGGATGATTGATATTTATTTACTTCTTATTCTTCATCAATTGTTAATGGTTGCAAACATTAACGAACGCCAATTAATTCTATCTTTGCTTGGGAAAGTGGGATAGAATTTGGTAGAAGTAAATAACAAAGACTCAAGGCTTTAAACCTTATTTAATAAAATCGCTTAGGAATAAGTGAGTTTTAATTTGGCATTAATTGATTGTTCTTAATCACAACTCTTTTGTATTTGGAAAAATCATAAAGAGGATATATTATCAAATTATTGGAAAATATTGGGTAGTAAATTAGGTATCAATTGCATATCAAGAAAGTTGTCCGTTGGAACTATACAATATTAATATCAATAGCATTGTACTACATAAAGGGGAACACAACCTTGGTTTCTTTAATTCATATTATTCACATTCACAATATTGCAATCAGTTTTCGTTTACACTTAAGTTCCATATTCCTTTTTATTACAATTACTTGATAGAAGTACGACTTAGTCGAGTATTACACTAATTAGATAAACGTTTCACACCTATTCCCTGTGGGATTCGACCCCAACCTTGTTGGGTTATTATATTTGACACCGACCGCTTACACTATTCTTAAGGTGTAATTTGAGCGTATCAAATCTCATAAATAATCATATTGTATAATGAAAATTGAGTTAAAATCACTTGCCCAATGACTTTGTATGAAAATATCCTCCCCACCGAGTTTATGGCTCAAAATGTGATAAAACGAGACTAAGTCCTGAAATACACCACATATAACCAACTACAGGTGCCACATATGCAACCTGGGGTTAGCAAATGCGATCTCCGCTAAAAAGAACAAAGGTTCGCAAAAGCGACCCCTAACCACCCCGGCTCATGTCGCATTTGCGACAAGACACTTTACAAATGCGAAGATTCTTCCCCCCAGCGGCTCATCGTAAAAGCGACCCTCATCCCGCAAAAGCGAACATTCAGCACTCGCAAAATCGATGCTATCCTCACAAATGCGAGGTCCCTTCCCAGCATCCCATAGTTGCAAAAGCAAAAATGATCTTGCAAATGCGAGAAAAGAAACACCAGCAAAAACTGAACCTCTCTCCACGCACTCCAAAATGCATCAGGAACTTACCCGAGTCCCTGGGGCTCTAGACCAAACATCCACACAAGTCTAAAATCATCATACAAACTTGCTCGTGCGA
Organism: Nicotiana obtusifolia; assembly: GCA_002018475.1. NCBI lineage: Eukaryota > Viridiplantae > Streptophyta > Magnoliopsida > Solanales > Solanaceae > Nicotiana > Nicotiana obtusifolia. The sequence goes on along the minus strand of MCJB01014291.1, from coordinate 94,626 downwards.
TCAAAACACCAAGATAACAAGTGGAACCATGAATCAGACACCGAAACATATGAAAATTACAATCAAACTCAAGAATTACTAGAAACACAACCATGCATCTGATGCCTATCAAACCAATACACCAAATTTTGCAGACAAGTTCCAAATGACAAAACATACCTATTCCATGTTTGAAAACAAAATCCAAACCCGATAGCCATATAGTCAAACCATGGCAAAACTTAGGAAAATTCTAAACCTTCAAATTGCTAACTTTCGCCAAAAAGTGCCAAATCAAGCTAGGAACCACAAAATCTGATTCCATGCCCAAAATCACCATCCGGACCTAATGGAACAATCAAAACCCGATCCGAGATCAAATATACAAAAAGTCAAACTTGGTCAACCCTTTCAACTTAAGGCTTCTAAAATTTGAATCATTCTTCTAAATAAATCCTGAACCGCTCAAAACCCGACACCGACCATACGCGCAAGTCATAATACATAATATGAAGCTACTCAATACCTTATACCACTAAACAGAACTTCAAAGCTCAAAACGACCGTCGGGTCATTACATTCTCCCCTTCTTAAACACAATATTTGTCTTCGAACATGCCTAGAGTCATTCCAAAGTCATCAAATCACTGTATAAACTTACCATACACATACACACGGGTGATCCCGTGTCACCCCAATCTACATAAACCCGACAACACCCTCTCGATTGAAGATCCTTACTTCACATTAGTCCTTAAACCTTAGTACTCAATCCCCTTCATCCGAAATTCATTATAAAACCCGATTCTCGTATTTATATGCTGTATAAATCAAATCAAGTTGTATCAAGCCATAACTATAACCCAAGATATGATCACGTGATATACCACAAAACTCAGATACTCATAGAAATAACTCCCAACCACAATAGCTGCTCATAACCAAATCTGGTGCCGACGACATACCTCATATCAGCTAAAACCTTGTTCCAAACTTTCACATCACTGCAAATGATCTAAGAAACATGTGGAAACTCATACCACTCACCCAACCAACAAGTTGCAGAGTTCTCACTCTCGGTTAGCTCAACAAATACCACCACAAAGCGCAATGCCATGAACCCATCACACAAAGAAGAAACAAAACACACTAAACAAGCTCGAGGATCATATTCCAACATCACTCTGCTGCGTCACACAGCCCGATCCAATATACCGTTCACCATACAATACCCATCAAGTTGTAATGCTCACAATCAACAAACTCTTGTGTACCAACAGAAAACATGACAAGTATAACAAAGGCGCAATAAGCCATTCAGTATCCCAAGAGACATCTCGCTCGAATTTGCCAAAAGACCCCAACGGAACCGCATCACGTGTAAATAGCCAGGATTCTCCCAACCCATCCTAACATACAAGAGTAATAGATGGAACATAGCAGAACACGAATAAGATCAACTCTAACTACTTACACATCCCTCAACAATTGCTATGTTGAGTAACAAATCCGACCCTATGTAGAACACACATCCTCATTGGGCCTACTTGTGGCTTCTAAATCAATTCCAAGCGTCGACAATAACCTAACCATAACACAAACCATCAGCCATAAAACTCTTGACATACCATCACCGTCGGCATATGAACAATCTGCCTCTGAGAACTCCCAGTCTCATAATTCTAAGAACACAGGAATCCCCATATGCGATCCAAACTCCATCTCTCAAATAACTGACACATATCTAGTACCTAATCATCTCATGAGAAACACTCCTATGAGCCTTCCTCGCCACACAGCCAAAATCTGAACATCAACAGACGACAACCCGGTGATTATATCAATCAAGCATCCACAAGTAAAAACCTAGTGCGCCTTCTGAAATGCGCACCCTTCTCATGCGATACTAGATAGTGCCAACGTCCTTCTAAACACCTGAAACTGTACTTACTGTCTAAAACTCATTACCTCCCTTTCGAACGGAACAACAACCTCGTACATGCCAATCTCAATCCCACACGGCGTACCACATCTATCATGCTATCATATGACAATATGAGGATCCCATTCTCAACTCTGAATCATAAGTAAGACGAACATCCCCACAACCCGAAACCTTCCACTAACTCAATCTCACTGAACAAAATCGTAAAATTTGACGAACTCCCTATGCCTGTAGAGTACATCAACCGCAAATTGTGAACAAACCATCGCAACTCTCCGGAATCCATTGAAACCTCCTCCAAAGTCATTCATCTCTCTCTAAATCACCATTGATGAAATCACTTCTCGAATCGTAGCCGATCCGCAAGCATATCCTAGATCAATAGCTAACATATCACATGACCAGCTAATTCGATCGTCAATGGCAGACACCCAAACTAGGCTCGAAGCCGTAGGACACACCATCTGTAACCCATAGCACCCTTTCTTCGTAGCTACACCGGTCTCGCACTATTAACCAGCTAAATACATTATAAACTAATGTGACTCTAGTCATAAAACACTCCGAAGACTTTTTCAAGCGTATCCTCACCATGCTGCCGACCAAGCCAACTTCCTCAAGTGCCTTGAATGAGAATATATACCTTACACTGAATAGAAGCCCCATACGAAGCACACGACCTCAAATCCCTAGGCTAGCCTCAAATCAACATCCCCCATGACCTTAACACGATACAATAACTAGGCAATCAATTAAATCCTCCATAGCTTGTACTCACCAATCAGATACAAGAACCCACTACATCCCATACAACTAAAAGGTCTACTAGCACATCCACATCCTTTATCTGGACAACACATCGAGACAATAATCGAGCATCTATAACTCCGCGAAGCACCCTCACAACATCACAAGCTGTCGGTGCATCGCTGATACTGAGTGCGCAACATCACATATCAATAGATCTAAGGTAATATAACATATACGCTTCAAGCTGAATCAATTCGCACGATAAGGAATGAAAAAAGTTGAATTTCCTAATAGTTTCATAGCTTCTCGAAGATAAGTATAGACGTCTCCACACCGATCTGCAAGACTCTACAAAACTTGTTCGTGACTCATAGAACCTATGAACCTAGAGCTCTGATACCAACTTGTCACTAACCAAAATCCCACTTTAATGATCATGATGGCACCTCTTCTCTAAAACTAGGTAAGTTGACAACCTACAAAAGTTAAACGTGATATTATGAAGCAGCATTTAATATAAGTTTAGAAATAAAGGTGATACAAGCCTACACGGCGATAATCGCAACTAATCCCCAAGACTAGCTGGTACAGAGTCACAAACTCTAGCTGAATACAAACAAATAACTCAAAATATGATATTATTCGGATAGAGAGTTGACAGTATAATTTAGGAAAAGAACTCCATGGAACTACAACGGTCAAGAAGCTCTACTTCGAATCCTCACGATCAAGTTGCTTTCACAGTCAGGACCTGCTATCTCCAACATCTGGATCTACACAAAAATATGCAGAAGTGTAGTATGAGTACACCACAGTTAGTACCCAATGGGTATCAAGACTAACCTCGGTGGAGTAGTGACGAGGTACAAGTCAAGACACTCACTAGTCAAATATAACCTGTACAAAACATCAAACAGACAACAGAAAGAATAACAGAAAGCAACAATGTAATCTCATCAGTAAGAGCGATAACCACGTAGAAGAAATAAAGGTCTCGTTCCGACAATAAATCATCAAATAGAATGACACACACAACGTCTCGTGCCCATTATATCAATCACCCTCACACGGAAGAAATCTCTTGCCACAATATAGGTCACACTCGCACGACAAAGACCTCGTGCCACAATGTATGTCACAACCTCATGACAAAGACCTCGTGCCATAACATATACCATAATCGCATAGAAGAGACCTCGTGCCACAATGTATATCACAACCGCATGGCAAACACCTCGTGCCACAATGTATAACACAACCGCATGGCAAATACCTCTTGCCAAAACATATACCACAACCACACGGCAAAAACCTTGTGCCAAAATATATATCACAGCCGCATGGCAAGGACCTCATGCCACAATGTATAACACAACTGCACGGCAAAAACCTCGTGACACAACATATACCTTAACCGCACAGCAAATACCTCATTCCACAATGTAAATCAAAACCCGTGTCAAATATCAATAACACATTCAAGAGAAATATATTGAGAATCAAATAAAGTAATGCATGATTACAACTTTCTTTTTATTTCATTCTGTTATGTTACCAACAACTCAACAGAATATGAGATAGAGACTCCATGTAGGTGAATTTACCATAGGCGATAATATCATCAAGTAAATGATCGAGACACAGATTAGCACATTGGCAACAACACATACAAGAAGTCATACCACCACACAAACCTCATTGATGAAACGCCACCAAGCCATCACATGTTATCCCCACATAGCCCCCCAATGTCTTGTCGCGTGCGCAACAATAAAGTCAATGTCCACCTTGTCTCACCACACGCGCATCAACAATTATCTCGCCTTGTGTTGCCACATGTGTAAACCTGATATATATATAACTCGCCTTGTCTTGCCGCATGTGCAATATCTACAATAACATTAAAACGGCAGAAGTCTCGTGCAAACACCCTAACAATTAGCTCAACAAGTCCACATGTGCCAAAAGTTTAACAAAACAACATGCCAACAATGGTCATCCATATATAAACTCACAATCTGCCAACACGGTGCACAAGAACAATTCAATAAGGAAATGCGGATGGGTGTTCAACATATAAGCAAAAAGCGAACTCAAATTAGCAAGAATCTCACAAATGCCCAACTTGGCCAAATAATGAATTAAGATCCTAAGCATGATCTCTAGCATGGAATATAAATTCAAGTAAACAACCAAAGTGAATTCACATAAAACAAAGACTTTTTAATTAAGGCAAAGCGATAAAAGCAACCTCTAGTCCAATCAAGTCATAACCAACACATACGCTCGTATGCACACTCGTCAACTTATGTACACGTCGTTCACATAGAAAAATTAATGAAATTAGACCAAATCCTAAGGTAAAGTTCCCCTCCACAAGGTTAGGCACGATAGTTACCTCTAAAGCCCTCAATCAATACTCTAAAAATGCTTTTCCTCTAAAATTCACCTCCGCTCGGCTCAAATATGACCAAAAATGACTTAATATCATCAAACGATGCAAGAGAAACCAATTTCGATTTACAAAATTCAAATCTTTACAAAATTCGCCAAAAGTCAACAAAAGTTAACCCCGGGCCCACCCAATCAAAACCCAAATTGAAACGCATATCTTGACAATTCATAGCCTCATGAGTCCAAATATGTATTTGGTGTTCAAATCCGAGTCCAATTCGACTCTCAAATATAAAATTTTTATTTTTTAAAACATAGTAAAAAATCCCCAAAATTTCTCTTCAAATATCATGATTTAGATGTAAAATCTCATAAACAATCATGTTATACAATCAAAATTGAGTTAAAATCACTTACCCAATGATTTGTATGATAATCCCCTGCTTAAAACACCTCCCACCGAGCCTAGGGTTCAAAATGTGATAAAATTAGACTAAGTCCCGAAATATACAATATATAACCTGCTGCAGATATAGCATTTGAGACTAGGGGTTCGCAAATGCGATCTTCGCAAAAGCAAAGAAGGGTTTGCAAAAGCGACCCATGACAATCCCTGCTAATGTTGCATTTGCGACAGTAGACTTCACAAATAAGAAGATTCTTCCGCCCAGACTCGTCGCAAAAAAGACCCTTATCCAGCAAAAGTAAACATTCAGCACTCACAAATGTGATGCTATCCTCGCAAATGCGAGGTCCCTTTCCCAGCAGTCCAAAGTCGCAAAAGTGAGAATGATCTCGCAAATGCGGTTGTTCGCAAATGCGAGAAAAGATGTTTGCTCCATCTTTTTCTCCATTGTTTCCACCTTGCTCATCATTTTGTTTTGCGTGTGCGCCACGTTCTCTGAAACTCACCCGAGCCCCCAGGGCTCTACACCAAACATCCACACAAGTGTAAAATCATCATACGAACTCGCTTATGTGATCAAAACACCAAGATAACATCCGTAACCACGAATCGGACACAAAAATACATGAAAATAATAATGAAACTCAAGAATTGCTAGAAACACAACCATGCATACGATTCCTATCACACCAACTCGGAATAACACCAAATTTTGCAGACAAGTTCCAAATGAAAAAATGGACCTATTCAAAGTCCCGAAACAAAAATCCAAACCCGATATTCATAAAGTCAAACCATGGTCAAATTTAGGAAAATCTAAACCTTCAAATTGCCAACTTTCACCAAAAGTGCCAAATCAACCTAGGAACCTCTGAATCCAATTCTGGGCATACGCCTAAGTCCAAAATCACCATCCGGACCTAACGGAACCATCAAAACTTTGATCCGAAATCAAATACGCAAATATTCAAACTTGGTCAACTATTTTAACTTAAGCTTATAAATGAGAATCATTCTTCCAAATAAATCATGAACCGCTCAAAAATCAAAGCCGACCATACGCGCAAGTCATTATACATAATCTGAAGCTACTCAAGACCTTAAACCGTCGAAAGGAACAATAAAGCTCAAAACGGCATGTCGGATCGTTACACGAATTTGATTGTGGTGAATTTAAAATTTAATTTTTACGAGCTCGGAATTTAGGAAAATGATCTCACGTGACAATAACTTTGTCAAAATTTAATATCAGTACATATTTAGCCGAACTCATAGCATACACTGTAGATCCACAGATGTGGATCTAGCTCTAGGAATGAAGAAACCCTAGGTAGGGAGCGCTACCCCCTTAATAGATTCTACGCTGCACAAATTTAGATTACTTGGATTAGTGATTCTGCCATATATATGTGTGTGCAGGCCAATTGATCCATATGAGCGGTAAGAGGATGATATTTACAAGGACGGGAAGCGGTATCGAACAAGAAGAGCTGGAAAAGAAGCACCCTTTAAAAAGCTTTTATCTAACAGGAGGAAGTACTCAACTAGTGAATGAAAGGAAAGATGACGCCCAAGCGAAGTCAACTTATGACCAAAGTGACTAGTCTTCCTTATCCGAAAGCAAGCAACACAACAAGGGAGGTTTTAGGCAACTCGTTGGTTTCGAGATGGGTTTCCTTGCGGGTGTGTCCACTTGTTTCCCTATTCAAGTTCTGGTTCCAATTTTAGAAAGTTCATATTCTTATTACCACTACTTAGCATACACTGGTTAAAAGGTTAAATGGTTCATTTTTCTTAAATTCAGATGAGTTAGGTTCTTTACGCAAAGAAGTAGGACACCTCTCTTTCAAGGAGGTGGCGGGGATTCGAATTCCCCTGGGGGTACGGGTACTACAAAAGGAAGTTGATCACGGAGAGAAGGGACTTTGTCTGGTTCAATTTCACTCTGAAGAATGTCCTTTTATCTTCCTATTCAATTCTTCCTATCCTACAGGAAAGAAAGCTCTTAGCGCACAAAGCGAAGGTAGGCCTTCTTTTCTTTCAATACTAGCTAGTAGAGAAGACTCTTCTTACTCACCTTTCTGGGATAGTTTCCATCATCGTCCTTAGTTAGCCGACGCCTCTCTCTTCTCCTTTTTTTACAGAAGCGGATTCGAAAGCACAAACAAAGCAGCAAGAAGAAAGCCTAAAGGCAAAATCAAGGGAAGGCTCGGACATCTGTCAAAGGGCTTCCCTTAGGGGACCTATTATACCACTTCCCGGAATAGAAGAAAAGAAGGAGGTTTGACATCACTCGTGACACAAGAAGGTCAGCTCACCAAAGCGGGGAAGAAAGGTCAGCACTTGAGAGGCTTGCTTCGCTAAAAGGTGAGAAGAAAGGTCAGCTCTTGAGAGGCTTGCTTTGGTAGGAGTAAAAATGAGAAGGCTCAAGAAGGAACTGCACTTGAATAATGGAAAGGCAGGTTGCGAAGGCACTAATACGATTGTTCTCGAAGCAAAGGCCCATACAATTACCTTTTCCTTATATAAATGATAAATAATAATAAATATGCCCTTTGATCGCTACAAGCATGTAGCCACGTAAACGAAAAGAAGGCAAGCTATCTGATGAATTTGCTGAAAATGCCAATGCCGCATCACCACCTTTCTGAACACCTGACCTCTTGACTCAAAGTCTTGAGCCACGTAAATCAACCCCAAAGCTAAAGGAGTCCTTTTAGGATGAGGTTGGTGCTTTTGTAAGCCTTGATCGAAGCCTGGTCTGGGATCGAGAATTTTTCCTCTAATATAAAAATTATGAGTAGAAGGGCTCATCCCAAAAGTTTTTCCTAGGGGTGAAAGGGGAAAGCGCGTTGGTACTTATGCAGGGTTGGGTTAAATGAGTTCCGCGGGTAAGCAATTCAATGCAAGCTCCAGCTGATGCCATTGATGTAAAAAAGACATCTAGAATAGATCGAGCTAAATGTTGAATCGTAAGTAGGGGGGATAGCGCTTCCTTTTATCTTAATAGGTCTACTTCTTTCACTACTTATGCCTTATAGCGATAAAAATAAGCTTCTTCCGAGACAGGAACATGGAGACCAAAAAGTTTTGACTTACCGCCACACCTTGCTTTTCCTTTATTACTATTACGTTCAGCCCTTACATCGTAAAAGTCAGGGTTAAGCTATAGAACTAGATACGTAAGAGAAAGAGAGGAGAGCAGAATTTTACTTCTCTGCTGAGGCATAAGAATAGCAAACAATCTCTAACTATGTAGTTTAAGTGGTCCGCTGTCTAACATCTTTCGTATCTTGTTCGTGTTCGGTGACCTTCGCTGAGGTTTTTGATCTACCTCCGAAAGCTAAATCCATCTTTTTGAATGGCTAATGCCTAGATTAGGTCTTAAAAAGATAGGCTGTCCATAGAAAGAATTAACTCCAGGCTGGCATGGCTTTGAGGTTCAATCAAGATCCGGATTCCCTCAGGGATTATTAATTACGTATACATAAGGAATATTTAAGAAAGTAGACCAGCACTTTTTATTCATTAATAGCCGTTACATGGGAATACATCAAATAGGAAGCTCACACACACATAGACCAGCCACACAACTAAACACAATATTACAAAGTTAACAAAGGAAGCATTGAAGACTACTAGTGATACATGCAAACACACCCAAAAAAAGAAATCTACTTAGGATAGGAGTAGATCTCCACCAAACAAAGAAAAAGAAGAAACACACTACTTTGCGTCTACAGACACTTAAACCTTATAAAACTAAAAAGAGTCGACGGGCTCTTCTATTCTAGTGTTCCTGGCGACCACGGATGACAGCACCAACAATTAGGTCTTCCTGTTCTTAGAGGAGGGCCCATTTCCTGTCTTCCAGGACACTAATGCGGTCCCGGATCCGCTGCATGGCTGTAGCCGGAAGTGCAGGATCAATGGGAGGCAGGTGCTCCCTAAAGGCAAAAAAAGTAACTGAACTAAACAGTAAACAGGAGACATAGTAGCAGAAATAGAAATATGCCCATCCCATTGTATTTGGATTTGGAAAGAAAGAAGAAGATAGGCTCTTTATTCTTTTATAGAATCTTTTCTTAAAGTTAAGTTAATTCGAAAATAGAAAATTGTGTATAGTATATAAGAAAGGTATCCGCTCTGGCTTTTTAGGAAGAACACTGTTTGCAAGATCCGGTCTTAGTGAGAGAGTTAGGATTGAGCTTTCACTAATACTAATAGAAGAATATTTAGTAAAGGGAGGAAAGAGCTAGGTCTCATATAGAAGAAGGGTTTTTTTCGTTTTTCAACAAGAGATGATACATAAGCGCTCTTGGTCTTCTATCTGTATCCGCTGCTCTTAGCCTTGTTAGAATCCAATGTTAGAAGGAAGAATTCAATAGGCATCCCAATATCCGTTTTCTTAGATAGATAAGAGATCAGCTAAAGTACTGGTCATACCCCTCCTCCCCCTCCGTTTGAGGAAGATATCTCAGGTATTCGCCTACGAGGTCTTCACATAATAGGTTGAAAAAATCCTTATTAGGAAGAAGACTTGGACAAATTCTCGGTCTTATAGAAGTAGCTAGCAAGTCTAGGCACCTGATGCGTGTGAGGGTAAGGGAAGGAAGTCTCTTTGGCACGTATGAGTAGCTGTCACGAATCGAAGTTTCAAAAGCCAAAAGAGATATTTTCCGACAAGAAAAAAGTTGGTTGAGACCGGGATGATAGGGCGTGCGGCCGACTTTTGGTACTTTCTGCCAACTCGATTTCAATACTAAGTAAGCTCCTCATTGCATAAGTAAGAAAGTTCGGCTACAGAGGGTAAAGAGAGGGGCAGATGAGAGTTCTAGTAAATCTCTTCCTTCCATACAGGTCAGCAAGCATCCCATATTTTTCTTACTTGAATGAAGAAAGACAGAATCCCTCTTTTCGGCCACAACCAGCAGTTCGCCTTCCACTTCTGAATACCAAAGAGCTATTAAGAGAAGAGCAGTACGTAGGACTTAAAAAGAGGGTTCCTTCCTCTCTTCACTCTCCGAATTTTGATCCTCACCTTTCTGGTGCCAAAGGCCTACCCTTCCACTTTACAGGAAGTTTTAAAGGAAGAAGTCGAAAAGGAAATGAAAGTCACCTTTCCTGCCAACCTCCTGGCTTTATTCTTATGCTGCTCGAGCTGCCCTATTTTCTATTCTAATATATTCCACTTCGCTTGCTTGCACGATTTCCTCTCTGCTTAAAAAAAAGGGGGGCAAGTCAAGTAAGTAAGCCGTTGTCTGAACCATAGCACAAGCTTTGAAATAGAAATAAAGGTATAAGGAAAGCAAGAAAGAACTATCTGACTTCGCTATCTTTCTATGAACTCCTAGGAAAGAGATCCTACTCCCAAAGAAAGGAAGCTTAAGAATAGTCATTAAGAGAGATGACGGTGACCCTCTTTTGCTTTTTCAAGCTATGAATGTAGAGATCAGGTTGAAGAGTGAAAGGGACGAAGTGGTATGAAGTTGCTTGAATCTAGCGCTCAGGAGGTTGTGCTCGACCAAAAGGGTAAGGGAAAGAATACTTGGATGGACGTAGTTCAGGATCGATGTAATTGAGACAACTAAGTAGAGGATGGGAAGATGTGAGACCGGCCAAAGATGGTTCTATATAGCTCTTACGCTGTTACAACTCGTACTATTTTATTATAAACTTTGTGAAATCGTTCTTTACTCGCTACAGGTATTTCGCTCTAGCTCTCTAGTTCTCTTAGCTATCATTACATTTTTTGACTCGTGGAAAGTGGAAAGGGAGAAGCGTCGGCTAGTCAGTCACGGACTACTTGACTTCCTTATGATGATTCAATGTTAATGACCTCATTCAATATTTTTTTGAGCCTTCGCTATCATGGGCTAGATGGATAGCTAGTAGTTATGAGCAGCAGTCCCCTGATTATAGATAGGAAAAGATGTAGAGGTGCGTGCCACACTCACGAGGGACTGAGAAGTTGAAAAAATAGCGAGTTAAATGAGAGGCTAGAGTCAAAGGCGAGCCAATGAGCTTCTCAGTTAAAAGAGCTTCACTTGATGCGAGCAGTACTATCTATTTGAATTATTAAGAAAGCGGCCCTCCATTCCTGCTTTGAGGAGTAGATTGAAGGGCTTATCGCTTCTCCTACTGCTGCTTCTCGCCCCGTCCCGCAGCCGACCGATCTGCTTCCTTAACTTTAGAAAGATCTTTTTTGTTCAACATTTCTTTTTTTTTTTCTAGAAGTAGGGAAAGTAAGAGAAGAGTGAATGAAGACCCTCACAGAGCAGTAAGGAGATCGATGATTTTTTAATCTTCCTCTTTATGTATGAAATTACGGACATATATTGTATGGACGAGCCCCTTCAACTTCAAAGCAGCTTCCTTTGTACTTCACTTCGTAAGGGAGGTAGGAAAAAGAAAGAGATTAGATAACTATAGAGCAGATTCAGATCCAACCAGCAAGGCATACGGTCTTGGACACTTAACCAAGCTCTTGATGAGCGGTATACAAATTCACCTTATTCTGCTCTCCTTAGCCTCCGGCTTGGGCGTGGTGAAGCAAGGGGTCAGTGAGATCGACCCCGATCAGTGAAGTTAGATAGTTAGAGTTAGTAGTTTCATCAACAATTCTAAAAAGAGGAGTTGCTCTTAGAGTTAGGGAGCGAGTAGAATATACGAGTTCAATACTCTGATAAGAAGCGTAGTATACGAAGTGATCACTAGAGCGAAGGAGTGTAATAGGTAGAAAGGACTACTAGAGCTATACTTTGAGAATGAGTGGAATACCTGAAACAGTAGCGAGTAGGCAGAGCATTTTCGCCTTTTAAGGTCGCTTTCTTGATCCACTACTATCTTACTAAAAAAAAAGAACTTCTGAGTTAAGAGAAAGAAAATAGACACACCCTTACACAGCCTTAATTAATAATAATATAGAGGGCCTTCTTCTTTTTCTTTATTTATTTTATTTTCTCATATTTTGCCTTCTATATCTTATATATACTTTTAGCATATAATAGTTACCAATACGAGGACTATCGACTTCGCTTTCAACTTATAATAGAAGGGTCTCCTCTTCCTTCATTTTGTAAGCTTGCTAGCTTACCGGCTGAACCATCATCATCTGCTTTCTTGTTCACTTTCGTGATAAGGCGCTTAAAAGGATTCTAGATTCTATATATTTTGGGAACTAAAAGAGTGGTTGGTTGAAGAGAAGCCAGAAAATCCAGCAAACCATTAGACTTCCATAGAAGAGGAGTCCAGTCGCCATTAAAACCCTTCTCGGAAACCGAGGAAATATCCTATCCAATTCCGATACTGAGTAGGATTCACCAACTGCTAGATATAGCACATAAGCCAATAGTAGTATGAATGGGACAGGAACTATTCGACCTCTTTCAGGAAAGGGCCTTATACATGGGGACACTGGCTGATCCCGCCGACAGGAGCAAAGGAAGGTCTCTTTCTCCTACGAGCATTTGTGCGAAGAAAGGAGTCTCGTACAAAGGGTTGGAAAGAAGGCTTTTACCTTATTTCAGGTGGGTTAGTGCGTATCTGTTCGGGCGGAGGCAGATAATGAAAAGACAGAAAGGAACGAATGATGCCAACCAACTCGACAAAGACATTCAGATATGAAAAAGATAAAGAAAGATGTGTTAAGCTTGTGTTTTCCCAGCCGACTCGCACACAACTGTCTTTTTTTCGATTGAAGAGTCGGACTCCCTAACATTGCCTTTGCATCGCAAGGAGGAAGAAGGGTCTATGCCGAAAGATAAAAGGGTGCTGCATGTATAAGTCCAAAAGAGCTATGATCTCGAAATGGAATTGGAAGAGCAAGACGAGCTAGGGCTGGCACATTAACAGGATATTCAATTTGTGATAACGATGGCGGATAAACCAAATAATAATCTTACTTGTCCCCAACGCTAAAGTACTGGGCATTTTCGGGGACTAGCCCGCTTCCACTCTTTTTTTTTTTCGAAAAGACAAGGAGGATTAAGAAGGCCATCATTAAGGAAAACAAGGCAATAGCTTCGGTTAAAGCAAATCCCAAAATTTCATAACTTAATAATTTTTTTTCCAATGAATGATTTCTCGCAACAGAATTAAAGAACTGAAAACATTTCCAATACCGGTAGCAGCTCCCGCTGAAGCAATTGTAGCAGCTCCTGCGCCGATTTTTTTTAAACATTATAATCTTACATAATAATAAAGAAGTTTAAAGAAAGTTAGCTCTTTATTTTTTTTATCTCTCCCTTCTTTCTTTTCTTCGATTTTAGATGGTAAAAAAGAGAATGGAATTTCCAATCTTGTACCCAAAGTGCGGTACACTTCACACCAACCCAAACTCCCTATCCTCATAAAAAAGGGTTAACCTCTTTGTTTGATTAGTCAGTTTTCAAGAGGGGGAAGTTCTTCTGGCAATCTCAGGCATACTACTAATCGATTATTTGGACTGATCAAAACAACCTAGGAAAGGTTGTCAGCCTACATAACCAACTTCTCATACCAAGTGAAGAAGGTATCAGATCCTTGTAGTTCGAGCCCTTTTTTTTTTCCAGTTCCTGTACGTGGAATGATTTCCAGTGAGTAAAGTAGTCTGGGGGAAAGATAAGCCCTACCCACTATCCTTTACCCAAAAAAAGGGGTCCAAAAAAGTGTGGCTGATTTGTTCTTTTACCATGTCAGCCACACTCTCATTTAGTCGATCTTGATAGTCCGAATATGAGATGTGTCTTAATCTAGACACTCTCCAAGTTGATAGGATCCAAATGAAAAAAGGAAATACAATGGTAGGATTTGCCATCTTTCTTATTAAATAATTAAAAACCAATTGACCGGGAAAGGTGTTGTTCATGGTGGTAAGCGAGGAGGGATTGAGTAAAGGGATAATGCCGCTTTTTACTAATATAGTCCCGAGTTGGTAATTAGAGTTAGAATCTTCACAGCTTCCTCCACTCACCTCCACGGGCGAATATATATATTGTCACGACCAAAATTCCACCTTAAGAATAGTGATGGCACCTAGTCTCTAAGCCTAGGTAAGCCTAACACATGATGAGATCAAAAAAATAAAGCAACTTAACTATTACATAAAAGATGGAAAATGCAATAACATAGCCGTAAAGTGAGTATAACAGCCATACATCCCAAAATCTGGTAGTATTGAGTCATAACCTCTACAGAGAGTATACGAACAATCTCAAAATACAACACTGTTTGGAATAAATAAACAGTAAAATAATAGAAGGTGACTCTAAGGCCTGCGAGCGGAATAACAGGTATAACTTGAAGTCTCCAAAGCTCTAGCTCGATCTAGTGACCAGCACGATCCGATGTGCCTGGATCTGCTCACAAATGTGAAAAATCGTATTATGAGTACACCACAATCGGTACCCAGTAAGTATCAGGACAAACCTCGGCGGAGTAGTAACGAAAATCAAGTCGAGACACTTACTAGACAAATAATTTATGCAGAATATCAATATAAAACTAAAAATGAAAAGCATAACCGAGTAAATGACAATACAGAATAGGCATGGGATAACATGGTAAATTAACCAAAACTCATAAAACACAAAGTGAAATCCATTAAGGAAAGCAATGACATGTTCCAATCATCAACCCGTTCCAACACAAAAGTAACAACAAGAATCACCCCCGATTTATCTCATAACAATCCCCAATAAGCCATCCTTATATCGCCGTATGCACAGAATCAATGGAATGCTACCCTTATGCCGCCGCATGCACATAAATAGCCACCCTTATCTCGTCGCGCACACACATTAATAATGGAATGCCACCCTTATGCCGTCGCATGCACATCTAATTCATAACACAACAAACAACCTGCACAACACGTGCCCAAGTGCCACAATTGTCACCAAAACCACAATACCAATGTCATAACAAGATATAGCCCATGGCTCAACAACAATATGTACACAAATAATATGAGGGTACGGGGAGTGAACAATCATAAAAAACATGTTTCAAATAAGAAAACCCCATTTTAAGGCATGTTAATAGCCTAAGGCCTAATTCGGTCACTTACCACACATACACCTGTGTACACACTCGTCACCTTATGTACATGTGGTTTCACATAGCACAAACAATACAAATTATACCACATCCTAATGGAAAATTCCCCCATACAAAGTTAGGCCAGATACTTACCTCAAATAAGCTAAGTCAGTACTTTAAGAAGCCCTTCCCGCATGAATCAACCTCTGGATGGCTCGAATATAGTCAAAACAACTTAATAATATCAATAAAAGCCATAGTAAACAAGCCCAACCGATAAATCTACGATCTTGGTTCAATTATGCAAAGGCAACCGAATAGGTCAATCCCGGGCTCGCACTCTGGAACCCAACAAAACCAACAAATTCCGATCACCCATCCCAATACAAGTCTGTATTTCATCCAATTCCGACCTCAAATCGACCTTCAAATCTTCAATTTTTACTTTAGAAATTTTTTTACTAAAATTCTCAAACAGTCGATAAAATAAAGGTTGGAATCATGGAAAATTAATAAACCCCATTCAAGAATATTTACCCCAATCCAAATCGTGAAAATTCCCTCCAACATCGCCCAAATTCGAGCTCTCTAACTCAATATGTGATAAAAATAACCAAAACCCTCGAAATAGAGTATTGAAGTGGTCCGCCCAGGTGCCACGACCCAAAACCCCAACCACTCGTGATGGCGCCTAACACATTGTAGACATGTAATTTTTGACCCACACGTTAGAGTCGCCTCTAATAATCATAATATCTTTAAAATAATTATTTGAGCTTATCTCTGTAGGAATTCCATTTATTATTAAGTTTGACTCTATTCTTAGGTACAAAATTGGAAATAACAAAATAGTACCAAGCTTTTATCTTTTATAATATTACTAGTTCAATCAAAGCCTTGTGTTTTGGGCATGTTTAAAACAGATTTTCAGTTTTACTTCTGGCCCAATTTTATATTGGAACCCAATCCAAATACAAGTCCAAATTCAGAAAAAAAGAGCCCAAAAACTTCAACCCAAAAATCTATCCCACTCTTTACCCTTTGCCACATAAGATAACAAATTCTGACACACAACAGATTTCATCATGATCCGCATCCTCACACACTCCACACACGACCTCCCCACTGATTTTCACTGAATACTGACATATTTGGGGAGGATTCCGGAAGGGATTTAGTAATCTTGGAGAGCAAGGAGAGGGTTCAAAAAGAGAGAGAAATCAGGAAAGGAAGGGGGAGAGGAACAATGGTTTGAGAATTCTTGAAGCTTCTTTTCTTGTTTTAGTTTCTCTGAAAATCCATAAAACAACGGAAACACCCAGGGGATGCAGTGCTTTTGCGCTTTTTCTATTTTACCTTTCCGATTCCAACATCGATTGTAAAAACCAAAGTTTGAAGGAACTCTTCAGTTGTCGATTTAAATTTTCTGCTTGAAGTTCAGTGAGGTAGAGTTCAGCGGTTCGTGGTTCCTGCTGTGGAATTGATTCTCTTTCGATCTCGCATAATTGTACTCGCTTGAAGTGATTCTAGCAAAAGGCAAACTCTCACTCAGGTTCATCTTTTGATTCTTGCTTAATCCCGTTTCTGTCACTTTTGATAGTTTTTTTTATTATGTGATGCTCCTGTGATTGTCGTTTTATGATTTTGTTTCGTCGCTTGAGGGTGTTGTTGGGTTATTATCTGCATTGGATTTCGTATGTTTTGACTGTTGGAGTTTCCTTTTCATTTTTCTGAGCTTACTAAATGAGAATTGTATAGCAAAAACCAGTCCCAAATCGGACCAATCTGCTTTGGAAGTCAAATATGCGACCGCATAACCAATATGTGGTTCGCATATTTTGACATAACAATCGCAGATCGTAACCTTGGGTTTGAATCACTCACCACATTTGTGTTTTACGGTTCGCAAACACGTTTGGCGATCGCAAATAAGATCGCACTCCAGACATTAAAACCCTACCCAGGACTCTGTCACGATTTGCGATCTTAACGTGCAATTTGACGGTTCGCATACACGATTTGCGATCGCAGATAGGATCGCATTTTGACCTCGAGTTTGACTCAGGACTCTATGCCGATCTGCGATCTTTGCATACAATACGCGGCTCTCATATGGGATCTGCGATAGCATATCCCCATTTGCAGTGGTGTTTTGCTCTTTTCTTGTCTTCTATGGCTTTTTGGGACCGGGTTTGGGTAAATGCATGAAATAAAAGTTAAAAGAACAAGGCCATGAACTGAATTTTTATTTTTCTTTGATTTGATCTTATTTTCTTATTTTATTGTATTGCTCGCTAGTAGCATGTTTAGGCCGATCACACTTGGGTAGGCTATACTAGGACGTTTTGTTAATTTTTGAGGTGAGAGGTCATTCCCTAGTTGAATTTATCCGGGGAATGCCCCGAAGGACTTATGTATTTGACATTCCGGGGAGTGCCCCGAGGTATATGTATGTGAAGACCAAAAGTGAAACTCGTAGTATTTCAGTTTTAGTTTTATTTTCCTTTTATTAGATGGGAACGACCTCTAACCTCTTGTGCGTTTTTTTTTCTTGTTTGTGTTTGTCTCAATTTGAATATTCTAAAAGCCAATTAAATTGAGTAGGCAACTGTGATTTTCATGGGACCCGGGGAATGCCTAATACCTTCTCCCTGAGTCAAATGAACCCCCTTACCCAAATCTCTGTTGTGAACTTGGCTTTAGTCTAAGTTCTAAAATGGTGGCCTGGCACACTAGAATCAATTGTCAGGTGGCGACTCTAAGTTTCACTTTTAAATATTATCTTTTGTCACTTTTAGAATTGAAAACCCCTTTGCGAGTTTTATTAAGCCTTTTATCCATCAAAAGGGTTTAGTAAAGTCTCGACCCGAAAAAGGAGGAGTGACAGCTCTGGCGACTCTGCTGGGGACTATATTCTTGAATATGTTAAGGGTTCGAGCTAGTACTTGATTTGTTGGCTTTTAACATGTTTGGTTGAGTTTTATGTTCTTCTTCGTTAGCTCTACTTATTTTTATTATGCTTTCATGTTTTGTTACTTTTATTGTTCTTCCATATTTTTTGCTATTTGCTAGTTGTTTATGTGTTTAGATTTTTGCTTATGTGTTTATCGCTTTATAACTGTCATCATATGCATTGGCCGGTCACTTCTTTCTGCAACAAGTCCCGGAGCACGCGTCGTGTGCATGAACTCTTTGTTGAGTCACCCTTACTTTAGGAGGGGAAGCCGACGGACGTATGGAGTGGGTGGAAAGCTTGAGCAGCCACCATCGACCATACGCTTTCCCCGAACTGCCTTGTTAGTGAGCCTCAAACTTAGGTCAGCCTTTAGGTCATTCTTATTTGCATCATGTCATTTAGACCTAGTAGGGCTCGATCCCAGGTACCATGTCCCTTGGTAGGAACCTTGACCAAATCTTGTCAAAATGGGCCCGTGGCCCAAAATAACATTTAATCATCCTATGTGCTAATTGTTGCATCTGTGAGGGTAAAAGGGTTATTTGGCAGACTGATGTTTTGGAAAGAGAGGTGAAAATGAAGTAAAATGGGGCCCCACTAGTATTGTCTTCCACAATCTTTTCCGAAAAAAAAGGGAAAAAAGGGAAAATTGAAAAACAAAAAAAAAAAAGAAAAGAAGATTTTACATTTTTCATCATTTCAAGAAAAGTTCCAAGAGTTTTACATTTTTCATCATTTTGCAGGAGGCAAAAATATAGTTCTTCTAGTTGCATCTTCCGAACTACGCAAACCTGATTCTCGTCTTCTGGGGCAGGATACGTAGGCAACCCACATAGGGTCCGGTCGTCCTAGTAAGTCCTAGGTCCTTGGCTTCCGGGGTCGTAGCCAAATCTTGCATGTTCAGCCACTTAGGCCAACGTGCAAATATAGCCGAATTGTGTCTTGCATTTGCCCGCCCGGAAATGTTGTGGTGTCGTAGTAGTGTTCCGAGTTATTAACCGTGTTCCCTTCATTCAGGTATGATCCACTAANGGTTCGCATATTTTGACATAACAATCGCAGATCGTAACCTTGGGTTTGAATCACTCACCACATTTGTGTTTTACGGTTCGCAAACACGTTTGGCGATCGCAAATAAGATCGCACTCCAGACATTAAAACCCTACCCAGGACTCTGTCACGATTTGCGATCGCAGATAGGATCGCATTTTGACCTCGAGTTTGACTCAGGACTCTATGCCGATCTGCGATCTTTGCATACAATACGCGGCTCTCATATGGGATCTGCGATAGCATATCCCCATTTGCAGTGGTGTTTTGCTCTTTTCTTGTCTTCTATGGCTTTTTGGGACCGGGTTTGGGTAAATGCATGAAATAAAAGTTAAAAGAACAAGGCCATGAACTGAATTTTTATTTTTCTTTGATTTGATCTTATTTTCTTATTTTATTGTATTGCTCGCTAGTAGCATGTTTAGGCCGATCACACTTGGGTAGGCTATACTAGGACGTTTTGTTAATTTTTGAGGTGAGAGGTCATTCCCTAGTTGAATTTATCCGGGGAATGCCCCGAAGGACTTATGTATTTGACATTCCGGGCAATGCCCCGAGGTATTTGTATGTGAAGGCCAAAAGTGAAACTCGTAGTGCTTCAGTTTTAGTTTTATTTTTCTTTTATTAGGTGGGAGCGACCTCGAACCTCTTGTGCGTTTGTTTTTCTTTTCTTGTTTGGTGTTTGTCTCAATTCAAAAATTCTAAAAGCCAATTAAATTGAGTACGCAACTGTGATTTTCATGGGACCCGGGGAATGCCTAATACCTTCTCCCTGAGTCAAATGAACCCCCTTACCCAAATCTCTGGTATGAACTTGGCTTCTAGCCTAAGTTCTAAAAATGGTGGCCTGGCACACTAGAATCAATTGTCAGGTGGCGACTCTAAGTTTCACTTTTAAATATTATCTTTTGTCACTTTTAGAATTGAAAACCCCTTTGCGAGTTTTATTAAGCCTTTTATCCATCAAAAGGGTTTAGTAAAGTCTCGACCCGAAAAAGGAGGAGTGACAGCTCTGGCGACTCTGCTGGGGACTATATTCTTGAATATGTTAAGGGTTCGAGCTAGTACTTGATTTGTTGGCTTTTAACATGTTTGGTTGAGTTTTATGTTCTTCTTCGTTAGCTCTACTTATTTTTATTATGCTTTCATGTTTTGTTACTTTTATTGTTCTTCCATATTTTTTGCTATTTGCTAGTTGTTTATGTGTTTATGATTTTTGCTTATGTGTGTATCGCTTTATAACTGTCATCATATGCATTGCCCGGTCACTTCTTTCTGCAACAAGTCCCGGAGCACGCGTCGTGTGCACGAACTCTTTGTTGAGTCACCCTTACTTTAGGAGGGGAAGCCGACAGACATATGGAGTGGGTGGAAAGCTTGAGCAGCCACCATCGACCATACGCTTTCCCCGAACTGCCTTGTTAGTGAGCCTCAAACTTAGGTCAGCCTTTAGGTCATTCTTATTTGCATCATGTCATTTAGACCTAGTAGGGCTCGATCCCAGGTACCATGTCCCTTGGTAGGAACCTTGACCAAATCTTGTCAAAATGGGCCCGTGGCCCAAAATAACATTTAATCATCCTATGTGCTAATTGTTGCATCTGTGAGGGTAAAAGGGTTATTTGGCAGACTGATGTTTTGGAAAGAGAGGTGAAAATGAAGTAAAATGGGGCCCCACTAGTATTGTCTTCCACAATCTTTTCCGAAAAAAAAGGGAAAAAAGGGAAAATTGAAAAACAAAAAAAAAAAAGAAAAGAAGATTTTACATTTTTCATCATTTCAAGAAAAGTTCCAAGAGTTTTACATTTTTCATCATTTTGCAGGAGGCAAAAATATAGTTCTTCTAGTTGCATCTTCCGAACTACGCAAACCTGATTCTCGTCTTCTGGGGCAGGATACGTAGGCAACCCACATAGGGTCCGGTCGTCCTAGTAAGTCCTAGGTCCTTGGCTTCCGGGGTCGTAGCCAAATCTTGCATGTTCAGCCACTTTTGGCCACATCGGTCATTCTTGCAAAGTAGGGTTATTTTGCAAAGGTGGTTCAATTGCCCATGTCTTAGGATCTCGAGTCCATGAATCAGTGTCATATCACTCTAAGGTCCGTCCGTGTCGGGTTTGCGTCCCTAGCCACATTTGGCCATATCGGCCATTTTTGCAAAATAGTCCATTTCTGTAAAATAATTCTTTAAGACCATGATCGTCGGGATATTAGAGTCATGTAAGCTTTAAATGAAGTATTTCTCATGCTTAGGGGTCAACTTTGTCAAGATTACACTAATAATCACTTTCAGCCACTTAGGCCAACGTGCAAATATAGCCGAATTGTGTCTTGCATTTGCCCGCCCGGAAATGTTGTGGTGTCGTAGTAGTGTTCCTAGTTATTAACCGTGTTCCCTTCATTCAGGTATGATCCACTAATTCGTTCCAAAGTGCTGATGGTGGTAAAGATTCCTAAGAAATTGATCAAGTGGTGGAACATGTTTTCATCGTTAGAGCAACATGAGTTAATGCACAAATTGGGTATCCTAACTTCTCTTCTTGATATCACACCCCGCCCAGACTTAGTGGAGGCAATGTTAACCTACTGGAACCCGCAGAACTTGACTTTCAAATTTAGGGAGTGTGAGATGACTCCTACCTTGGCAGATATGTCTGGCCTCACCCGTTTAAGTTATATAGGCAAGAATATGATACTTTCCCGGGACCACTCTAGGACAAGATTTCTCAATGACCTGGGCTTAAGAGATAACAAGCATTTAAAGTGCCTTGAGCAGTCTTGGGTATCTTTGGATTATTTTTTTTGCTAGATTTAGACCACAGGATAGTTTTAACGTCTTTTGGGATGAGTTTTGCACAACCAAAGCAAAATGGCAAAGACGTCGCCTAGAAGCTTTCAGCCTCGCCTTGTTGGGATTATTGGTTTTTCCATTAGATGATAGGCACATTAGCACCCGTTTGCAGTCAGTATTAATGGCACTATTTCATGAAAAGCAACACAACACTGTTACCATCGTGCCAATGATCTTGGCAGAGTTGTACCGAGCCCTGAGTGAAGTGAGGGGAGGGGTCAGGTATTTCGAGGGAAGTAACCTTTTGCTATAATTATGGATGATGGAGCATTTGCACACGGCTTCCTTATTTTGTCCCGTCGACTGCGCCGTGAGGGATCGAGTGATATGCATCGAGCGTAGGGTGAAGTCTCCTAAGTTCACATATCCAATAGGTATCACAGCTTGGATTGAGTTCCTTGGTTCGAGGACAAACGAGAATGTTTTGTGGGCTTACATTTGGCTCCCTTTAGATGATATCTTGGCAGGATGCCTCATGCAACCTTTTCTGATGCTGATAGCACTCAAGTGTGTCAGGCCGTTTACGCCGGTCAGGGTAATGCGGCAGTTGGGCAGATGACAAGAGGAGCCTCCAACTTTGAACCTTCGGAGGTACATCATGAATTTTGGCAAAAAGGTGATTGACGAAATCAAGTACGTGCAATATTGGAACAATGCAAAGAGGATGAAGAAAGATACATTAGTAAAAGATATTGGCCGGCCCGAGTGTACTTAAGAGTACCTGATTTGGTTGCAGTCCGCCTTACCAGGGATCAGTACCCCGTTGCCAGCACAACTTAGGGGGCGGGCAGTTCAGGCAGATGATTTTGAGGAGGCATCGGACCAAGATCCATGGGATAAGTTCGAATTGATAAAATCCCAATTAGCAGAATTGGAAGCACAAGTGGAGCAGCACGACCAGTATTTGTTTGGGGTTGGTCTTCAGGAGGTGGGGGCACACGCCAGGGTCGTTATTCCTAGCATCGGCGTTTCACTATGGAGCATGTTACAAAGTTTGAGCACGACGGATAGCCCAGGGCCATCCTAGCCAGAACAGTTGCATTCAGGGGCAGTTTGAGGATCCATTCTATTTAAATGCTTTGAGATTGTCTCATGTTGTCTTTCACTTTCATGTCCTGTCTAGGAGTACTGAGTCTTTTCGGTAGTATCCAAGTCAGTCAAACTGTAGTCAAGCATGTCGGGTCTTCCATCAACAAAACTTTAAATGAAAACCCTGAATCTTATTTTTCCATCACTTTTCAGAAACACGTTTGGTTTGACTCATGGAAAACATGATACACAGGCAACTTACTTTGGGTTTTTATCAAGTTATTTTGGTAAAAGTGCTGGAAAGAAAGAGAAGGCAAGATTGAAATAATCAAATCGGGATGATGCCATATGACCTTGCAACCCTCAGAGCAATTTTAGAACCATTCCTTGTTGCTAGGTGCATCGTACGAAATGTGATACTATTATCTGATAAATGCCCTAACGCTAACATGGTGGTTTTGTGTTGTTTTCCTTTGTTATATTCTAACTCTTTCAGGAAGGTGGTTAGTTTGTTGGCATCCTGGCAAGTCATCCATACAATACCCGATCAAAACGCCAAACAGTCATGGCTAGAAAGGAAACAGACACTGGAGTTCTAGACCCCCCGAGAGAGATTGTTGAGTCGGAGTCAGAATTGCAAGAGGAGGTCCGGAGGTTGAAACATCAGATGGCAGAAATGTATCAGGCATGGACTAAGGGACATCCTCCACCCTCATTCCCCACTAACTACACAGAAAACCCTGTTTCCATTCCACCACTTTCTCAATCCCAGATGGCCAATATCATTGACCTTTCCCCACAACACGCACCCGGTTTCACCCATTACCACAATTACCCCGGCACTTCGGCCCAAACTTTTCATGCTCCACCAGTCAAAACAACCTCGTACCCTGCTCCAACATCTGCTCCTATTTTAGTACCCCCACAACACACTACCCTTCATCGATGCACTAGTGAGCCTGCATTTCCCGCTCTAGATGCCTATTACCATGCACCGGAGCCCACTTTCAAAGTCCCAGACCCTTACTCCTACACCCATCAATTTGAGCCTCATGTTGAAACTGACAAACCACCCAAGAATGTAGAGCAGGAGGAGATGTTTAGGAAGTTACAGAGTCTCGAGCAATCATTGAGAAATATACAAGGGTTGGGAAACCAGGTGAGTGTGGCCTATAAGGATTTATGTTTGTTTCCCGATGTCCAACTGCCTGTCGGGTTCAAAATGCCCAAGTTCGACTTGTATGACGGACATGGGGATCCTGTTGCCCATCTAAGGGGTTATTGCAGTAAAATGAGAGGTGCCGGAGGAAAGGACGAATTAATAGTGGCCTACTTCAGCCAAAGTCTGAGTGGGACAGCTTTAGAATGGTACAATCGTCAGGACATTAACAGGTGGTACACTTGGGATGATATGGCTCAGCCCTTTGCCCGACATTTCCAATACAACATAGACATTGTTCCAGACTGCCTATCTCTGACCAAGGTGGAAAAGAAACCAAGTGATAGCTTTAGAGAATATGGGTTCCGATGGAGGGAGCAGGCTGCACGAGTCAATCCTCCAATGGAAGAAGACGAGATGGTTAAGTACTTCCTTCAAGCCTTGGAGCCCACTTACTATGGAAACTTGATCTCGGCTATTGTTAAGTCCTTCAATGATGTGTTAAAGATGGGAGAAATGGTGGAAGAGGGGCTCAAGTCCAGTAAGATCATGAGTTATTCTGCTATAAAGAAGAAGTAGGAAGATGTCGCTATGGTTGTCTCTGGATCGTGGCAGGGCCAGAGTGGTTCACCGTACCAATACACCTATCCTCGATCCCGATCTCAAACCTACACCCAAACTCCATATAATACCCCTCAACATTACTTTTCCCCACCAAGCCCCCAAGACTTAGCCAGACCACCCTAATATTTCGTTCACCATGCCTAGTCATATGCTCCACCCCCTCCTTATCCACAATGGCGTGCCCCTATCCCACAAAATACTTACCCAGATCCACAAAATGCCTACCCCTCTCCACAACCTTACCAAAACCCCAATGGTCCACACTTTCGACCAAGACCAGATTATAGGAGAGAGAGGCAGCAGCAGAAACAAACTTTTACCCCGCTTGGAGAATCCTATGCCAGTCTATTCCAAAGGTTAAGGCAATTAGATGTCTTGAGGCCAATTGAGTCAAAAATACCAAATCCCCCTCCAAAGAACCTTGATTATTTCCTAAGATGTTGTTCTGATGCTCCCGACCATGACATAGAGTAGTGTTGGCATTTGAAACGGGCGATCCAAGAGCTCATTGATACAAACCAAATTGTAGTCCAAAGCCCAGACACTCCAAATATCAACCAGAACCCTCTGCCCGCCCATGAAGAGACACATATGATTGAAGTAGTTTATAAGGACGGGGAACCCAAGAAGTATTATAAGTCTGTCATGATGATTCGGGCCAGTGAAAACAATTTGGTCAAGGATCCAGACTCCACCAAAGCAAAGCCCGTGATAGTTGAAAGGGCAACAGAAAAGCCGAGCCTGCTCAATTTGAAACCACTAGTGTTGGTCGTGAAAGGGATGTCAAAAGATATTGCGGCAAGTCTAGAAAGCTCAAAAGTGGTAGTGTCGGGAATTCCAAGTAAGCCTGTCCTAGTTGTGAAAGGGGCTCCTATTACCCCTATCATCATTAAACCAGTAACCCAACCGCCGGTGGTTGATACCACGGCTGTTCCATGGAATTACAACCAAGTGATAGTGACATACAAAGGAAAAGAAGTGGAGGAAGAAGTAAATGAGACTGGAGGATTGACTCTTTCTGGGAGATGTTTCGCCCCAGAAGAACTAAGGAAAGCCAAGCCATTCAAAGATAGCTAAATGCCAATAAAGAAATCGGTTACCGAGGAAGAGGCTGAGGAATTCTTGACGAAGATGAAGGGACAAGATTATTCTATTATACAGCAACTGAGGAAAACACCAGCTCAGATTTCTCTTTTGTCTTTGCTGATACATTCAGATAAACATCGTAGGGTCTTGATGAAGATTTTAAATGAGGCGCATGTTCCTGATAGAATCACAGTAAACCACTTGGAAAAGATAGCTAGCAAGATCTTTGAAGCAAATAGGATCACTTTCTCGGATGACGAACTTCCTATCGAGGGGACGGAACACAACCGAGCCCTTTATCTCACAGTTAAGTGTGAAGATTCTGTGGTTTCAAGGGTTTTGGTTGACAATGGCTCTAGTGCAAATATTTGCCCTTTGTCTACTCTGCAAAAACTGAAGATTGGCATCGAAAGGATCCGCTTGAACAGTGTATGCGTTCGAGGCTTTGATGGAGGGGGTAAAGATTCAGTTGGAGACATAATGCTCGAATTGTCAATAGGGCCAGTTGAGTTTACCATGGAATTCCAAGTGTTAGATGTAGCTGTCTCCTACAATCTGTTGTTAGGAAGGCCTTGGATACATGCTGCTAAGGCAGTCCCATTCTCTCTGAACCAAATGGTGAAATTCGAATGGGACAGGCAAGAAATAGTTGTGCACGGTGAGGAAGATTTGTCAGCCTGCAATGACACAATTGTTCCGTTCGTTGAAACTGAGGATGATAAAGGACCTTAGGTCTTTAAAACTTTTGAAACATGGTCTGTTGATAAGATTACTGAAGGAAAATGCATTCCGGGTCCAAAGTTATCCTCCACATCTGTCATGGTTGCGAATGAAATGTTGAAGAATGTTTTTGTTGCGGGCAAGGGTCTGGGATCAGCTCTGTAAGGTATTGTGCATCCAGTACGCCCCAATGGGAATTATGGTATGTTTGGTTTAGGATTCACGCCCACAGAAGAGGACATCAAAAGGTTTAAGAATCCAAAACAGAAGGTATGGTCTCTCTTCAAGCCAGTCCCACAAATCTCCAAGTCTTTTGTCAAATCAGGAGCCGAAAAACCTCCAACCTCCTTAATCCCAGAACCTGTGGTCAATGTTGATGAAGAAATAATCAAGGGGTTTCGAAGTCTTTTCAAAGAGGTCAATATGGTTGAGGTTGGTGAAGGATCTAGTAAAGCGGATGTGCAGTTAGTTGGCCCGAACGGTGAAGCTTAGCAATTGGGAATTACTCCTCTCCCCACCAGGGAGGAGTTTTGGTAGTCTGCTTTATTTCCTTTTCTGTTATCTAGGTCGTTCCAGGGTTGTAATCCGCATCTTTCTTTCTTTTAAGTTTTGCTTATCTTGATGTCCAAACCTTTCTATCCTTTATTTTCAATGAACTACAATTTCCCATTTTCTATTATTGTTAATAATGCTTTATTTTGTTCTTTTGTACAGTTCTTTTTATGCTGGTTGCAGTGACATGACATGCATGAGGAATCTTCAGCCAAGTTTTAAAAGCCAATCTAATTCCGAAGTAACAATCCAAGAAGTAGAATATGATGATGAAATAGGATATGATGAAGAAGCAGCATTTGAGCAAATCAGTAAAGAGCTAAAACAATTTGAAAAAAAAATCGAAACCTAATTTGTGCGAGACTGAAGCAATCAATTTAGGGGACTAGGATGATGTTAGGAAAACCAAGATAAGTGTGCATCTAGAACAACAAGTGAAGGAGGAAATAATCAAAACATTGTTTGAGTACAAAGATGTCTTTGCCTGGTCATATGACGAGATGCCGGGTTTGAGCACTGATCTAGTAGTCCATAAATTGCCAACTGATCCAGTATGTCCCCCCGCCAAGCAAAAGTTGCGAAAGTTCAAGCCCGATATGAGTTTGAAGATCAAAGAAGAAATCACAAAGCAGCTTACTGCAAAGGTCATTCGGGTCACTCGATATCCCATTTGGTTAGCCAATGTTGTGCCAGTGCCAAAGAAGGATGGTAAGACCCGGGTCTGTGTTGATTACCGTGACCTCAACAAAGCAAGTCCAAAGGATGATTTTCCATTACCGAACATTCACATTCTGATCGACAATTGTGCCAAGCATGAGATTGGGTCTTTTGTGGACTGTTACGCAGGGTATCATCAGATCTTGATGGATGAGAAAGATGCAGAAAAGACAGCATTCATCATACCATGGGGAACGTACTGTTATCGGGTAATGCCATTTGGTTTGAAGAATGCTGGGGCAACTTACATGAGGGCGATGACCACAATGTTTCATGACATGATACATAAAGAGATTGAGGTTTACGTAGATGATGTGATCATAAAGTCAAAGAAGCAGTCTGACCATGTCAAAGATCTGAGAAAGTTTTTCCAAAGGCTCCGCATGTACAATCTCAAGCTCAATCAAGCAAAATGTGCATTTGGTGTCCTGTTCGGTAAATTGCTAGGATTTGTGGTCAGTCGACGCGGTATTGAGTTGGACCCATCAAAGATCAAAGCCATTCAAGAATTACCGCCGCCGAAGAACAAAACAGAGGTGATGAGCCTACTTGAAAGGTTAAATTACATCAGCAGGCTTATTTCTCAACTCACGACAACCTATGAGCCCATCTTTAATATGCTGAAGAAGAATGCCGCAGTCAAATGGACTGACGAGAGTCAAGAAGCATTTGATAAAATCAAGAGATACCTGTCGAATCCACCTGTGCTGGTCCCACCCCAGCCAGGAAGACCTCTAATTCTTTATTTGACAGTCTTGGACAACTCTTTTGGTTAAGTGTTAGGTCAACATGACATCACAGGAAAGAAGGAGCAAGCAATCTATTATCTTAGTAAAAAGTTCACTCCCTATGAGGTTAAATACACTCTGCTCGAGAGGACATGTTGCGCTTTGACTTGGGTGGCACAAAAGTTGAAGCATTATCTGTCGTCCCACACCACTTACCTCATTTCTCGCATGAATCCTCAAAAGTTCATATTTCAGAAGCCTATGCCCACTGGAAGACTTGCAAAGTGGCAGATTTTACTCACAGAGTTTGATATCATCTATGTGACTCGAGCCGCGATGAAAGCCCAAGCCTTGGCCGATCACTTGGCCGAGAATCCGGCGGATGACGAGTATGAACCATTGAAGACTTATTTTCCTGATGAAGAGGTCATGCATGTTGACGAGATTGACCACGACAAAAAACTAGGTTGGAAACTTTTCTTTGATGGAGCTGCTAACATGAAAGGGGTCGGAATAGGGGCTGTACTTATCTCTGAAACAGGGCAATACTACCCTGTAACAGCCCAGCTTCGATTTTAGTGCACCAACAACATGGCTGAGTATGAAGCATGCATTCTGGGTCTGAGGTTAGCTATGGACATGGGAGTTCAGGAGATACTTGTTCTGGGAGACTCAGATCTTTTGGTCCACCAGATTCAAGGAGAATGGGAAACTCGAGATTTGAAGCTCATACCTTAGCGACAGTACCTGCATGATCTTTGTCAACAATTCAGGTCAATTGAATTTAGACATATTCCCAGGATTCATAATGAGATTGCCGATGCCGTGGCCACCCTAGCATCAATGCTACATCATACAGATAAGGTTTATGTCGACCTCATACATATCCAAGTTCGTGACCAACATGCCTATTTTGTAATGTGGTAGAAGAGGAAATCGATGGGGAACCTTGGTTCCATGATATCAAGGAGTACATCAGGTCGGGAGTATATCCGGTATATGCTACAAGTGACCAAAAGAGAACCGTGCGACGTCTGGCCAATGGATTTTTCTTGAACGGAGGAATCTTATACAAGAGGACTCCGGATGTAGGATTGCTGAGGTGCGTAGATGCTAAAGAATCTTCAATCATCATGGCTGAAGTACATTCTGGAGTCTGCGGTCCACACATGAATGGGTATGTATTGGCATAGAAGATACTTCGAGCAGGTTATTATTGGCTAACCATGGAACGGGATTGTATCAGCTTTGTTCGCAAGTGTCATCAATGCCAGGTACACTGTGACTTGATTCATTCTCCTCCATATGAGTTACACACAATGTCTGCACCTTGGCCCTTTGTTGCTTGGGGGATGGATGTTATTGGGCCAATCGAGCGGGCAGCGTCAAACGGGCATAGATTTATTCTGGTGGCCATCGATTACTTTACCAAATGGGTCGAAGCTGTAACTTTCAAGTCCGTAACCAAGAAGGCTGTGGTGGATTTTGTTCATTCAAACATCATTTTTCGGTTCGGAATTCCTAAGGTGATCATCACAAACAATGCTGCTAATCTCAACAGTCATTTGATGAAAGAGGTATGCCAACAGTTCAAGATTATGCATCGAAACTCCACTTCGTATCGCCCCAAGGCAAATGGAGCTGTTGAGGTTGCTAACAAGAACATAAAGAAGATACTTCGTAAGATGGTTCAGAGTTCTCAGCAGTGGCATGAAAAGTTGCCTTTTGCATTACTGGGCCATCGCACTACTGTTTGCACCTTAGTGGGTGCAACTCCTTATCTGCTGGTATATGGAACTGAGGCAGTTATACCTGCAGAAGTTGAGATTCCATCTCTTCGGATCGTTGCAGAAGCCGAAATTGATGATAACGAGTGGGTCAAAACCCGGCTCGAACAGTTGAGTATAATTAATGAAAAAAGATTGGCTGCAGTATGTTATGACCAACTGTATCAGAAAAGAATGGCTAAAGCATACAACAAAAAGGTGCGTCCCCGAAAATTTGAAGTGGGCCAAATGGTATTGAAATGCATTCTTCCTCATCAGGTGGAAGCTAAAGGCAAATTTGACCCAAACTGGCAAGGACCGTTCGTTATGACGAGAGTGTTGCCTAATGGTGCTTTGCATTTAACAGACATAGAAGGCAAATGTGTAGATATGGCTATCAATTCTGATGCCGTTAAGAGGTATTATGTTTGATCTCTTTGCTCATTTCCAATTGTTTCTTGTACTTGGCATGTTCAAAGTTGAAATGACGAAGGCATTTTATTCCGCTACCCAAACACTTTCATCCTTTGCTACCCCTTTGAGCCTTATTTATTTTTCTTTTCATAGCCCTCTTTTGGAGTCAGTAGCAGAAATAAGGGAAAAGAAGAAGAAGAAAAGAAAGAAAAGAAAAGGAAGAAAGAAAAAGAAAGGAAAAAAAAAAAGAAAAGAGAAAAAAAAAACGAACGAAAAAGAGAAAGAAAAGAAAAAAAAAGAGAAAAGAGAAAAGGAAGAAGAAAAGAAAAAAGAGAAGAAAGAAAGAAACAAACAAAAGGAAAAAGGAAAATGTTTGAACTACGTTTGACCTGATTTCTTTCAAGGATACGTAGGCAGCCTTACGGTTCGGTTTCATTAAAGCAAAAATCAAAATTCCCCACAGACCCCAAAGAAACTGGGGTAGAAGTTTCGGATTCGAAAAGGTCTGATTCCAAAAGTTGTAATTTTAGCCCTATTTTATTTTCAAATTGTTTTGAGCCTTCATGCCGCCCTCTTTTTCTAACCCTGCCCAAAAGCCTACATTACAGTCCAAAGAAAGACCTTCCGATCAATCTTTGGGGATGCCGGGTCAAGCGGGATAGAGACATGATTGGTATCAGGGGCAACACTCCATTCATGAGATGAGAGAAATACAAAATGAGAGAGTCTTATTGGTGAAAACCCTCACAGGCACCATAAGGCGATGGTGAGATGAGAGAAAATTCAAAATGAGAGAGTCTTATTGGTGAAAACCCTCACGGGCACTATAAGGCGATGGTGAGTTGAAAGATAAACCAACAAGAGAAATGGGATCAGTGAAGGTCGGTCTTCGAAGTATGGACTTATGCCACGAGTTGAATATGATTAGTCAGACGGATTAGGCTGATCAATCCGAAATGCGTGTCATGATCATTAGAGTTGGCTGCTTCCCTCAGATTAGTCCAAATTTCCTTCACATAGTCATTTGTGCTCAGAGTTTTCCTTTATTTATTTTTGTCCAAAATCATTACATTTTGTTCTTTGAGTCCATTTCTATGAGTTTCTTTCGAACTAGCCCATGACAAACAAGCAGGGAAGGATTTCAAAGCCTACTACCAACTTCCAAATTGCGCAAAGCGGAACTCAGCCAAGCATATCACAACAAACAGGATTTGGAATGAATGGTATGCAGATAATCGAAGTTTAGGCAATAAGGCGACTTTTAAGTTTTGGAAAATACAAGGATGCAGCTGCATTCGGAATGAAAATGCAATGCAACAGGTAAGGATAAGAGATTTGGTTCATTCGGAGACTGTGCGATCCGGTCCCAATCAAAGGTCAAACAACTCTTTGCCCGTTCAAAGTCGCTGATCAGGATGAAGCATGGCAGTCAGCAGAAGCAGATCCCCAGCAAGAATTAAAACTTGAATATATTCCCCAGTAGAAACAGACCCCCAGCAATGACGCCACAAACTAACCACCACATTTTTCAAACTAACAAGATTTTATTTGTCTGAAGCAGGAAGCATGAAAATTTGTCAATCCACAAAGCCCTCTTGTGAAGAAGACATGGCTTGGGAGGCAAAATTTTCTATTCGTAATTCCCCAAGCAGAGAGTATGGCTTAGGTAAATTCATTTTTCGGCTTTTCAGGACCCTCCTGGATAATAGAATTTAGATTTTTAATTTTCAGGACTCTCCTGGATAATGGGATTTATTTCAAACTTTTTCAGGACCCTCCTCGATAATGGGATTTATTTCAAACTTTTCAGGACCCTCCTGGACAATGGGATTTAGTTTTTAAATTTCTCAGGACCCTTCTGGATAATGGTATATATTTCGAACTTTCTCAGGACCCTCCTAGAAAATAGGACTTAGTTTTAAATTTCTCAGGACCCTCCTGGATAATGGGAATTAGTTTTAAATTTCTCAGGGCCCTCCTGGAGAATGGGACTTAGTTTTAAATTTCTCAGGACCCTCCTGGATAATGGGAATTAGTTTTGAATTTCTCAGGACCCTTCTGGATAATGAGAATTAGTTTTCTTTTTTTAAAAATTCTTAGAAGTTTTTTTAGGTAAAATAATTCGATTAATCCCCGCAGATATGCCCAGGTTCCAAACTGGGGCAGAAAAGTTTCTTTTGTTTTGTTTTCTTTATTGTAGCATCAGGCGCCCACCTAGATAACAAGGGAATACATTCAAGTTTTTAGCAATTAGGCACCCACCTAGATAACGAGGGAATACATTCAAGTTTTAGTAATCAGGCTCCCACCTGGATAACGAGGGAATACATTTGCGTTTTAGTAATCAGGCGCCCACCTGGATAACGAGGGAATACATTCGAGTTTTAGCAATCAGGCACCCACCTGGATAACGAGGGAATACGTTCAAGTTTCAGCAATCAGGCGCCCACCTGGAAAACAAGGGAATTCATTTCAAAATCACTTCAAATTCACAGGAAGCATCAGGAGCCCGCCTGAAGAACAGGGTCCATCTTTTCCAATTTTATATTGAAGATCGAGTAGAAATTCAAGGAAGATTCAAGACAAGAAGTAAATAAGATCTTGTATTTTTCTTTTGCTTCTGATGTAATTTTTCTTTTATTTTCGATGTAACGACAGGAACCGCGAATCGGAACCTCGACGGCACTTCACTCGACTCCCTACCTCGGTACTCCATTTCTCTTCTCACTTACGAACTAGTGGCCTGATTCCTTTGTAACCAAGGATATGCAGGCAGCTCAAATACCAGGGCTCGGTCACATTCTCTTGCCTTCAATTTTGGTTTCCCCAAGCAGAGGTCGGGTCAAAAATATGTCTTGTTGTTCTTTGTCTGAAAACACTCCGTGTTTCCTGTCAAAGAGGGGCAGCTGTAGACATGTAATTTTTGACCCGCACGTTAGAGTCGCCTCTAATAATCATAATATATTTGAAATAATTATTCGAGCTTATCTCTGTAGGAATTCCCTTTATTATTAAGTTTGACTCTATTCTTAGGTACAAAATTGAAAATAATAAAATAGTACCAAGCTTTTATCTTTTATAATATTACTAGTTCAATCAAAGCCTTGTGTTTTTTGGTCGTGTTTAAAATAGATTTTCAGTTTTACTTCTGGCCCAATTTTATATTGGAACCCAATCCAAATACAAGTCAAAATTCAGAAAAAAAGAGCCCAAAAACTTCAACCCAAAAATCTAGCCCACTCTTTCCCGTTTGCCACATAGGATAACAAATTCTGACACACAACAGATTTCATCATGATCTGCATCCTCACACACTCCACACACGACCTCCCCACTGATTTTCACTGAATACTGACAGATTTGGGGAGGATTCTGGAAGGGAGTTAGTGATCTTGGAGAGCAAGGAGAGGGTTCAAAAAGAGAGAGAAATTAGGAAAGGAAGGGGGAGAGGAACAATGGTTTGAGAATTCTTGAAGCTTCTTTTCTTGTTTTAGTTTCTCTGAAAATCCATAAAACAACAAAAACACCCAGAGGATACATTGCTTTTGCCCTTTTTCTATTTTACCTTTCTGATTCCAACGTCGATTGTAAAAACCAAAGTTTAAAGGAACTCTTCAGTTGTCGATTTAAATTTTCTGCTTGAAGTTCAATGAGGTCGAGTTCAGTGGTTCGTGGTTCCTGCTGTGGAATTGATTCTCTTTCGATCTCGCATCATTTTACTCGCTTGAAGTGATTCTAGCAAAAGGCAATTACAAACTCTTACTCAGGTTCATCTTTTGATTCTTGCTTAATCCCGTTTCTGTCACTTTCGATAGTTTTTTTTGTTATGTGATGCTCCTGTGATTGTCGTTTTATGATTTTGTTTCGTAGCTTGAGGGTGTTGTTGGGTTATTATCTGCATTTGATTTCGTATGTTTCGACTTTTGGAGTTTCCTTTTCATTTTTCTGAGCTTACTAAATGAGAGTTGTATAGCAAAAACCAGTCCCAAATCGGGCCAATTTGCTTTGGAGGTCAAATATGCGACCGCATAACCAATATGTGGTTCGCATATTCTGACATAACAATCGCAGATCGTAACCTTGGGTTTGAATCACTCACTGCAACGTTTCGCGATCGCAAATAAGATCGCACTCCTGACATTAAAACCCTGCCCAGGACTCTGTCACGATTTGCAATCTTAACGTGCAATCTGCGGTTCGCATACACGATTTGCGATCGCAGATATGATCGCATTTTGACCTCGAGTTTTGACTCATGACTCTGTGCCGATCTACGATCTTTGCATACAATATGCAGCTTGGATATGGGATCTGCGATAGCATATCCCCATTTGCAGTGGTATTTTGCTCTTTTCTTGTCTTCTATGGCTTTTTGGGGTTGGGTTTGGGTAAATGCATGAAATAAAAGTTAAAAGAACAAGGCCATGAACTGAATTTTTATTTTTCTTTGATTTAGATCTTATTTTCTTATTTTATTGTATTGCTCGCTAGTAGCATGTTTAGGCCGATCACACTTGGGTAGGCAATACTAGGACGTTTTGTTAATTTTTGAGGTGAGAAGTCGTTCCCTAGTTGAATTTATCCGGGGAATGCCCCGAAGGACTTATGTATTTGACATTCCGGGCAATGCCCCGAGGTATTTGTATGTGGAGGCCAAAAGTGAAACTCGTAGTGCTTCAGTTTTAGTTTTATTTTCCTTTTATTATGTGGGAGCGACCTCGAACCTCTTGTGCGTTTGTTTTTCTTTTCTTGTTTGGTGTTTCTCTCAATTCGAATATTCTAAAAGCCAATTAATTTGAGTACGCAACCGTGATTTTCATGAGACCCGGGGAATGCCTAATACCTTCTCCCCGAGTCAAATGAACCCCCTTACCCAAATCTCTGATATGAACTTGGCTTCTAGCCTATGTTCTAAAAATGGTGGCCTGGCACACCAGAATCAATTGTCAGGTGGCGACTCTAAGTTTCCCTTTTAAATATTATCTTTTGTCACTTTTAGAATTGAATACCCCTTTACGAGTTTTATTAATCCTTTTATCCATCAAAAGGTTTTAGTAAAGTCTCGACCCGAAAAAGGAGGAGTGACACACATGTGCTAGGCAAGCCGGACATAATAATAATGAATCATGGAAGGCAGGAATGATAGAAATAACATAAGTTTGAAACCTTAATATAGCATAGTAACACCTATACATGATAAATCCCTCAAAACTAGTAAATATAGAGTCATGAGCTCTAAATTGGAAAATAAAAGTCTGAAAGCTAAATAGTGATACTGTCTGGAATAAAGACAATAGTACAATATGCAAAGAGATGCGAAGACAACGGTCGAGAATGTAGCTCTACCACATCTTTCGGTGATCACTCAGCTAGCAAACTCCGCTATTGGTGCCTGGGTTCGACACCTAGATCTGCACAATTAAGTGCAGAGTGTAGTATGAACACAATTGACCTTATGTACTCAGCAAGTATCGTAACTAACCTCAGTGAGATAATAGAGGTGAGAATTATAAATGATACTTTCTATAACCTGTATAGTTCATAAATTCAACAAGAAATATTAATACGACCAAATCAATAAATCACAGATAAAAATCACCTTGGTGCATACAATTACTCAACTACTATGCTCAGTCAATGATC
Source organism: Nicotiana obtusifolia (assembly GCA_002018475.1). Classification (NCBI taxonomy): domain Eukaryota; kingdom Viridiplantae; phylum Streptophyta; class Magnoliopsida; order Solanales; family Solanaceae; genus Nicotiana; species Nicotiana obtusifolia. Next base: position 57,840 of record MCJB01014291.1, on the reverse strand, counting down.
CATCATATAAAGATGATATGCAAGTAAATCACGTAAATAGTCATGGAAATTGCAAGTAAAGATGAAATGCAATAACCAAAAATAACTTGCATGATTTTTCCTCGGAATTTCCAATACAGTACCAAACCACCAATCAGTTTTGCTCAGTCCTCGTGTACACTATCAAGAGAGAAACATGAGAGGGTGACCCTAGGGGGATGGATCCATATCCATACACTACAGGGCGTAGTCACGTGCAATAGTCATACTCTGCCCAGTTTGGTCACAGACTATATTCATAATCCGTCCGGCATGGTCACAGCTCAATATCACGGATCCGCCCGGCATGGTCACAGATATAACAACACAATCCGCCCGGTGTGGTCATAGGCATAACAATATAATCCGCCCAGTATGGTCACATGCATCTAGTCCAAATCATATCACACAGAAGAAAATATACAAGAATACATGTATATGATCAATGAATTTCATATTTCATGCTTCTAGACTAGTATAAGTGACATGCTAAAGTGTATACATGTGCAATGTGTGCTATCACAACTCAAATCGATAATTTCATCACGAAAATAACAAATATCAAGTTCAATAAGGGGATTAGCCTCTATGTAACCTCAAAACATGGATCAAATAGCTCACAACAAGGTTACAACTATGTGAAAACATCATAACTTAAAGCTTAATAATCAATTCAAGACGTGTCATAGCCTAAGCACTACCCGAGCATGGATAAATACCCCTGTGCTCGCACATGGGCTCAACCATGCGCACCCATTGCACATATCTATCACCAATAACTCAAGCAACTAGTGCCTCAACCAAGTTTAAGTTGGATATTTACCTCAAGCAAGCCAAATCACTGCTAACGATCCCTTCCCATGTGAATCAACCTCCGGACGATTCGAATTTAGCTAAAATAACTTAATATAATCAATAAAGGCCATAGGAATTGATTCTAAATGATAAAGCTAAGTTCTTTAACCAAAATCAAAAAGTAAACCCAAAAAAGTCAATCCTGGACTAGCACCTCGGAACATGACCAAATTCAAAAATTCTGAGCACCCATTCAACTACGAGTCCAACCATACAAAAATCATCCAATTTCAACCACAAATCTACCCTCAAATCATCAAATCTCACTCTCCAATAACATAGTCCAAAAATTTCCAAATCCCACCTTGAATTCTCATAAATTAGGTGTAATAATCAATGAGTAATTAATATCAAACACCAAAAGTGAGTAAATATCACTTACCCCTTCAGTTGTGATGAAAAGCACTCCAAAAATCGCCCTATACCTAGCTCCACGAATCAAAATATGTTAAAATGACAAAAACCCTCGATAAATAGAGTACTTAAAGTCTGCTTGGGCATACCCTTCGCGATCGTGAAGAACAAACTCCCAAAGCTACCAAACCTTATACTCCAACGCAACATCCAGGTTGCGAACGCGATGACCAAAACTACCATTCCAATGCGAATGTGTCCCCTCTTTCGTGAATGCGAAGGCTTAAGGCCTGATGGCTCCCAGCCGGCCTCCATTCTAAGCGAAAGCATGGCCCCTACGTGACCGTGAAGGCCATTTCCTTGCAAAGCATCGCGAACGCGAAGAATAAGTAACTTGCCAACCAAGAAACCCTATGCAAATGTGAATATTGTGTTGCGATCGTAAAGAAGAACACACCGGACATCAGAACATCATTCCAACACATAGAGAAATGGTATGAAATCCATCTGAAACACAATAGAGGCCGGAAGACCCCGTCTAATCACACCAACCAATCTCAAAACACAACATGAAAATATTCGAGGCCTCAAATCACACAAAACAATATCAAAACCATGAATTACACCCCAATTCAAGCCAAATGAACTTTATATTCCCAAAACTCATGCCTGACCATATCAAATCAACTCCGAATGACCTCAAATTTTACATGCAAGACCCATATGACACAACAGACCAATTCCAACTCCCAAAACCAAAGTCCGAACCCAATATCAACAAAGTCAACTCCCAGTCAAACCTCTCAACATTCCAAACCTTTATTTTTCCAACTTCGGCCAAAAAGCACCAAACCAACCTACGGACCTCCAAATCCGGACCTACGCCTAAGTCCAAAATCACCATACGAAGCTATTGGAACCGTCAAAACTCCATTCCGAAGTCATCTACACAAAAGTCAAACTCTGAACAACTCTTTGAACTTAAACTTCCAACCTTGGGACCAAGTGTCCCAATTCACTCTGAAACTTCCCTGAAACCAAACCAACCACCCCAGCAAGTGACGAAACCTCAAATACACATAGGTAAAGAATCAAATAGGTAAAACAGGGCTAAAGTACTCAAAACGAGCTGTTGGCTCGTTATAGTATCCCCTTCTTAAACAAATATTCGTCCTCAAACGGGTTTAGAATCATACCTGGAGTCTCAAGTAGGTGTGAATATCTACTTGGAATCTCCATCTCGGTCTCCCAAGTAGCCTCTTCAACTGACTGACATCTCCAATGAACCTTCACCGAAGCTATATTCTTCGACCTCAACTTCGAACCCGCCGGTCTAAAATGGCCACCGGCTCCACATCATAAGTAAGATCTCCATCTAGCTACATCATGCTAAAGTAAAAAACATGTGATGGATCACCATAGTACTTCCGGAGCATAGAAACATGATACACTAGATGAACCCCCGACAAACTAGGTGGTAGGCAAGTTTGTAGGCCACCTCTCTAACTCTCTAAAGCACCTCAAAAGGATAAATATACCTAGGGATCAACTTGTCCTTCTTCCTGAACCTCATCACACCCTTCATGAGTGAAACTCTGAGCAGAACCTTCTCACTCACCATATGTGCAACATCATGAGCCTCCTATCAGTATAACTCTTTTGCTTAGACTGTGCTATACGAAGCCGCTTCTGGATTAAATTTACCTTCTCCAAAGCATCATGGATCAAATCAGTGCGCAACAACCTAGCCTTCCCAGGCTCAAACCAACCAATTGGATAACGACATCTCCTCCTATATAAGGCCTCATAAGGATCCATCTGAATACTTGACTGAAAGCTATTGTTGTAGGCGAACTCTGTTATCGGGATAAACTAATTCCATGAACCTTCGAAATCAATAACACAGGCACGTAACACGTCCTCCAAGATCTGAATAGTGCGCTCAGACTGCCCATCTGTTTGGGATGAAATGTTGTATTGAACTCTACCTGTGTGCCCAACTCTCGCTGTGCCGCTCTCCAAAACTGTAATATAAACTGAGCGCCTCGATCCGAGATTATAGACACGGGCACAGCATGAAGCAGAACAATCTCACAAATATAAATCCGAGCCAGCTGCTCTGAAGAATAGGTAGTCACGATTGGAATAAAGTGTGCAGACTTGGTCAATCTATCCACAATCAGATAGGGATCATCATACTGACGCGCCTTGATGCACTCGAACAATGAAGAACGTGATACAACACAATCAAGAATTCTGCTGGCTCCGAAATAACCAACCTCACGAACCGATTGGCCAAAGCCTAAACATCCAATGCTAATGGTCTCTCTCCAACTGGAATATAAGCAAGGCTCCCTATACTCTCGGCTTTTCTACTAAAGGCATCGGCCACCGTATTGGCCTTTCCTGGGTGATATATAATGGTAATATCATAGTCCTTTAGTATCTCTAACCACCTCCGCTGCCTCAAGTTCAGATCCTTTTGCTTATATAAGTGCTAGAGACTCCTATGATCCGTGAATACCTCACATGACACACTGTAAAGATAACGCCTCCAAATCCTCAGTGCGTGAACAATGGCTCCCAACTCCAATTCCTAAATATGGTAATTCTTCTCATGGAGCTTTAACTAATGCGAAGCATAAGTAATAACTCTACCCTCCTGAATCAATACACATCCAATGCCAATACATGAAGCATCACAATAAGTGGTATAAGATCCCAATCCTGAAGGTAAAACTAGAATTAGAGCTATAGCCAAAGCAGTCTTGAGCTTGGGAATGCTCTCCCCACACTTGTGAGACCACCTGAAAGGGGCACCCTTCTGTGTCAATCTAGTCAATGGGGTTGCTACCCTCCAAAAAATGGAGATAACACCCAGCCAAACCAAGGAAACTTATGATCTCAGTAGCAGAAGATGGTCGGGGCCAACTATGAACTGCCTCAATCTTCTTCGGATCCACCTTAATCCCCTCACTGGATACCACATTACCCAAGAATGCCACTAAATTAAGCAAAAACTCACACTTGGAGAATTTAGCATATAACTTCTTCTCCCCCAAAGTCTGGAGCACAATCCTCAAGTGCTGCTCATGATCCTCCTAGGTATGAGAATACACCAATATATCATCAATAAATAAAATGACGGAAGTATCACGATACGGCTGAAACACATTGTTCATCAAGTGCATAAAAGGGCTACTAGAGCATTGGTGAACCCAAAAGACATTATTAGAAACTCATAAGGACCATAGTGGGTCCTAAATGTCGTCTTCGAAATGTTTGAATCCAGGATCTTCAACTGGTGATAGCCTAACTTCAAATCAATCTTCGAGAACACTCTAGCACCCGGAAGCTGATAAAATAAGTCATCAATGCACATTAGTGGGTACTTGTTCTTGACTGTAACCTTGTTTAGCTACTTGTAGTAAATACACGTCCTGATAGAACCATCTTCAGTCTTCTTCACAAATAGAACCGATGCACCCCAAGGGGACACACTAGCCCTAATCAAACCCCTATCAAGCAACTATTGAAGTTGTTCCTTCAACTCTTTTAGCTCTATTGGTGCCGTACGATACAGAGGAATAGAGATGGGCTGAGTACCCGGCACCAAGTCAATACCAAACTCAATATCCCTATCGGGTGGCATACCCGACAGGTGTGCAGGAAACACATCTGGAAAATCCCTCACTACCTGAATTGACTCAATGGTAGGAGTATCCGCACTATAATCCCTTATAAAGGCAAAATATGCCAAGCATCCCTTCTCAACCATCTGTTGAGCCTTCAAATATGAAAACACCCTACTAGGAACATAATCTAAGGAACCTTTCCACTCAACCCTAGGCAACCCTGGCATCATCAATGTCACGATCTTAGCGTGACAATCAAGAATTGCGTGACATGGTGACAACCTATCCATGCCTAGAATCACATCAAAATCGACCATACTGAGTAACAACAGATCAAGCCTAGTCTCACAAACTCCAAGGGTAACCATACATGATCGGTATACCCGATCCACCATAATAGAATCCCCTACCAGTGTAGATATATGAACAGGCATAACTAAAGAATCACGGGGCATATCCAAATAACGAGCAAAGTCTGATGACACATATGAATAAGTGGAACTAGGGTCAAATAACACTGAAGCATCCATATGGCATAGTGAAACAATATATGTAATCACGACAATTGAAGCAACTTCCTCTAGCCTAGCGGGAAATGCATAGAAACGGACCTGACCACCGCCTGAACGGCCTTCCCCTCTAGAATGACCTCGTGCAGATTCAGCCCCACACCTAGCTAGTTGTGCGGGTTGTGTAGCTGATGGTAATGAAATCATAGGCTGAGAACTCTATTGTAGAACCCTACTCAATAGTATGGGGGCAATATCTCTTGAGGTGACGAAAGTCTCCACAATCATAACAACCCCCTTGTAAGGCTACTGACCCTGATAACCCGAATAGCTACCAATACAAACCTGAGCAGATGGAGCACGGTAAGAACTTTGAGCTGGCAACACACTAAATGATAACTGAGCTGGGCATGCACTGTAGGAACTTTATCTAATGGAAGAACCACGAGGAACATGACAAGTTGTCTGAACGGGTCTAAAAGAACAACCTCTACTGTAATGTGACTAGTCTCCAGATAGGTTACTACTGAAACCACCTGAACCACGAGGCCTCTTGACCTCCTGCTCCTCACGCTCAAGCCTGCGAACTTGCTCCAAACGTCTAGCAATCTCGACCACCTGGTCAAACCTACGATCTGTCTCCACCTCTCGAGCCACATAGTTACTTAACCCATAGTTGAGGCCATCAATAAACATCCTGATCCTCTCCCTCTCAGTGGGAACAAACCATATAGCCTGACAAACTACAAATCTCCAAATCTCATCTCGTATTAGGTCACAATCATACCCTCCTGGCGTAGTTGCTCAAACACCCTATGCAACTCCTCTCTGCGAGTCTGTGGGACAAATTTTTCTAAGAAGAAAACTGAGAACTCATGCCATATAAGTGGCGCTGTGCCAGCTGGCCTGCCTAACTCATAAGTTTGCCACCACTTGTAAGCTGCCCCTGTCAGCTGGAAAGTAGAAAATGTGACCCCACTTGTTCCAAAATACCCGTTGTGCGAACAATCCGCTAACACTTATCTAGAAAATCTTGAGCATCCTCTGACTCCTCTCCGCTCAACTCTGGCGGTTTAAGCCCCCCAAACCGCTCCAACCTCTTCTGCTCCTCATCAGTCATAGGTGGACCAACCTTGGCCCGAGCGAGAACAATCGTCTGAACTGGTAACATCCCTGGCATTTGATGACCTTGGGCTAACTACTCTGGAGTATGAGCAACAGAAGTCTGAGCACCTCCCCACAACCTGTGACGTTGGTGGTGCAACTAGGATCAAAACCGCCTGGGCCAAGCTCGTGCACACAGTCAAATTTTGAGGCAAAGCCTCCTAAAGACCAAGAATAACAATAGGTACCATTGGTGTCTTAGCTGGTCCCACCGACTCAATAATATCTAAGACCTGCTCCTCAGCTGGAGCAGCTGGTAGCTCCACCGGTGCTGCCCTAGATGTAGTGCGAGCCCACCTCAGCCCCGCTCTCTTGCAGCCGTAGCTGGTGGTCATCCACCTGATTCAGTCGCACATGTCCTCACCACTGTGAGAGAATAGAAGACTGAAGGTTCAAACTTCGTACATAACAAATCTGCACGACAAGAATGCATGAAAATGAAGTTTTCCTAACAGTTCGGTAGCCTTTCGAAGATAAGTACATACGTCTCCCTACCGATTTGAAAAACTCTACTAAACTTTCTCATGAACCATAATACCTATGAACCTAGGGCTTTGATACCAACTTGTCACGACTAATAACCCCAACCAGCCGTGATGGTATGCTTGCTAGGCAAGCCGGACTTAACAATGATGAACCATGAAAGGTAGGAATGACAAAAATAACATATGTCTGAAACCTTAATATAACATAGTAACGCCAATACATGATAAATCCCCTACAATTGGTAAATACAGAGTCATGAGCTCTAAAGTAGAAATACAAGTCTGAAAACTAAATAGCAATACTTCCTGGAATAAAGACAACAGTACAATATGGAAAGAGATGCCAATACTGTGGTGGATAATGCAACTCTACCTCGTCTCATGGTGATCACTCAAGTAGCAACCTCCGTTATCGGTGACGGGTCTGACACCTGGATCTGCACAATTATGTGAAGAAGTTTAGTATGAGTACAATCAACCCCATGCACTCAGCTCAAAACTAGCCTCAATGAGGTAATAAATGCAAGCGTTATAAATTGATACTTGCTATAACCTATACTGTTCATAAATTCTACAAGTATGAAGCAATAACATGATCAAATCATGAAATCACAGATAAAAACTACCTTGGTGCACAGAATTACTCAAGTACTCCGTGCGGCGTGTTCACAAACATAACAACACAATCCTCACAGCGTTATAACAATAACTTAATATAATCAATAAAGGCCATAGGAATTGATTCCAAATGATAAAGCTAAGATATTTAACAAAAATTAAAAACTCAACCCAAAAAGTCAACCCTGAGATCGTACCTCGGAACCAGACCAAATTCACAGAATGCAAACACCATTCAACTACGATTCCAACCATACAAAAATCATCAATTCCAATCACAAATCGACCATCAAATCATCAAATATCACTCTCCGATAGCATAGTCCAAAAATGTCCAAATCCCACCTTGAATTATCATAAATTAGATGACATAATCAATGGGTAAAAAATATCTAACACCAAAAGTCATTAAATATCACTCACCCCTTCAATTGTGATGAAACGCACTCCAAAAATTGCCCTAAATCGAGCTCCATAACTCAAAATAAAATCCTCGAAAAATAAAGTACTTAATGTTTTCCCAGGCATACCCTTCGCGATCGCGGAAATGCCTTCGTGATCACGATGAACAAACTCCCAAAGCTTCCAAAACCTTCTACGTGAACATGACATTCAGGCTGCGAACGCAATGACCAACACTGTCATGCCTACGCGAACGCGTCCCCTCTTTTACGAACGCGAAGGTCTACGGCCTGATGGCCCCCAGCCGGCCTCCGTTCTGCGTGAACGTGTCGCCTCTCAAGCAATCGTGAAGACCACTGCCTTCCAAAGCATCACGAACGCGTGCACTAACTCGCGAACACAAATAATAAATATCCTGCTAACCAAGAAGCCCTACACGAATGCAACCACGGTATCATGATCGCAAAGAAGAACACACCAGACATCAGAACAACAATGCAACACAGAGAAATGGTTTGAGAACCATCTGAAACACTCGAGAGGCCCCCGGGATCTGATCCAATAGCACAACCAATCTCAAAACACAACACAAACCTACTCTAGGCCTCAAATCACACTAAACAACATCAAAACTACGAATCGCACAACAATTCAAGCTTAATCAACTTTAAACTCCCAAAACTCATGGCAAACCATATCAAATCAACTTCGAATGACCTTAAATTTTCCATGCAAGTCCAAATGACACAACGGACATATTCCAACACGTGGAATAGGTCTCCGTTCTACGCGAATGCATCGCCCCTCACGCGATCGTGAAGTCCATTGCCTTCTAAGGCATCTAAACGTGTGCACCAACTCACGAACACAAAGAATACATCTCCTGCCAACCAAGAACCTTACGCGAATGCATCCACTGTGTTGTGAACACGAAGAAGAACACACCAGACATCAGAACAATAATCCAACACAAGGAAATGGTCTGAGACCCATCCGAAATGCACTCGAGGCCCCCAGGACCCGCTCCAATCCCAACAACCAATCCCAAAACACAACACAATCCTATTCGATGCCTCAAATCACACAAAACAACATCAAAACCACGAATCGCACACCAATTCAAGCCTGATGAACTTTAATCTCCCAAAACACATATCGAACCATATCAAATAAACTCTTAATGACCTCAACTTTTGCATGCGAGTCCCAAATGAAACAGCAGACATATTCCAACTCTTAGATCCAAAATCAGAACCCGATATCAACAAAGTTAGCTCCAAGTCAAACCTCTCAACCTTCTAAACCTTCAACTTTCAAACTTCTGCCAAAAAGCACCAAACCAACCTGCGGACCTCCAAATCCAAATTCGGACATATGCCTAAGTCCAAAATCACCATATGAAGCTATTGGAACATAAAACTCTATTTCGGAGTCGTCTACACAAAAGTCAAATCCCGGTCAACTCTTTCAACTTAAACTTCCAACCTTGGGACCAAGTGTCCCAATTCACTCCAAAACATTCTCAAAACAAAAATAGTAATTCCGGCAAGTCATGTAACCTCAAATGCACATCAGTAAAGTATCAAATAGGGAAACAGACTAAATTACTCAAAATGACGGGCTAGGTCATTACTCCAGGTGTACGCATCACGATCGCGAAGGCAAAAATCTTCGCCAAACTGCTGACCCTTGTAAGCGAATGTGGGACCACAATCGCGATTGCGAATCTTAACCGACTGGGGCATATGTGAACGCTGCCTCATTCACTAATCACAATGAACAAATGTGAGCATCCCAGCCAGCCTTTCCTTTTATACGAACGTAACTCCCCGCTCACGACGGCGATGGCACTGCCTCCCCAAGCTCCACGAACGGAAAGAACAAACCTGCCTGACACCAAAATGCCCTATGCAAACCCGACTTCCTTGTCGCGATCGCAAAGAAGAAAACCAGACACCAGCTAAACAATAGTCCAAAACTAAAGGAAATGATCTGAAACCTATTCAGAACACACCCGAGGCCCCCGAGAACCCTTCCAATCACGCTAACCAATCCCAAAACATAATACGGACCTACTCGAGGCCTCAAATCACACAAAACAATATCAAGATTACGAATCACACCTTAATTTAAGCTTAATGAACTAATAAACTTTCACCTTCCAAAACTCATACCGAACCATATCAAATCAACTCGGGATGACCTTAAATTTGGCATGCAAGTCCCAAAGGACACAACGGACCTATACCAACTCCAGGAACCGCAATCTGAACCCGATATTGAAAAAATCAACCCTCTGTTAAACTTTTCAACCTCCAAAACATTCAACTTTCCATCTTTCGCCAAATTGAAACAGATAAACCTAGGACCTCCAAATTTAGACAAACGCCTAAGTCCAAAATCATCATACAAAGCTATGGGAACCATCTAAACACCATTCCTGAAACATCTATGCAAAAGTGAAACTCCAGTCAACTCTTACAACTTAAGCCTCCAACCGAGGGACTAAGTGTCCCAAATCAATACAAAACTCTTCTAAAACCAAACCAACCACATCAGCAAATCCTATAATCACAAATACACATATGTAAAGCATCAAATAGGGAAAACATGGCTAAAAATACTCAAAACGACCATCCAGGTCGTTACATTCTCCCCCTCTTAAACAAATATTCGTCCTCAGACGAGTATAGAAACATACCTAAAGTACCAAAATGGTGAGGATATTGGCTCCGCATACCATGCTCGATCTCCTAAGTCGCTTCCTCGACCATTTGACCTCTACATTGTACCTTTACTGATGCAATATTCTTTGGTCTCAACTTCCAGACCTGCCTGTACATAATAGCCACCGGCTCCTCAACATAAGTCAAATTCTTGGCCAATTGCACTGCGCTGAAATTTAACACATGTGCCGGATCACCATAATATTTTCTGACCATGAAAAAATAGAACACCGGGTGAACTCCCAATCTGCTAGGTGGTAATGCAAGTCTGTAGACCACCTCACTAACTCTCTCAAGAACCTCAAAAGGACCAATATACCGAGGGTCAACTTACCTTTCTTTCGTAACCTCATCACACCCTTCATGGGTGAATTCTAAGTAGAACACTCTTACCCACATAAATGCCACATCACGAGCCCTCCTATCATCATAACTCTTTTGCTTGGACTACGCCGTACGAAGCCGCTGCTGAATCAACTTCACCTTCTCTAAAGCATCATGGACCAATCAATGCCCAATAACCTAGCCACCCAACTAGAGAATGACATTGCCTCCCATATAATGCCTCATAAGGAGCCATTTGGATGCTCGACTAATAGCTATTGTTGTAGGAGAACTCTACTAGCGGTAGAAACTGATCCCATAAGACCCCGAAATCAATAATACATGCACGTAACTTGTTCTCCAAGATCTGAATAATGCACTCAGACTGCGCATCTGTCTGTGGATGAAGTGTCATACTCAGCTCGACCTGTGTGCCTAACTCACGCTGCATGGCTCTCCAAAACTAATGTGAACCGCATGCCTCGATATGAGATAATAGACATCGGCACACCATGAAGAAAAACAATGTCACTAAGATAAATCTGAGCTATCTGCTTTGAAGAGTAGGTAGCCATGACTGGATGAAGTGTGCAGACTTTGTTAGTCTGTCCATAAACCCATACATAGTCGAATCTCGTCAAGGTCTATGGTAGCCTAACCATAAAATCAACGGTGATACGCTCCCACTTCTACTCCGGAATATCAAGCCTCTAAAGAAAACCACTTGGTCTCTAATGCTTGTACTTAACATGCTGACAATTCAAACACCGAGCCAAATACTCCATCATATCTTTTTTCATCCTTCTCCACCAGTACTGCTGCTTCTAATCATGGCACATATTTGCAGCGTGGGAATGAATGGAATACCGCAAACTATGGGCCTTCTCAAGAATCAGCTTCTGTAACTCATCAACATTGGGAGCAAAAATCCGGCCCTGAAATCTTAATACCCCGTCATCACTAATAGTCACCTCTTTGGCATTGCCATGCTGAACTGTATCATTAAGGGCAAGCAAGTGGGGATCATCATACTAGCGTGCCTTGATGTGCTCAAACAAAGAAGACCATGAAACCACACAAGTAAGACCCGACTAGGCTCCGAAACATCCTACCTCACGAACCTGTTGGCCAAAGCTTGAACATCCAAAGCAAACGGTCTCTCCCCAGCTGAGATAAAAGCAAGAAAACCCATGCCCTCAGCCTTCCTACTCAAAACAACGGCCACCACATTGGCCTTCCCAGGATAATAAAGAATGGTGATATCATAGTACTCTAGTAGCTTTAACTACCTCCGTAGACTCAAGTTTTGATCTTTTTGCTTGAATAGGTGTTGTAGACTCTTGTGATCCGTGAACACCTCACATGTCATACCGTAAAGATAGTACATCCAAATCTTCAGTGTGTGAACAGTGGCTGCCAACTCCAAATAGTGCACTAGGTAGTTCTTCTCATAGGGTTTCAAGTGACGGGAAGCATAAGCAATCACTCCACCCTCTTGCATCATCAAAAACCCAATGCCAATCCGTGAAGCATCATAATATACTCCATAAGAACCCGATGTAGAAGGCAAAACCAGAACTGAAGCAGTAGCCAACGCAGTCTTGAGCTTCTGAAAGCTCTCCTCACACTCATTAGACCACCTGAATGGGGCACCCTTCTGAGTCAATCTAGTCAAAGGAGTTGCAATGGATGAAAATCCTTCCACAAATTAGCAATAATACCTATCCAAGCCTAGGAAACTGCGGGTCTCAATAGCAGTAGATGGTCTAGGCCAGCTTCGAACCGCCTCTATCTTTTGCGGATACCTTAATCCCCTCCCTGGACACCACATGGCCCAAGAATGCGACCAAATCAAGCGAAAACTCGCACTTGGAGAATTTAGCACATAACGTTTTCTCCCTCAAAGTTTGGAACACGATCCTCAAGTGCTGCTCATGATCCTCTTGGCTGTGAGAATACACCAGTATTCATCAATGAAAAAAATGATGAAAGAATCAAGATATGGCTGAAACACGTTTTCATCAAGTGCTTAAAGGTTGCTTGTGCATTGGTCAGCCCAAAACATATCACCAAAAACTCATAGTGACCACAGCAACTCCTAAAAGTCGTCTTTGCAATATCTGAAGTGCGGATCTTCAGTTGATGGTACCCCAATCTCAAATCAATCTTCGAGAATACCCTAGCACGATGAGGCTGATCTAACAAATTATTAATACACGATAGTGGCTATTTGCTCTTGATAGTAACCTTGTTCAGCTACCTGTAGTCAATACACATCCTCATAAAACCGTCCTTCTTCTTCACAAATAAAACTGGAGCACCCCAAGGTGAAACACTCGGTCTGATGAAACCCTTATCAAGCAACTCCTGAAGTTGTTCCTTTAGTTCCCTTAACTTCATTGGTGCCATGCGATATGGTGGAATAAAGATGGGCTGAGTGCCCAGCACCAAGTCTATACCAAAATCAATATCCCTATCGGGTGGCATGTCTGGTAGGTCTACAGGAAACATATATAAAAACTCCTTCACTATTGGAACTGACTCAATGATAGGAGTATCAGCACTAACATCCCTCACAAAGGCTCAGTATGCAAAGCACCTCTTCTATACCATCTGTTGTGCCTTCAGGAAAGACATCACCCTACTAGGAACGTGAGCCAACGAACCTCTCTACTCCAACCTCGGCAATCCCGGCATAGCCAACATCACGGTCTTAGCATGACAATCAAGAAGCGTGATATGGTGACAACCAATCCATACCCAAAATCATGTCAAAATCCACCATATTGAGTGATAGAAGATCAACCCTAGTCTCATGGCCCTCAATTGTGACCAAACAAGAACGATAGACCCAGTCTACCACAATAAAATCCCCAACAAGCATGGACACAAAAATAGGGGTACTCAATGAATCACGTGAAATATCCAAAAATGAAGTAAAATAGGATGATACATACGAATAAGTGGAAATCGAATCAAATAAAACCGATGCATCTCTATGATAGACTGAAACAATGCATCTGATGACAACATCTGATGCAACTACCTCAGTCCTACCAGGGAAAGCATGACAACGGGCTTGGCCTCCCCTTCTAGGACGACCTCTACCCGCCTTTTCTCCACCTCTAGCTGGCTGTGCAGGTAGAGTAGATACTGGAGTAGAAACCATAGCCTGAGTACCTTGCAGAGGTCCGCACCTCCGAAGCCTGGGAAAATCTCTTATCGTGTGCCTAGTATCACCACACTCAAAACAACCTCTCTACGAGCGTGGTTGCTGGTACTGAGTCTGATCCGGTCGGCTAGAATAATCGGTGTAGGAACCCCGTGCAGGTGGTGCATTGGAATATGGTTGTTCAAAATGAGTACTCTGAGGTCCTTGACTAGAGGGAGCACTATGAGTAACCTGGAGTGCAGACTGAACTGGTCGACTGAAAAAACTTCTACCATGATGAGTTGTAGCTGAAGAATGGGAACCGCTAAATCCTCCAAAACCTCGAGACCTCTTGGCCTCCTTGTCCTCCCTCTCTTGGAAATAGATATGCTCTAACCTCCTAGTGATCTCCACAACCCGATTAAATTGAGTATCAGTCACCAATTCCTGTGATATTTCAAATTTGAGACCATAATTGAGTCCCCTGACAAAACTACAGACTCTCTCTCTAATAGTGGAAACCAAAGCAGGTGCATGACGAGATAACTCAGCAAATCTTATAGCATACTCGGACATAGTCAAGTCCCTTGGAGCAACTGCTAGAACTCTGTGCGCACCGCATCCCTTAGGGTCTGTGGAACAAACTCCCTAAAAACGAGATCAGTGAACTGAGCCCAAATAAGTGGAACTGCAATAGTCGACATACTTCCCTCATAAGCCTTCCACCATCTATATGCCAGCCTCGTCAGTTGGAAAGTAGTGAGCTCAACCCCGCTCACCTCCACTATGCACATGGTGTGCAGAATACGGTTAAACTAGTCTAGAAAACCCTATGCATCCTTAGAAGCTGCGCCACTAAAAGTAGGAGAAAAATACTTCTAGAACCTCTCTAACCTCTTTTCCTCCTCCTCTGATGCCACTGGCTTGATGTCAGGCTGAATCGCAATCACGGGCTGCACTAGCATACACCTGGAGCTTGATCAAATGAACTCGTTGTTCTAGAGTATGGTCGGCGAGAGTCTGGGCTCCTCCCCCAGCCTGAAAGTAGTTGTTTCTATTGGAATCAATACCACTTGAGCCAAAGTAATAACATGCTTAGAAAATGTGCCAAAGTCTCCTAGAGTCTAGGAGTAGCAATAGGCGCCTCAGGTGCCTGCTCCTCAACCATAGCTACTGGTTGCTCCTCAATCGCGACCCTAGCGCGTGCCCTTCCTGCAGCACGTGCTCTGCCTCTACCTCGACCACTACCTCGGCCTCTAGCAACATCGGCACCGGGGGCAGCATCATTAGAAAATGAAGCATGTGTCCTCATCATCTGTGAGAGAATAGAAAGGCAATGGCTCAAATTCTGAAATCAATAAATTTGCATGATAAGGAATGAAAGAAGTAAAATTTTGTAATAGTTTCATAGCCTCCCGAAGATAAGTACAGACACTCGCGAACCTATCTGCAAGACTCTACTAAACTTTCTTATGACTCGTAGAACCTATGAACCTAGAGCTCTAATACTAACTTATCCCGACCCAAAACCTCACCTTAAGGATCGTGATGGCACCTAGTCTTTAAGACTAGGTAAGCCTAACACATGATGAGATCAAACAAAGCAAAGCAACTTAAATATTACATAAAAGCTGGAAATTTCTATAACATAGCCCTTAAGTGAGTACAACAGCCATACATCCCAAAATCGGTAATACTGAGTCATAAACTCTACAAAGAGTACACGAGAAATCTCAAAAGAAACAGTATTTGGAATAAAATGAATAGTAGAAAGAAAAAAACAATAGAAGGTGACTCCAAGACCTACGAGCTAAAACAACAAGTATACCTTGAAGTCTCCACAGTCTAGCCCGACCCTCTAGTGACTAGCACGATCTGACGTACTTGGATATGCACAAAAATGTGCAGAGTGTAGTATGAGTACACTACAAGCGGTACCTAGGAAGTACCAAGACAAACCTCAGTGGAGTAGTGATGAGGTTCAAGTCGAGCCACTCCCTAGACAAATAACCTGTGCAGAATATCAATATAAAACTAACATCAAAAAGTATAACCAAATAAAGCACAACAAAGAAAAGGCATGTGATAACATGGTAAATTAACCAAAACTTGTAAAACATAACATGAAATCCTTTAAGGAAAGCAATGACATGTTCAAATCATCAACCTGTTCCAATACAAGAATAACAACAAGAATCACCCTCAATATATCTTATAACAATTCCCGATAAGCCACTTGTATGTCGATGCATGCACAAAATCAATAGAATACCACCCTTATGTCGCCGCATGCACATAATTAGCCACCCTTATCTCTCCGCATGCACATTAACAATGGAATGCCACCCTTATGCTGTTGCATATGCATCTCACTCACAACACAACAAACAACTCGCACAACATGTCCCCAAGTGCCACAAATGACACCAAAACCATAATACCAAAGTCATAACAAGATATAGCCCATGGCTCAACAACAATATGTAAAAAAATCATAACAAATAATATGAGGGTACGGGGAATCAACAACCACAAAAAACATGCTTTATATAACAAACAACCCAATTCAAGGCATATTAATAGCCTAAGGCCTAATTCGGTCAATTACCACACATACATCCATGTACACACTCGTCACCTTGTGTACACGTGGATTCACATAGCACAAATAATGAACATTAGACCACATCCTAGTGGGAAATTCTCCCACACAAAGTTAGGCCAGATACTTACCTCAAATAAGTTAAGTCAATACTTTAAGAAGCCCTTCGCGTGTGAATCAACCTCCGGACGGCTCGAATCTAGCCAAAACAACTTAATAATATCAATAAAAGCCATAGAAAACAAGCCCTAAGAATAAAGCTACAGTCTTGGTTCAATTAAGCAAAGTCAACCCAAGCACGCACCCCAAAACACAACAAAACCCTGAAATTCCGAACACCCATTCAATACGAGTCCAAATATATGTACTTCATCCAATTCCTACCTCAAAACGACCCTCAAATCTTCAATTTTCACATTAGAAAAGTTTGGACAAAAATCCCCAATTTCTTCAATTAGATTCATCAAAACATTGCTTAAATCAAGGTTGGAATCACGTATAATAAAACAATTCGAGTAAAAAAATACTTACCCTAATCCAAATCGTGAAAATTGACGACCTTTAAACACAAACTTAAATTATGCTCGCTAGTCAAATATAGTATAATATAATACCGTATCCATATGGATTGGATTTAAATAGTATTCTTGTAATTTCTAGCTTGATTGCTATCCAAGACAATCAACAATGGAGATTTCTATGATTTCGATGATCTCTAACTACAATTAACTAAGAATCTAAAGCTACTAACTAATGACTATCGCAACAAAGGTAAGGAAGGAAGTTATCAATGGGAGAAAATAGGGATTGATGGGGTAGGTGTAACATAATTATTTGGGATCCAACTCTAGGTAATTCACTTTTAATGTTTGAGTGAGTCTCTCGAATTTACTCAATTATCGGTTCAACCATTCAGCAAAAACTCCTCTCTCGATTAAGTTTTAACCTCACAAGATGAACTAATTTAGGCACATGACGATATGCAAGAATGCATAGTGGATTAGTCTTTAGGAAAACCTCTTTCGATTATTCTCCTAACTAGGTTTAATCAATGATTTAACTAGCCACTTTCGATTATTAAGAAGAATCTATAAACTCAACCAATAAAATAATGCAAATATGTCACGAGTTATGCCTCTCTCGATTACATGAACAAGTGAATACATATGCAATAGTTAAATCAAGCAAAAATCTCTTCCATACATAAAACTGGAGTTATAATCCACCAACAATCATCAATACACCAAATCTATCAAACCCTAAAGGGAACTACTCCATAGATATGGAGCAATTCATCACAAATATAATTAAAAGATAGAAAAATATAAATTCAATCCAAACTCGGGTCGTGAGCACGGAAGGAATTATGAAATCCTTGTGCTCGTGTTCTTCCAACTCCTCCTTAGCCTCCTTAGGTCAAATATATGTAAAAAGTCCTGAAAATACTATTTTTCCATGTATTTATACCAAGTAGGGTCGGGCCCAGACGAAATCGCCTTCTCCTAGCCGAATTAAGATTTTCACTCTGTAAAAATTGCACAGGCGTGCCACGTGGGGTGACGTGCCATGCGGGGCATTAGCGGGGAAATCCAGAGAGTTGGTTCTAACAGGCAGTAGGAAATTATACAGCTGCAGCGTGCCATGCACCGCCCCACGCGCCGCGGTAGTGGACTTTTCTCAGAGTACAAATTTTTCGTGCGTTTTGATGTCCATACTTGGTCCTTGACCCCCGAACATGATCCTGGATTAATCCCTCGGGCCATTACTCAGACTTCAGAGCTCAAAAACACTTGAATTCATTCCATAACATCTACGTCACTCGCAATCACTCCTAGAAGGAAAACACGCAATAAGTGCAAAACACTATCAATTAAAGCTCAAACATGAATAAAGTGCAGTAAATTTGAATGCAACAAGCGACTAAAATATGTAAATATAGCCTACCATCAAAAGTCCCCTCCAAAATTGCCAAAATCCGAGCTCTCCAACTCAAAATGTGATAAAATAATCAAAACCCTCGAAATAGATTACTTAACTGGTCTGCCTAGGTGTACACATCGCGATCGCGGGACCTTCAACGCGATCGCAAAGGCAAAAATCTCCGCCCAACTGCTGACCCTCCTACGTGAATGAGAAACCACAATCATGATCGCAAAGCTCAATAGGCTGATGCCTACGCAAACGCAGCCTCATTCACATGATTGTGAAGAACAAACTCGAGCCCATCCTAGCCAGAATTTCTTTCTACGCGAATGTGGCTCCCTGCTCGCGGTTGTGATGGTACTGCCTTCCCGTACTGCCTTCCCGTACTGCCTTCTCTAGCCCTATGAACGCGGCACCAACTTCGTGAACGTGAAGAATAAACCTGCCTGACTACAAAATGCTCTCCGCGAATGTGACTTCCTTGTCACGATCGCGAAGAAGAAAATCAAACACCAGCCAAACAGCAATCCAAAGCTAAAGGAAATGGTCTGAAACCCATCTGAATCACACCCGAGGCCGCCAGGACTCTTTCCAATCAGACTAACCAATCCCAAAACATAATACATACCTAGTCGAGGCCTCAAATCTCACCAAACAATATCAAAACTACGAATTCCACCTTAATTCAAGCCTACTGAAATAATGAACTTTTTCAACTTTCAAAACTTATGCCGAACCATATCAAATCAACTCAGGATGACCTCAAATTTTGCATGCAAGTCCGAAATGACACAACGAACCTATACCAACTCCTGAAACTCCAATCCGAACCCGATATCAATAATGTCAACCCCTCAATTAATCCTATCAACCTTCCAAACCTTTAACTTTTCAACTTTTACTAACTAGAACCACATCAACCTAGGAACCTTAAAATCAAAATTTGGACATATGCCTAAGTTCAAAATCACCATACGAAGCTATTGTAACCATCAAAATACTATTCTGGAATCTTCTACATGAAAGTCAAACTTCAATCATGTCTTACTGCCTCTAGCTATATTTCTACATCAAGGTAACGGGGAGGCAGTGAAGGGTGGGTAATTTTTCTTTTCGCAGATGCACTAATTGGTGTGCCATTGTTTGCTGGCAAGTTGATGAAATTCAAATTTGCTTTTATCCGGCAATTTTGACTTTACCTTAGGTTTCAATTGAAGAGGCCTAACATTGATAAATTGATAAAGAAAATAATATCTTTTAAGAACAAAGATCTAGATATTAAAGAAGTAGGTGTTGCTTCCAGGAAAAAAAGGCAACGATGTATTAGATGAATTTCTTGGAATTGGTGTTGAGCTTGATGTTTGATGAAAAGGATGAGTGCAGATTTGTAATGAGCCGATAGGTTGTTTTGAGTACAAGCTCCCTATTTTATGATTTGAGACCTGTCATAGTGCAATTTAATGATTTATAACATGCGTGCGTGGTCCATGATAATTTCCGAAAAGTAATGTGAATTTTGAAGAAAATATAATTTTTGAACTTGAAAATAACTAGAGTTGACCACAGTAAACATTATCGATAAATGACTCCGGATTGGTGTTTTGACAATTCTGGTAGGTTCTTATGATGATTTTGGACTTGTACGCATGTTTGATTGGCGTCCCGAATGACCCAAGGCCGTTTCGGCGTATAATGTGAAATGTTTGAAATTTGAAGTATGAACTTTTAATTTTTATTTGAGTTTAGATGTTTGATTCTTAATTTTTAGATGTTGTTTTGATGATTTGGTCTTATGAGTGAGTTCATATGATGTTATTGTACTTGTGTGGATGTTTGAATTGTAGCCCGGGGGACTTGGGTAAGTTGCGGATGAGTTTCAGACTGATTTTGATAGTATATGGAATTGCTGGTGCTACTGTCCTCGCATGTGATGGTTTATTCACAAATGCGAGCCTCACATTTGCAAGGCTAGAAAGGGGCTGGGTAGCTTCATATTGTGAAGCTTTATTTTCTTTTATGATGGGGTCGAGCTTCACAATTGCGAGACACTTGTCGCATTTGCGACTCTAGTGGAGAAGGGACAGCTTCGCTTTTGTGAAGTGCGTTTTGCATTTATGAAGGTTCCAGTATTCGCATTTGTGAAGATAAAGTCTCAGTTGCGAGATTAGAGGCCTAGGGACTGGTTTATTTTTGCAATTACGATATTTGCAGCTGGGTAAAAGGTAGGGATTTAGCTCATTTTATTCAATCTTTGAGACTTAGACTCCACATAATGGCGATTTTGGAGAGCAATTTCTTTCCATCTTCTTAAGTTAGTAACTTTAACTTGTTTTTGTTCAATTTTTATTACTTTTCCACAAATTTTCACCACGAAAGCTAAGATTTCATTGAGTAGAAATAAAGTTTTTGGGTAGAAATTTAGAATTTTGTAATTTTGAGATTTAGACCTCGAAATAGGGTTGTGCATTTGGATCGAATGTTCGAGAATCCGAATCGATTGACTCTACTCAGATTTTTGGATTTTCGGATCGAATATGGTTTAGGTTTTTTAAAAGTTCGGATATTCGGATCGGATTTTCGACTGCTATAATTTTAATCCATTCCGATCCAAAATTCGAATTATATGGACATGTATAAATATTAGACTTACATTTTAGGGTTAAGTCTTCTCATTTCGTCCACTCTCTTTAGACTCTTCTTTTCTTAGTTTATATCAAAGTCTCTCTCTCTTTAACCTCTCTTCAGATTGCTCTGTCTGCTTCTTTTAAGTTCTACCTTTGTGTCTCACATATTCGGTCTCTCTTCCTTATTGACGGACAACGACGCATCTCCCTTATTAGACATTTGTTTGGAATTTTAGTTTATTCTATTTTGCTATGAAAAGTTTGTTTTGTCTATTGCTATGAAAGAATTTTGTTTCCTTTTTAATAGAATGGTGAATAGCAATAGCCTTCAAAGTGTAATAGCCAGTTAGATTGTTAGTAGCCTTAATAAGGCATACAATCCGATCCGAAAATCCGAAATATTTATCTAATCCAAATTTTACAATCTGATCCTAAGACATTTTAATTGGGATTGCATTTTATAAATTCCGAAATCCGAATGTACTATCCAAATATATGCTAAATCCGATACGATCTGACTGATGCACAGCCTACCTCGATTGAGGTCGAAATTAAAAATAAATCACATTTTTGGACTTGGGGTGACAGGGTAATCGGGATTTGATCTTAATTTTGGATTTCGACCATGTGGGCTCGGGGGGTTCACTTTTTGTTGACTTTTTTAAATATGTTAAAGATTGAACCTTTTTTATACTAGGGTAGTTTCTAAAGCTTGTTTAGACTTATTTGAGTAATATTTGATTAGATTCGGGTGGTTCAAAGGCTTGTTCTAAAGGAAAGGTTGTGTTGGACTGTTGATCTTGTCCGGGAAGAGTTAAGTATCTTGGTTAACCTTGATTGAGGGAATTAGGGTGTAATTGTATTTAATTGCTATGAATTTTATATGTTGGGGTGGCGTAAATGCAAAGTAATGAGTGTATATGTGTTTGCCATGGGATAAACATGCAGGTAGAACTAGCTTTATTTATAACATGTTACTCTATGTGTTATGTATTCCATGCTTAAATAGATCGTGAAACTCATTGATTGTTCTTATGCATGTTAATAGCAATGTTGCACTTATTGAGATATGGAGCGTTAAGATTATTGAACTATTGATTGGCTATTGATGAAAAAGTGATGGTAAATTCTCACATGGCGAGTTACGTTCAATTACTTTTGTTGATGTTGTTTAAACTTCCCATCTTGCTTGGTACTATGTTATATGTGATGCTTGGTGAGGAAGAGTGAAATAGACAAAGGGTGTTTTCGTGCCTTCTCTCTCTCTCTTTCTCTCTCTCTCTCTCTCTCTCTCTCTCTCTCTCTCTATATATATATATATATATATATATATATATATATCAATACCATTGCACAAAGGGTATTACAATGCTTGAGTGGAAGAGAGAATATACACGAAAGGTATTTTCATGTTTGCTATTATGCTTTATTTGTGAGGTTCAGAGTAAAAGCACGAAGGGTGATGAGGTGCCGATTGTTGGCATTATTTGTTCTTGTTTTACTTTATGGATTAAGGACTTGGCTATGTTGCTTCGTAATTATATTTGAGAGGTTTGTTCAGAGTTATTTGTAGAAGTATAAGTTGTGGTTTATTTTAGTAGTACCTTCCTTTATTTTCTCGTTCTATAACTCTTTACTTATATACTTGATAACTCTCTCATATGTTGATATCTTGTCATCTTACTTCATATTTTACTTGTCGTCTTATTATATCTCGTTACGTAACTACACATGTTTATATATAGGTGTCTTGTCTTAGCCTAGTCACTACCTCGTTAGGGTTAGGCTCGATATTTACGGAGTACATTGGGTTGGTTGTACTCATACTATACTTCTGCACTTTCTTGACCAGATTTGGATGTTGGTAATCGCAGAGTCCCGAGAGGTACTTAGCAGATACTAGATAAGTGACTTACGGTAGAGCTGCATAACGTTCGCAGGCCTTAGTGTCATCTTTTCATTTCTTCTGTATTGTTTCTTTTTACCAAACAATATTGTATTTCTTTCAAGACAATGTATTTAGTAAACTCTAGTAGCTCATGTACTCATAACTCCACGTCTTGGGATAGTTGATCGTCAGTGTAGATCTTTAGACTTATTATATATGCTTTTGAATTATTGTTATTCTATATTATCATTACTCTATTAAATATTAGTTTCTTTTCTTTCGTATTTATCGTTATGTGTTGGCTTGCCTAGCAATCGGGTTAGGCGTCATCACGACTCGGTGGGTTGGGATTTTGGGTTGTGACAAGTTGGTATAAGAGCCTTAGGTTCCATAGGTCTCACGAGTCATGAGCAAGGTTGGCAGAGTCTTAAGATCGGTGCAATGACGTATGTACTTATCTTCTAGAGGCTATAAGGCTTTAGGAAACTTCACTTCCTTACTTTCTTTATCGTATGACTTTGTTCTATCATAAAGATTGACCCTTTTCTTCTCTTATTCTCTTATAGATGGTGAGGACGCGTACTTCATCCATAGCTTATTAGAAGTCAGGGCCCCAAATTGTAGCCATTACCAGGGGTATGGGTCGGTGCAAGGGAAAAGGTAGAGGTAGAGGCAGATCTCAACCTAGAGCAGCGGAAGCAGCACCCTTAGTTGAGCCTCAGTTATCTCTGGAGGACAAGATGCAACTCCAGGTCGAGCCGGTAGGACCAACTTAGGTGCCGGAGGGGTTTATTGCTACCCTTGTGCTTCAGGACGCCTTGGTCTGTATGGTTGGTTTCATGGAGAGTGTAGCTCATGCCAGTCTATTTCCGATGGCACCATCTGCTTCTCAAGCCAAGAGAGGAGTTCAAATTCTCGCTACTCATACCCCAGAGCGGATAGCCCATGGTTATCAGACCGCGTAAGTTCTACCAGTTGCGGTGGTTCGGCCTATTATTAATACACAGCCTGGGGACAAGCCTGTGATGTCAGCTGATGGCTGAAGAGGTTGGACAGGTTCACCAAGTTGTCTCCTCCTCACTTTAGCAGTGCACCTTCCAAGGATGCCCAAGACTTCTTGGACCACTGCCATGATATTTTGCGTAACTTGGAAATAGTAGAGGCCAATGGAGTTGATTTCACCGTCTTTTAGATATATGGATCAGCCAAGAGGTGGTAGCAGGTGTATGAGTTGGGTAGGCAAGCATGATCACCTCCTCTTACTTGGGCTCAGTTTTCACAATTATTCTTGGAGAAGTTCATCCCACTCATTCAATGAGATGAGTTGCTCAGCCATTCGAGCGCCTCCAGCAGGATAGCATGACTGTTACTCAGTATGAGACTAGATTTGTTGACTTGTCTTGCCATGCAACTATCTTGATCCATACTGAGAGAGAGAAGGTTGGAGGTTCATCGAGGGTCTTATCTATGGCATCAGGCTTCAAATGTCCATAGAGGCTGAGATTGAGACTATTTTCAGTCAGGTAGTGGAGATTTCCAAGAGGATAGAGCGCATTAGATGCCACGCGAGAGAGACGGCCTCTAACAAGAGGCCCAAATCGACCCTCAAATTATCATTTTATACTTTAGAAAATTATTTATTAAAATCTTCAATTTCTTCACTTACATTCATTAATCAAACACTAAAGTCACGGTTGGAATCATGAATAATAAACAAACCCGAGTCAAAATACTTACCCTGATCCAAATCGTTAAAATCCCCTCAAACATCGCCCAAATTTGAGCTCTATAACTCAAAATATGTTTAAATGACTAAAACCCTCGAAAATAGAGTATTTATGGCCTGCCCAAGAATACCCTTCGCGATCGCGGGACTAACTTCACGATCAGGAAGTACATCCGAACACTGCCTCAGAAAAGCCCTACGTGAACGCAAGACCTTGATCGCGAACGTGATGCACGACACCCCTGAGCCTACGCGACTGTGGTCCTCCTCTTGCGATCGCGAAGGCTAAAGCTTAATGCCCCCAACCGACCTCCCCTTCTACGTAATTGCGTCTCCACTCTCACGATCACGAAAGCCACCCCGGAAATAGCCTAATTTGAGCTATCGCGACAGGATCGTGATCCGGGCTAGCTCATCCGGGACCCCGTAAATCACACAAACCAATCCCGAAACATGACACGGACCTACTCGAGGCCTCAAATCACACCAACCAATATCAAAACCATGAATCGCACCTCAATTCAAGCCTAAGGAATTAATCAAAATTTCAAAATTTAAAACTTACGCCGAACATGCCTAAACAACTAGGAATGACCTCAAATTTTTCTTGCAAATTTCACATGATATAACGGACCTATTCTAACTCTCGGAACAAAAATACGAACCCTATATCATCAAATTAACTTTAGGTCAAACCTATCAACCTTCCAAACCTTCAACTTTCCAACTTTCGCCAAATAGAACAAAGTCAACATAGAGACCTCCAAATCCAAATCCGGACATATGACCAAGTCCAAAATCACCATATGAAGCTATTCGAATCATCAAAACTCCATTCTGGGGCCGTCTACACACAAGTCAAACTCTGGTCAGCTCTTACAACTTAAGCTTCCAATCTTGGGGCTAAGGGTCCCAATTTACTCCAAAACCTCCAGGAAACTAAACCAACCTCCCCAAGAAATCACGTAAGCACAAATACATGTATGTAAAGCATCAAATAGGAAAAAAAAAAAGGGCTAAAATACTCAAAAATGGCCGACCGGGTCGTTACATTCTCCCCTTTTAGACAAATGTTCGTCCTCGAACGAGTCTAGAATCATACCTGGAGCCTCAAAAAGCTAAGTATATCTTCTATGCATCTCCTGCTCGGTCTCCCAAGAAGCCTCCTTGACCGAGTGACCTCTCTAATAAACCTTCACCGATGCTATATTCTTCGACCTCAACTTTTGAACCTAGCAATCCAAAAGGGCCATCGACTCCACATTATAAGTCAAATCTGTCACGACCCAAACCGGAGGGCCATGACGGGCACCCGGGCCTTATGTGCCGAGTACCAACATACACATTTAATCTTTCTTATTATCTATAAGGGCCGACGAGATCAGGATGAATGGCAGACATTAATCCAAATCAACCAAAATTCTAGATAATGACATAAACATATATATCACATGGCCGACAAGGCTATCATGAAAAACTATACAACAAAAATAAATTTGCTGACAAGGCAATCCCAACAATACATGAGTCGACACTTATCTATGAACCTCTACAAGAACATAAGTGTTGCAACATGGCCAAAACAGGGCCCCGACATACCCATAATGCCTAAAACAAAAATGCATACCAAGACCATCGCAAGTCCAGAGAAGGGATCTCGCCAATAAACGCTGAACTAGCAGCCTACTATGGTGGGGGAGCTTCGTCTACCTGTCTATCAGGACCTGCAGCACGACATGCAGCGTCCACAAATAAAGGGACGTCAGTACGAATAAGGTACTAAGTAAATAAGGCAGGAAAGCATAATGTAAGAATAGTAATGTGCATAGGGATAGAAAGTATACACCCTGTAACATCTGAGTGCCTCTGAGGGCGACTAATCATGCAATGCCTGATGTGCATATACATATATATCCTATTAAAATCATCATATACATACGCCTCTGTGGGCCTCATCACCATCATATCGTACCCCGGCCATCATAAGGCTCGATAACATCATACCCAACTGATCAGTGGTTGCACAATAGGTGCCATACCCGGCCGACTATAGCGCAGACTCGGTAGAGTAAAATAGATGCCGACTATAGCGAGGCTCAGTAGAGTAAAATAGATACATATATATAGTTGCATAATAGGTGCCATACCCGGCCGACTATAGCGCGACTCGGTATAGTAAAATAGATAATGCATGCTGGACTCATTGGAATCACACTTTGAACCCTTTGGAGGGGCGTAAGGTCAAATAAATAACATCAACATCAATCCTCCCATAAGAGGGGGAACAATATAAGTACTACTTGCTTCTAAGAGTAGAGTATCTTTGGAGGCTCGTTCATTGCATTATGTACAATCAGAGTCGTGCAAAAGAAGGAAAGGGACAGTCTCATATACCTTGTATATACTTCCCCAATCTCAAGCTATGCAACTGTCACAACTCCTTAGTTGACAATAAGAGAAACGATACTATCGTTATCATTTAAGCGTCATAACTATTATGTATCGACCACAACCTATTTTACGATGAAACGGACAGCACCTCCCTTGTATATATGACTTCACACAATTCAAAACAATAACCAAACAGCCCAAAAAACATCAATAATAATCATATTGAGCCTCCCAAAATAGTCCACGCACAAGCTGATCACTTCATACATACGATGGCCACCGTAATCGTGTCAAACGACCCGAAAATGTTACGAAGAACTATCAGCCCACAAACCTAAATCTATATATTATTTCTCCACACCCTTATCCCTACAAAACACCACAAAAAAGTAGTAAAACACGCAGCCCAACAGCAACACAAAATAGTCCACAAAACAGTCCGCTACAAGTGAATAACTCGAACTCACGGCTTTCGATCACCGTCCCGTGAGTTCTTACATGTATAGAACGAATTACCATGAATTCAAAGGAGAAAAAATGTATGAAAGAGAGCAGTAAAATTACCTTACTTGTTGGATAACTCAGCCCTTTCCTTGGTTCTTCAAACGCTAGGTTTCACCCACAATTAGAACTTGAAAGAGAGGGAAAATCGATCAGGGTTTTTGTAGAATTTTTGGGGAGGGGTTGCAGGGGTTCAATTTGGTTTTGAAGGTCTGAAATAAGGGTGAAATAACTGAGTTTATAATCCCTTAAAATTCCTCTCTTGGACAACTTTGGGACTTTTAATTTTGTCCTCTAATTTTGGCAAGTAGGTGATGCACCTACTTGTCACCTACCAATCTGCGCAGGTCTGCGGAAATACAATTATCTCTATACTCCGAGATCGTATAGACAAACGGTTTAATGCGTTGGAAAATAGACTCATATATATTTAATTTGGTAGGTATATCACCCCGTAATTCCTTGTAAATTGGGAGAAAATCTTAGAAATATTTGACCTAATGTTTAAGTAAAATTACGAACCTAAGTTGCGACAACTTTTGTCGACTTTTGTTTCATAACTCGTTTGACTTCAAGACTTATGAAACGGGTATTATATGATTCAAATACCTTAAAACATGACCTCTTGGTAATATTAATTACCCCTCTATTTACCCAAAAATACGAGTTACATCATCCTTGATTCGTTTAACTTCTAATACTTGTTAACCACCCTTATACACTCTTGCACCATTTAAGACCAATAAGACTAAATTCTCATCATCTCAAATATAATCTCTTCTCGGACCTACCTAGACTAACTTATGGCGTAAGCTAACGTATGCAAATATGGGTTGTAACACCCTCCCTTCCATAGGAACATTCATCCTCGAATGTAAGGGTTTACGGGGAGTCTAATTCATCGTGGATTTCTGACGGAAATTTTCGGCTGCGTTTCTTCTGTAAAATGGACACTAGGAAAACTAGCAAGCAGTTAAACCCAACCTACGGCCTTACAAGGCTATACAAAGCATTATAGCTACGTACATTATCTGCATATCACCATTTTGTAGTAAGAAAGAGTATTCTCAAGTTATTGCTTCCCTCATAGAGACGTTTCTCCTTTTAATGCGTCCTGCATTCCCCCGGCACCCTCACTATCTCCATTATGGAACAGGTAAGGGTATTTAGACTTCATCTTGTCCTCTGCTTCCCATGTCATTTCCTCCGTATTCTTGTTCCTCCACAATACTTTAACGGAAGCTACATCCTTTGTTCTTAGCTTGCGGACTTATCGGTCTAATATAGCTCTGGCATTTCTTCATATGACAGATCCCTTGTAATTTTTACATCTTTGATAGGGTCAACCCGAGAAGGGTCTCCAATGCATTTCCTCAACATAGATACGTGGAATACTGGATGGACAAATTCCAATTCAGATGGCAATTCTAACTCATAAGCAACCTGTCCAATTCGTTGAAGAATTTTGTATGGCCCGATATACCGCGGATTCAGTTTACCCTTCTTCCTAAAACGCATAACACCCTTCATCAGTGAGATCTTCAGGAAACCCAATCACTAACCTCAAATTCCATGTCACGACGTCGGACATCGGAATAAGATTTTTGCCTGCTTTGTGCCGCCTTCAGTCGCTCTTGTATCACTTTCACCTTCTCAATGGCTTGGTGAATTAAATCTGGCCCATATAATTCTGTCTCACCGACTTAAAAACCATCCAACTGGTGATCTACATCTCCTCCCGTATAATGCCTCGTATGGGGCCATTTTAATACTGGAATGGTAGCTATTATTATAGGAAAATTCTATGAGTGCCAGGTGATCATCCCAGTTCCCCTTGAAATCTAGAACACATGCTCGTAGCATATCTTCAAGTGTCCGGATGGTACATTCAGCCTGTCCATCAGTCTGTGGATGGAAAGTCGTGTTGAGATTCACTTGTGTGCCTAAACCCTTATGAAAAGACATCCAAAATTTAGCCGTAAATTGAGCTCCTCGGTCCGATATAATAGACACCGGCAGACCATGAACCCTAACAATCTCCTTGATATACATCTTCGCATAGTCTTCAGCTGTGTAAGTTGTCTTAACCGGCAGAAAATGGGCACATTTTGTAAGTCGATCAACTATCACCCAGATAGAGTCAAACTTATGATAAGAGCGAGGTAACCCAAAAATGAAGTCCATATTAATCACCTCTCATTTCCAGGTCAGAATTTCTCTATTTTGAATCAATCCACCGGGTTTCTGATGCTCAATCTTTACTTGTTGACAATTAGGGCACTGGGCTACAAATTCTGCAATAGACTTCTTCATGTTATCCCGCCAATACTGCTCCTTAATGTCATGATACATCTTTGTCAAACCGGGATGGATGGAATATCGGGACCGATGAATCTCAATTATAATTTTCTCTCGCAACCTTGCTACATTAGGCACACATAATCGGCCCTGGTATCTTAGTGTCCCATCTCCTCCAATCTCGAAAGCTGAAATTTTACCTTGCTGAATGCCCTCTCTCAATCATACCAAGGAAGGGTCTTCATATTGCCGTGCTTTTACCTCGGTTACAAAAGATGATTCCGACGTATTCTGTATAGTAACACCTCCGTCATCAGAGTCTAACAATCTGATTCTCATATTGGCTAGCTGATGAAGCTCTTTAGTCAACCCCTTTCTACTTGCCTCAATGTGTACTAGGTTTCCCATTGACTTACGACTGAGAGCGTCTGCCACAACATTGGCTTTACCGGGATGATACAATATCTCGACGTCGTAGTCTTTCAGTAATTTGAGCCACCTACGCTGCCTCAAGTTCAACTCCTTCTGATTGAAGATGTACTGTAAACTCTTGTGATCTGTGTAGATGTCAGCATGGACGCCGTATAAGTAGTGCCGCCATATCTTCAAAGCATATATTACTGCAGCAAATTCCAAATCATGGGTTGGATAATTCTTTTCATGCTTCTTCAATTGTCTTGATGCATAAGCAATCACCTTTCCACGCTGCATCAATACGCACCCCAAACCTATACCTGAGGCATCACAATATACCACATAACCTTCTGTTCCTTCGGGAAGAGTAAGCACTGGGGCGGATGTCAATCGATTCTTCAGCTCCTGAAAACTACGTTCATAAACGTCAGACCATTGGAACTTGGTAGCTTTCTGTGTTAACTTAGTCAATGGTGCTGATATAGAGGAAAACCCTTCTATAAACCGCCTATTATTTACTGCATCGATCTTCTGAGTGTCGACACTAATACCCTCGTCAGATATCACATGGCCAAGGAATGCTACTGAGTTCAGCCAGAATTCACATTTGGAGAGCTTAGCATATAACTTATGATCCTGAAGCGTCTATAATACTATCTACAAGTGGCCCGCATGTTCCGCCTCTGAATGAGAATACACCAGAATGTCATCAATGAATACAATCACGAATACATCGAGATAGGGCCTGAATACACTATTCATGAGATCCATAAAAGCTGCTGGGCATTTGTTAGCCCGAACGACATTACCATGAACTCAAAATGCCCATATCTTGTCTGGAAGGCTGTTTTTGGAATATCCTTCTCCTTGACCCTCACCTGATGATACACTGACCGTAAGTCAATCTTGGAAAAATACTTGGCACCCTGGAGTTGGTCAAACAGGTCGTCAATCCTTGGAAATGGATATTTGTTCTTTATAGTGAACTTATTCAACTGTCGATAGTCGATACACATCCGTAACGACCCATCTTTCTTCCGCACGAATAGGACTGGCGCACCCCAAGGTGAAGTGCTAGGCCTAATGAAGCCCTTATCTAGCAAGTCCTTCAACTGTACCTTCAACTTTCGCAACTCTGCCGGGGCCATCCTGTATGGAGGGATAGAGATAGGTTGAGCGTCAGGAAACACATCAATGCTAAACTCAATCTCCCTTTCAGGAGGAAGACCTGGGAGTTCATCTGGGAAAACATCTGGAAATTCATTGACCACGGGGATTGATTGTAGGGTAGGCGGCTTCGCCTCCGCATCCCTAACGCGAACGAGATGATAAATGTAACCCTTTGAGATCATCTTCCTTGCCTTAAGATAGGAAATAAATATACCTTTCGGCGTAGCAATGTTCCCCTTCCATTCGATGATGGGTTCCCCAGGAAATTGAAATCTAACTATCTTCGTACGACAATCAACATTTGCATAGCATGAAGCCAACCAGTCCATTCCCATTATCACATCAAAATCAACCATTTCTAACACAATTAAATTCGCCGAGGTTTGACGACTACAAATCATCACTGTACAACCTCTATATACCCTTCTAGCAATTACTGATTCTCCTATAGGAGTAGCTACCACAAGTGGTTTACTTATTAATTCAGGTTTAATGCCAAACTTATTAGCCACAAAGGGTGTAACATATGATAATGTAGATCCCGGATCAATCAACGCATACACATCATAAGAGAACACAGATAATATACCTGTAACAACATCCAGAGATGACTCGAGATCCTGTCGACCTACTAGAGCATATGTTCGATTTTGAGTACCACTCGAACTCGGCACTGCACCTCTACCTCTACCACGACCTGTCGACTGTTGAAAACCCCATGCTGGAGGTCGAACTGATAAGGAAGAACCAGCCACAGATCCAGTCGGCTGAGCCATACCACCACCTCCTCTGTTAGGACAATCCCGCCTCATATGGCCAGGCTGGCCGCAAGAATAGCATACATATGAACCTCGACGACATAGTCCAACGTGGGCCTTGCCGCACTGATCACAACGAGGTGTTCGGGGTCTCGTCTGACTAGTATCCCTATGATATTGTGAGCCTGATGCCCGCGAACTCTGGCCTGAACCAGATGAGGTAAATTGATCATAACTGAGGCCTCTGAAAGCGTGGAGGAGCACTAGTTACAGATGGCACCAAACTCCTCGAAGACTGGGGTCTGACACTACCTCAGAAGTCACCAGAACACCCTGCAAATCTCGCCCTCTTATGCTGGCCCCTATCCTGCTCCCTGTCTGCTCTTTGCTGGCGCTTACGATCCTCTAATGTCTGGGCATAGGCCTGAATTCGGGAAATATCCATGCCCTCTATCAAGGAGGCTATCGTGCACTCATTTATCAGATGTGGTCCCAATCCGTTCACGAACAGGTGCACCCTATCGCTCATCTAGGCCACTATATGGGGAGCATACCTTGCTAAAGAATCAAACTGCACACTATACTCTCGCACACTCATATTACCCTATCGAAGGCTCAAGAACTTATCAGCTCTAGCTCGTCGCATCTCAACTGGCAGGTTGTGACGAAGAAACGCCTCAGAAAATTTCTTCCACACAGGTGGAGGAGCGTTCGGACCCCTGGATCTCTCCCAACTATCATACAAAAGAACTGCTAAATCCCGTAGCCGATAAGAAGCCAACTCTACTGCCTCTGTAGCACTAACATGCATAACCCGCAATGTACGATGAACCTGGTCAATAAAAGTCTGCGGGTCCTCCTTGGGGTCTGATCCGGCAAACACTGGAGGATCTAGATTAATAAAATCAAGAACTTTCGCACTAACCGGTTTATCAGCAGCACCAGTATTCTGCCTCTGAGCCTGAGAAGCTACCAAGCTAGTCAACAACTGTATCGCACTCTGCATATCCTGGTCTGTAGTACCAGATAGAGGAACTGGAGATGCTGGGTGCCTTCTAATATCCCTTGGAGGAGAAGGAGTAAATGAGATCCGAGACGGCATCTCACTCTGAGGCTCACTTTGGCCTTCTCTGGCGGGAGGCACCTGACTGGTTCCCTCTCCTGCGGCTATAT
This sequence comes from Nicotiana obtusifolia, assembly GCA_002018475.1. Lineage (NCBI taxonomy): Eukaryota > Viridiplantae > Streptophyta > Magnoliopsida > Solanales > Solanaceae > Nicotiana > Nicotiana obtusifolia. The sequence goes on along the minus strand of MCJB01014291.1, from coordinate 24,131 downwards.
CAAGGCGTCTACTAATCACTTGCTTCCTAGTCGTGGGCATCACTGAAAAGAACATGGTGAATATTAGAGACGAATACTTACGACTCAGCTCTACGCACGATCTAGATTCAGGAAAAAGGTAACAACCCTAAATGTCATGCAACCTCCTGATTATAAATGTGGCGCGCTACACATCCATAATCAAGACTTTACTAGACACGGCTCATAGACAACCCCTAGGACAGACTTGCTCTGATACCAAGTTTGTCATGACCCAAACCGGAGGGCCATGACGGGCACCCGGGCCTTATGTGCCGAGTACCAACGTACATATTATCTAACCTTTCTTATTATCTATAAGGGCCAACGAAATCAGTATGAATGGCAGACATTAATCCTAATCAACCAAAATTCCAAATAATGACATAAACATATATATAACATGGCCGACAAGGCTATCATGAAAAACTATACAACAAAAATAAATTTGCTGACAAGGCAATCCCAACAATACATGAGTCGACACTTGTCTATGAGCCTCTACAAGAACATAAGTGATGCAACATGGCCAAAACAGGGCCCCGACATACCCATAATGCTTATAACAAAAATGCATACCAAGACCACCGCAAGTCCGGAGAAGGGATCTCGCCAATAAACGCTGAACTGGTAGCCTACTATGATGGGGGAGCTTCGTCTACCTGTCTATCAGGACCTGCAGCACGACATGCAGTGTCCACAAATAAAGGGACGTCAGTACGAATAAGGTACTAAGTAAATAAGGCAGGAAAGCATAATGTAAGAATAGTAATGTGCATAGGGATAGAAAGTATACACCATGTAACATCTGAGTGCCTCTGAGGGCGACTAATCATGCAATGCCTGATGTGCATATACATATATATCCTTTTAAAATCATCATATACATACGCCTCTGTGGGCCTCATCATCATCATATCGTACCCCGGCCATCATACGGCTCGATAACATCATAGCCAACTGATCAGTGGTTGCACAGTAGGTGCCATACCCGGCCGACTATAGCGCAGACTCGGTAGAGTAAAATAGATGCCGACTATAGCGTGGCTCAGTAGAGTAAAATAGATACATATATATAGTTGCACGATAGGTGCCATACCCGGCCGACTGTAGCGCGGCTCGATAGAGTAAAATAGATAATGCATGGTGAACTCATTGGAATCACACTTTGAACCCTTTGAAGGGGCGTAAGGTCAAAGAAGTAACATCAACATCAATCCTCCCATAAGAGGGGAAACAATATAAGTACTACTTGCTTCTAAGAGTAGAGTATCTTTGGAGGCTCGTTCATTGCATTATGTACAATCAGATTCGTGCAAAAGAAGGAAAGGGATATACTGCTCCAATCTCAAGCTATACAACTGTCACAACTCCTTAGTCTACAATAAGAGAAACGATACTATCGTTATCATTTAAGCGTCATAACTATTATGTATCGACCACAACCTATTTTACGATGAAACGGACAGCACCTCCCCTATATATATGACTTCACACAATTCAAAACAATCACCAACAGCCCAAACAACATCAATAATAATCATATTGAGCCTCCCAAAACAGTGCACGCACAAGCTAATCACTTCATACATACGATGGCCACCGTAGTCGTGTCAAACGACTCGGAAATATTACGAAGAACTATCAGCCCACAACCCTAAATCTATATGGTGTTTCTCCACACCCTTCTTCCTCCAAAACTCAACAAAATAGTAGTAAAACACGCAGCCCAACAGCAACACAAAACAGTCCACAAAACAGTCCACAAAATAGTCCGCTACAAGAGAATACCTCGAACTCACGGCTTCCGATCACCGTCTCGTGAGTTCTTACATGTATAGAACGAATTACCATGAATAGGAAAAATGTATGAAAGAGAGCAGTAAACTTACCTTACTTGTTGGATAACTCAGCCCTTTCCTTGGTTCTTAAACGCTAGGTTTCACCCCCAATTAGAACTTGAACGAGAGGGAAAATCGATTAGGGTTTGTGTGGAATTTTTGGGGAGGGGTTGCAGGGATTCAATTTGGTTTTGGAGGTCTGAAATAAGGGTGAAATAACTGAGTTTATAATCCCTTAAAAGTCCTCTCTTGGCCGACTTTGGGACTTTTAATTTTGTCCTCTAATTTTGGCAAGTAGGTGATCACCTACTTGTCACCTACCAATCTGCGCAGGTCTGCAGAAATACAATTATCTCTATACTCCGAGATTTTATTGACAAACAATTTAATGCGTTGGAAACTAGACTCATAGATCTTTAATTTGGTAGGTAGATCACCCCGTAATTCCTTGTAAATTGGGAGAAACGCTTAGAAACATTTGACCTAATGTTTAAGTAAAATTACGAACCTAAGTTGCGACAACTTTTGTCGACTTTTGTTTCATAACTCGTTTGACTTCAAGACTTATGAAACGGGTATTATATGATTCAAATACCTTAATACATGACCTCTTGGTAATATTAATCACCCCTCGATTTACCCGAAAATACAGTTACAACATCCTTGATTCGTTTAACTTCTAATACTTGTTAACCACCATTATACACCCTTGCACCATTTAAGACCAATAGGACTAAATTCTCATCATCTCAAATATAATCTCTTCTCGGACCTACGTAGACTAACTTATGGCGTAAGCTAACGTATGCAAATATGGGTTGTAACAAAATCCTTATCCAACTACACTGTGCTGAAGTCCAAAACATGTGAAGATCCCCATAATACTTCCGGAGCATGGAAACATAAAACACGAGGTAAACTCCCAATAGACTAGATAACAAGGAAAATCTGCATGCTACCTCTCCAACACATTCAAGCACCTCAAAAGGACCAATATACCTAAGGATCAACTTTTCTTTTTTCCTGAACCTCATCACACCCTTCATGGGAGAAACTCTAAATAGAACCTTCTTATCCACCATATATGAAACGTCATGGGCCTTCATGTCAGCATAACTCTTGTGCCTGGACTGTGCTGTACGAAGCCGCTCCTGAATCAACTTCACCTTTTCAAAAGTATTACGGACCAAATCAGTGCCCAACAACCTAGCTTTCCCACGCTCAAACCAACCAATCGAAGAACGACATCACCTCCCATATAAGGCCACATAAGGAGCCATCTGGATACTCGACTGATAGCTGGTGTTGTAGGCGAACTCTGCTAACGGAAGAAATGATTCCGTGAACCTCCTAAATCAATGACATAGGCACGTAACATATCCTCTAAAATTTGAATAGTGCACTCGGACTTCACGTCTATCAGGGGATAAAATGTCGTACTCAGGTCGACCTGTGTGCCCTACTCACGTTGCAATGATCTCCAAAAATTCAATGTAAATTGCGGACCTCGATCTGAGATAATTGACGAGCTCAAAACACACACTTAAAATATGCTCGCTAGTCAATGATAGTATAGTATAATATCGTATCCACAGGGATAGGAGTTAAACAATATTTTCATAGTTTCTAACTTGATTTCTATTAAGGAGAATCAACAATTGAGATTTATATGATTAATAACTACAATTTAACTAAGAGTCTAAAGCTATTGACTAATGACTATCGCAATAAAGGTAAGCAAGGAAGTTATCAGTGGGAGAAAATAGGGGTTGATAGGATAGGTGCAAGATATTTTTTTGGAATCTAACTCTAGATAATTCACTTCTAATTTTTAAGTGAGTCTCTCGACTTCACTCAATTATTAGTTCAAACATTCAGCAACAACTCCTCTCTCGATTAAGTCTTAACCTTACGAGATGAACTAATTTAAGCACGTGAAGATATGCATGAATGCGTAGTGGATTGGTATTTAGGAGAACCTCTCTCGATTATCCTCCTAACAAGGTTTAATCAATGATTCAACTAGCCTCTTTCGATTACTAAGAAGAATTAATGAATTCAACCAACAATATAATGCAAAGATATCACCAGTTATGCCTCTCTTGATTACATGAACTAGTGAATATAGATGCAACAATTAAATCATCTAAAAATGCTTCAATACATAAAACTAAAGTTATAATCCACAAACAATCATCAATACACCAAATCCATCAAACTCTAAAGAAAACTACTCCATAGATATGGAGTAATTCATCACAAATATAATAAAAGTATAGGAAACATAAATTCAAACCAAACTCAGGTCTTGAGTGAGGAAGGAACGATGAAATCCTTGTGCTTTTTCTCCCCCAACACCTCCTTAGCCTCCTTAGGTCCAATATGTGTCAAAAGTCCAGAAAATAATGTTTTTCCATGTACTTATACCAAGTAGGGTCGGTCCAGACGAAATTACCTTCTCCTAACCGAAATAGAAAAATTACTCTGTAAAAATTGCATAGGCGCGTCGCATTCTCCTACGCGCCATGCGTGGCATTAGTGGGAAAATCCACAGAGTTGGTTCTGACAAGCAGCAGAGAAATGCACAAGCGCAACACCCCACGCATCGCCCCATGCGCCGCGGCAGTGGGGATTTCTTAGTGTATGGATTTGTTTTCCGTTTTGACGTCCGGATTAGGTCCTTGACCCCCGAACACGATCCCGGCTTAATACGTTGGGGTTTTACCCAGACTTCAAAGCTCCAAATCACTTAAATTCATTCCATAACATCTACATCGCTTGGAATCACTCCTACAAGGTATAAAACACACAATAAGTGCAAAACTCTAGCAATTAAAGCTCAAAACGAATAAAGTGCAGTAAATTAGAGTGCAATAAGAGACTAATATACGAGATTATAGCCTACTATCAACACCCCGCACTTAAATCATTGCTCGTCCTTGAGCAATCAGACTACACTTCATATAGACACGACCTTTTTCAAGAACTCTCCTAACTCATCACATCAGGAATATTTAAGATAGATTAAGTACAATACAGTAACATTCTAGACTACAGGTTTGACTTAAAAGCACCACGCATTATCTATAACCCGCTCACTTACTCTAATATAGAGGTCAATGACATTACCTTTCCTTCGTGAATCAAGTGCACTCACACAACAATAGAAAGTAGTTTCACACATAATAAAATTTAAGAACAATCAGGAACTCAAGATAGAAAGAATTCACTCATTCTCAGAAACAACCTTCATATGCCACAAACGATGTACCATAAGCTTGCCCGTAATGTACTACTCTACTAATTGAGCTCATTCAGTGAAGGATCAAGTAGGACTTTCATTGGTTGTAATGTAGGTTGCGTGACGGGTAGAATGCATTAGATATAAGAGTGACTACACCTCCCACACTTACGTCAAACCAAAACTCCACCTTCACATCAATATACATTAACTCCTAACTTCTTTAAGCACAATTACATCAAGTTGCCACTATCAAGGAATAGTTTTCACAATCATACATTTATTTATTTTTCTTTCTTTTTCAATTCAAGTGGCACTTACTTTTTTCAATACAATACACCTTTCTCCTTATTTCATTAGTTCCCCTCAAAATCAAATCAACCACCCCCCACTTCAACTTTTGCAAAGTTCACACCAAATTCAAGTGCTCATGAGAGGTAAAAGGTTCAAATAGATGGTCAATTCAAACAAATGGGTAAGGCTTGTATGGTGGTTACCAAAGAAACAGGATTACAGGTTCAACGGGGTTAACTAAGATACAAAACAATTAGGTGGGTAAAAGCATATAACTGGCTCAACAAAGAAATGCCTAGATCACTTTCAAGACTGAATAAAACTACTATTTTGCTTTGCAAACACACAAGGCAAGTTCTAGAGATCAAATTCAATGCACAGAATACACAAAAACCTCACACACACTAGGCACATAATTCACTCAGGATCAGACTCATCATGACACTCTTAGTCAAAGCAGTTAAGCAGAGTTAAGATCATACAAATTAAGGTACTTATACAAGAGTCAAAAACTGAGCCTAAGCGTCATAACTAAAGCACTCATTATTCTCAAGACATAATAAAGTCAAGAGATATTGCCTTCCAATTCAAATCATAGCACAAGGTTTCCTACTCCTAAAAAAAATAAAACTAACTACACCCGGTTCAAACAAAAACCTTGGAAAAGAACCGTGGCACAAAAAAACCCAAGAGGGAATTGTTACACTATCTAACAAAAGAAAATCTTTTTGTCTTTTTATTTAGACTTTAATCCCTCAAGAAACCCGTCGAATGATATCCATCGTCGGGAAAAATCAAAAAAAATTTCAATTTTTATGGTTTTTTCAATTTTCCAACTACTACAACTAATAAAACTAAAACATACACATAAAACATATAATTATCCCCCACCCCACACTTTAAGTTGTGGCATGTCCCCATGATACACAATTAAAAAATATAAGGTAAAGAAAACGTCCCTGAACATCTCGTTGGGGTCTGAGTCGAAGTCGGAATCCATTCCTCGCCTTCGAACTAATGTGCACATCCATGCCGAAAGCTTCTTCTCAGCCTTTTTGGGGTACAGCCCACACTTATCTTTCTCACTAAATACAACCTTCTCTTTTGAGCCCTTCACCTTCCATTCAACACTTGCAACTGGTTTTTCCTTTTGTGCCCCATTTTCTACATTAATATTAAAAGTCACCATATTCTCACCTACTCTTAGCATAAGTTTCCTCTCGCGTATATCTAGTATAACTCTACCCGTCGTTAAGAATGGTCTTCCTAGGATGAGGGGGACCTCCTTGTTCTCCTCCATATTCACCACTATAAAATCTACAGGAAATATGAACTTATCCACCCGAACTAACACATCTTCCACTATCCCCTCTGGTATTAAGGTCATTCGGCCTGCCAGCTGCAAAGATATTGGCACCGACCTTATCTCTCTAATCTTCTTCTCAAGTTTCCTGTAAATAGATAGAGGCATTAAATTAAGTGAGGCACCAAAATCACATAAAGACTTATTAAAATTTATAGTCCCTAATGAGCAAGGTATAGTAAAACTCCCTGGATCTCCATGCTTTTGTGGGAGTTAATTTTACAATATAGCACTTCAATGCTCTGTAAGCTTGACCACTGAGGTCTCCACTATTTTCCTCTTCTTTGTCAGGATCTCTATAATAAATTTGGCATAAGCAGGCATTTGTGAGAGCACTTTTGTAAATGGTAAGTTTACATGGACTTGTTTTAGCACATCCAAAAATCTCCAAAATAACTTGTCCAGCTTTTCTCTATATAGTTTTGAAGGAATGGTAAAGCAGGCATATGCTCGCTCTTCTCAGGTTCCTCCCTTCTCGATTTTTTTCCTTCTTCTTCTTCTTCTTCTTAGATTTCATTGGGCCTTTCTTCTTCTTGTCATCATCACTTTTCATCTGCTCCCCACTTTCTTTTGCAATTATCACATATTTTTGGATTAGGGTGGGATCCTTCAACACTTTCCCACTTCTCAAGGTCATAACATCCACTATTTCTTTGGGATTTCTCTCAGTATCAATGGGGAGAGTTCCTGGAATCCTCTCAGACAATAGAGTGGCTAGCTACCCAAACTTTCTTTCCAAGTTTCGAAAACCAGTACCTATTTCTGTTGATGGCTGCTCCGTGTTCTCATATAGTTGCACTATGAGTTTCAAGCCTCTCATCAGTTTCAGAATGAAGGCCTTCATGAGATCTTCTATGCCAGATTCAATGGGTTATTGAGGCTGAAATTGCTACCTCTGTTGATTTTGGAATGCTGGAGCTCCTTGTCCCTAGGGTCTAGAGTTATCGTGTTGCCATGCATTCGCGGTACCCCCAGGTGAACTCCATGTATACTCGGGGTGCCTCTAACCCATTGAATTAAAATTGTAGTTTCCTACAACATTCACTTCTTCAGTTGAGGCTTGACTCTCATGAGTAGGGTGTCCTCGTCCAGATATATCACATATTGCGTGAGGCTCACTCTGTATCGACGCTAAGGTCAGCTTCCTTATCTCTTTGGCCTTAGCATCAAGTTGTACCTACACAGATGTGTTAGCATCAACTTGGTGAACACCAATTGATCTATTTCTTTCAGCACTCTCAGAGGGCTACTGATTTGCATCTTCAGATAACTCGTCAAGAATTGTGACTATCTCCTCTGGAGTGTTCTTCATCAACGGGTCTCCAGCTTCATGGCTCAATGTTCTACGTGAGGCTGGTATAAATCCATTCCAAATGTCCTGGAGTTGCATCCAGAGTTCAATTTCACTATATTGGCACTTTCTAATAATCTCCTTAAACCTCTCTCATGCTTCAAAAACGGTTTCGTTCTCTTTCTGGCAGAAGTTATGGATTTCTCTTCTAAACTTGCCCGTCTTAGCTGAGAGGAAATATTTATCAAGGAATTGTCTTGTCATCTCCTCTCATGTACTAATTGATCCCATGGGTAAGCTTCGAAGGCACTGCTCTGTATCATCTTTAATAGATAAGGGGAATGCCCTTAGATACACTGCATCTTGTGACACACCATTGTATTGAAAGGTGTTCATAATCTCCTTGAAGTCCATTAGATGTGTGTTTGGATCTTCTTTTGGTTTCCCTCTGAAGACACATCAATTTTGAAGGGTTTGAAGAAACCCTTGCTTTAACTCGAAACTGTTTGCTGCTATTGGAGGTGGTCTAACACTTGATAAACCTTGATTGTAGACCGGTCTAGCATAATCTCTAAGTGGTCTCCCAAGCATGGGAGCTATATTTCTGAACCGGTCTGCATCCAAAGGTTGATATTGAGCAATTCTACGACCCCTCTCTTCTTCGTAGATAATCTGTGCATCTCTAACAGTTGCTTCTTCAGCATCCCCTGCAGCTTGTTCTCGTCGTTGCGTTGCTTCTCTCGCAGCCAAATCTACATTATCATCATCGTTTCCAGCCATATATTCTTTGGTAGAGGATTGCCCAACCTTTTCTAATGTCCCAGTAAGATTTCTTTCCTTCCTCAGCTGTCGCAGTTGTTTTTCAATTTCTGGCTCGTATGGTAGCACTTCCTTCGCAAAAGCTCGAGTCATACACCAACCTAACCTGTAACTTGCGCACAGTTCAAGAATACCAAACTTAAAAAGGGAAAAATAAAATAAAATAAAAATTCCTGAATTAGCACTACAAACTATTTCAAACACTATTGATTGCCAATCCCCGACAACAACACCAAAATTTGACGAGCTCGAAACACACACTTAAATTATGCTCGCTAATCAAAGATAGTATAGTATAATATCGTATCCATAAGGATTGGAGTTAAATAGTATTTTAGTAGTTTCTGTCTTGATTTCTATTCTGGAGAATCAATAATTGAGATTTATATGATTAATAACTACAGTTAACTAAAGCTATTGACTAATGACTATCACAACAAAGGTAAGTAAGGAAGTTATCAATAGGAGAAAACAGGGGTTGATAGGATAGGTGCAACATAATTGCTTGGGATCTAACTCTAGATAATTCACTTCTAATGTTTAAGTGAGTCTCTTGAATTCACTCAATTATTAGTTTAAATGTTCAGCAAAAACTCCTCTCTCAATTAAATCTTAACCTCATGAGATGAACCAATTTAAGCACGTGAAGATATGCAAGAATGCGTAGTGGATTGGTCTTTAGGAGAACCTCTCTGGATTATCCTATTAACTAGGTTTAATCAATGATTCAACTAACCTCTTTCGATTTCTAAGAAGAATTAATGAACTCAACCAACAATATAATGCAAAGATATCACCAGTTATGCCTCTCTCGATTACATGAACTAGTAAATATAGATACAACAATTAAATCATCTAAAAACGCTTCAATACATAAAACTAAAGTTATAATCCACAAACAATCAACAATACACCAAATCCATCAAACCCTAAAGAGAACTACTCCATATATATGGAGTAATTCATCACAAATACAATAAAAGTATAGGAAACATAAATTCAAAACAAACTCGGGTCTTGAGTAAGGAAGGAATGATGAAATCCTTATGCGTTTGCTCCCCCAACTCCTCCTTAGCCTCCTTAGGTCCAATATGTGTCGAAAGTCCAGAAAATAACGTTGTTCCATGTATTTATACCAAGTAGGGTCGGGCCCAGATGAAATCACCTTCTCCTACGCGCCATGCGGGGCATTAGTAGGGAAATCCAGAGAATTGGTTCTGACAGGTTGCAAAGAAATGCACAAGCGTGGTGCCCTACGCGCCGCGGCAGTGGGGATTTCTCAGAATACGGATTTTTCTTGCGTTTTGACGTCCAGACTAGGTCCTCTACCCCCGAACACGATCCTGGCTTAATTCGTTGGGCTTTTACTCAGACTTCAAAGCTCCAAATCACTCAAATTCATTCATAACATCTATATCACTCGGAATCACTCCTACAAGGCATAAAACACACAATAAGTGCAAAACTCTAGCAATTGAAGCTCAAAACGAATAAAGTGCAGTAAATTAGAGTGGAATAAGCGACTAAAATACGATATTATAGCCTACCATCAATAATAGACAAGGGCACACCATGAAGGCGAACAATCTCATAGAGATAAATCCAAGCCAGCTGCTCTAAAGATTAATTAGTCATGAGTGGAATAAAGTGTGCAGAATTAGTCAGTATGTCCACAATGACACATACCGCTTCGAATCTCCTCAAGGTCCATGGAAGCTCAACTACAAAATCCATAGTGATATGCGCCCACTTCCACTCCGGAACATCAAGCCTCTAAAGTAAACCAACGGGTCTCTGATGCTCATACTTCACCTGCTGGTAGTTCAAACACCGAGCAACATACTCAATAATATCCTTCTTCATCATCCACCACCAATAGTGTTGCCTCAAATCATGGTACATACTCGCGGCCCCCGAATGATGGAATACCTTGAACTATGGGCCACCTTAAGAATCAATTCTCGCAACCCATCCACATTTGGAACACAGATCTGACCTTGTAGCCTCAGTACCTATCATCACCAATAGTAACCTCCTTGGCATCACCGTGCTGCACCGTGTCCCTTAGGACAAGCAAGTGGGGATCATCATGCTAATGTGTCTTGATGCGCTCAAACAAGGATGACTGTGATACAACCAAGCGAGAACTCTACTGGACTTCAAAATATCCAAGCTCATATATCGATTGCCCAAATCTTGAACATCCAAAGCTAATGGTCTCTCCCCAACTGGAATATAAGCAAGACTCCCTATGCTCTCAGCCTTCCTACTCAAAGCATCAGCAGCCACATTGGCCTTTCCCATATGATAAAGAATGGTGATATCATAATCCTTTAGTAGCTCTAACCACTTATGTTGCCTCAAGTTCAGATCCTTTTGCTTGAATAAGTGTTGGAGACTCCTGTGATCTGTGAACACCTCACAAGACACGCCGTAAAGATAATGCCTCCAAATCTTAAGCACGTGTATAATGGCTGCCAACTCCAAATCATGTACTGCGTAGTTCTTCTCATGGGGCTTCAACTGACGTGAAGCATAAGCAATAACTCTAATCTCAAATCTGTAAAGCATCACAACAACCTTTATAAGAACCCGATCCCGAAGGTAAAACTAGGACTGGAGATATAGTCAAGGAAGTCATGAGCTTCTAAAAGCTCTTCTCACACTCATCAAATCACCTGAATGGGGCACCCTTCTGCATCAATCAAGACAATGAGGCTCATATAGAGGAAATCCCTCCACAAAATAGCGATAGTACCCAACCAACCCAAGGAAACTCTGGATCTCAGTAGTAGTAATTGGTTTGGGCCAACTCTAAACTGCATCTATCTTCTTTAGATCCACCTTAATCCCCTCAGTAGACACCACGTGGCTCAAGAATGTTACCGAGTCTAACCAAAACTCACACTTGGAGAATTTAACATATAACTTGTTCACCCTCAAAGTTTGGAGCACGATCCTCAAGTGCTGCTCATGATACTCCCAGCTGCGAGAATACACCAATATATCATCAATGAAAACTATGACAAAGGAATCAAGATAGGGCTGGAATACACTATTCATCAAGTGCATAGAATTTGCTGGGGCATTGGTCAGCCCAAAAGACATCACCAGAAACTTATATTGACCATAGTGGGTCCTGAAAGCCGTCTTTGGAATATCTGAATCCCGGATCTTCAACTGATAGTACCCTGATCTCAAATCAATCTTCGAGAATACCCTAGCACCCTAAAGCTGATAAAACAAATCATCAATATGCGGTAGAGTGTACTTGTTATTGATAGTAACCTTGTTCAGTTGACTGTAGTCAATCCATATCCTCATAGAACCATCCTTCTTCTTCATAAATAGTACTGGTGCACCCCAAGGTAACACACTAGGCCTAACAAAACCCTTATCAGGTAACTTTTGTAATTGTTCCTTCAACTCTACTAGTGACATGTGATATGATAGAATAGAGATGGGCTGAGTGCCCAGCACCAAATCAATACCAAAGTCAATATCCCTGCCGGGTGGCATGCCTGGCAAATCTGCAGGAAATACATCTGACAAATCCCTCACTACCAGAACTGACTCATCAGTAAGAGTATCATTACAACATCCCTTACAAAGGCCAAATACGCAAAACACCCCTTCTCAACCATCCATTGAGCCTTCAAATATGAAATCACACTACTAGGTGTGTGACCAAGAGAACCTCTCCTCTCCAACATAGACAACCCCAGCATCGCCAACGTCACGGTCTTAGCGTGACAATCAAGAATAACGTGATATGGTGAATACCAATTCATGCCTAAAATCTCATCAATATCTACCAGGCTAAGCAACAAGAGATCAACTCTAGTCTCATAACCCCTAATGATCATCACACAAGATCGAAATACACGATCCACCATAATATAATCATCCACCAGTGTAGATACATAAACAGGCATAACTAAAGAATCACGAGGCATATCCAAATAATAAGAAAAATAGGATGACACATAAGAGTAAGTGGAACCAGGGTCAAATAACATTAAAGCATCCATGTGGCACACTAAAACAATACATATGATCACGGCGTCGGAAGAAGCTGCCTCTGGCCTGGTGGGAAATGCATAGCAATGGCGATGACCACAACCTAAGTGACCTCCCCCTCTAGGGTGACTTCGAACTAACTGAACCCCACCCCTAGTTAGATGTGCGAGTGGGTGTAGCTACTGGTGCTGAAATCATAGGTTGCATGCTCTGCTAAGGAACCCTACTCAGAAGTCTGGGGAAATCCCTTTGAGATGACTCAAGTCTCCACACTCAAAACAACCCCTCCTATAAGGCTACTGACCTTGATAACCCGAAGCACTGCCTGTGGAACCCTGAGCAGATGGAGCACAATAAGAACTCTATGCTGATAACGCACTAAATGATGACTAAACTAGGCAAGCACTGTATGAACTGTGGCTAACTATTAACGCACGAGAAATCTAAAAAGATGCGTGAGCAGGCTAAAAGGAAGACCTATACTGTGATAAGACTGGCCCCAAAATAAGGCACCACCAAACCACCTAAACCACGGGGCTTCTTTCCCTCCCGCTCCTCTCGCTCAAGCCCGTGAACATGCCCCAAGCACCTAGCAATCACAACCACCTGGTCAAACCTAGCATCTGTCTCGTCCACTCGAGCCAATATATAATGTAAACAATATTTGCATCCATCAATAACCTCCTGATCCTCTCCCTCTCAGTAGGAACCAACCATACTTTATGATGTGACAAATTTGCGGATCTCATCTCGCATAGGGTCATAGTCATATGCCCCTGGCATAGCTACTCAAAATCTGAGTCAAGGCCTCCTGAAGACTAGGTATAACAATAGGTACCGCTGCTGTCTAAGTTGGTCTCACCAGCTCAACAGTATCCGGAACCTGCTCCTCCACTAGATCGACTGGTGGCACCACAAGTGCTGCAATAGATATAGTGTGAGTCCCACGTCGGCCTCTCCTCGACCCTGAGCTCACAAACACCCATTCCGATAGGAGTCAAAATATATGTGTTTCATCCAAATCCGGCCTCAAAGTCGACCCTCAAATCATATTAATACTTTGAAAAGGTTTTTACTAAAATCCCCAATTTCTTCACATAGATTCATCAATCAAACGCTAAATTCAATGTTGGAATCATGAATAATAATCAAACTTGAGTCAAAAATATACCCGAATCCAATCGCGAAAGTCCCCTCCAAAATGGCCCAAATCCTAGCTTTATAACTCAAAATGTGTTAATGACAAAAACCCTCGAAAATAGAGTACTTATGGTATGCCCAGGCATACCCTTTGCGATCGCGAGACCAACTTCGTGATCGCGAAATATATCCAAATACGACCTTAGAAAATCCTTACGCAAATGTGAGACCTTGGTTGCGAACGTGATGCACAATACCCCTGAGCCTACGTGAACGCGGTCCTCCTCCCCTGATTGCGAAGGCTAAAAGCCTGATGACCCCAACCGACCTCCCCTTCTACGCGAACGCGTCTCCATTCTCCCGATTGCAAAAGCCAATGTCTCCCTAAGATCTGGGAACATGATCTCCCTTCCGTGAATGCGACTACCATGTTGCGATCACAAAGAAGAAAATTAGATAACAGAAATCAACATTTCCAAAACATGAGAAATGGTCTGCAACCCATCTGAAACACACCCGAGGCCCCCCCAAGACCCCGTCCAATCACACTCACTAATTTCAAAATGTGACACGGACCTACTCGAGACCTCAAATCACACCAACCAATATCAAAACCATGAATCGCACCTCAATAAAAGCCTAAGGAACTATCAAAATTTCCAAATTCAAAACTGACGCTGAACATACCTAAACAACTCGGAATGATCTCAAATTTTGCATGCAAGTTTCAAATAATATAATGGACCTATCTAACTCTTGAAACAAAAATTTGAACCTGATATCATCAGAGTCAACTCTCGGTCAAACCTTTCAACCTCCCAAACCTTCAAATTTCATCTTTTGTCAAATAGAACCAAATCAACCTAGGGACTTCCAAATCCAAATACAGGCATACGCCCAAGTTCCAATTCACCATACGGAGCTATTGGAACTATAAAAACTCTGTTCCTGGGTTATCCACATAAAAGTCAAACTCCAGTCAACTCATAAAACTTAAGCTTCCAACCTTGGGACTAAGTGTCCCAATTAACTCCAAAACCTCCATGAAACCAAACCAACCACCCTGGCAAGTCACCTAAACACAAATACATGTATGTAAAGTATCAAATAGGGAAAAAGGGCTAAAATATTCATAACAACTAGATGGGTCGTTACATTGGCTTGCCTAGCAAGCGGTATTAGGCGTCATCACGACTCCGGTAGGATTTTGGGTTGTGATATAAATGCTCGTACCATATCTAGCTCCATAATTAATTGTTAGTGCTTCCATCAAGTGATGACACGGTATTTTGACAAGGTCATACTCTTGACAGCAACATGTTTGTTCTGTAGATTGACTTTTGCATCTGTGTCTTATCCAAGGATGCTTGTACCGACCCGAATGGTCATTTTACTTTCTAGAACCATGTTCCCCTATTTGAGACTTTCCAAATGTGCTTTTTTTGTTTTATGACTTACGGGGTCGGTTGGTTTGGTTTTGAAAGGGTTCGGGTTGAATTTTAGTTGCATGGTAGTGGCCTAAGGAGGCCAAGTTTAACTTAAGTTAATATTTTGAGTAAACAAACTCAGAATCAGGATCTAAAGGTGCTAACAGATTCGTATGGTAGTTTTGAACTTGGGCACATGTTTCGATTGAGTTTCAGGTGGTCTGGGAGCGATTCCACGCTTATTATTAAAAGTTGGCATTTTAAAGGTTTTAGAAATTGCTAAGTTTGAGTTGTAGAGGACTTTGGTAATATTGGATCCCATTTGGTATTACGTGCCTAGGGATAGGTTCGTATCGCCATATTGGACTCATGTCTGTTATTTGGTTTCATTCTAGATTGTCTTTGTATGATTCATCTCGTTCAGAGTTAGTTCAAAGAAGTTGGATGTTTGGAAGTTTGATTAGTTTGATTTGGGGTACGATTCTTGGTTGTGATGTTATCTTAGGTGTTTTGAGGCCTTGAGTAGGTCTGAATTATATTTATGAACTTGTTGGTGTATTTGGATGGGGTCCTGGGTAGCTCGGGTGAGTTTCGGACAACATAGAGCAATGTTGAAGATGACAGATTTTGTTGCTATCTAGTGTGCATCGCAATTGTGAAGAAGGTCACGGGATCGTGGAGTGTTATATGGAGCTAGGAAAGATTTGTTCTTTGCGATCACGGAGGAGCATCGTGATCGCAATTAATGAACTAGTTGTGATTCGCATTCGCGTAGTGAGGGTCATGTACGCGATGGGTTAGCGGGGTTGGCCTGGGTTGGCAATTATTCTTCACGATCACATGAGGTCTTTCCCGATAGTGGTTGAGAAAGTTTTGAGGTTGGAATGTTTGGTCTTCATGTTCACGTAGGCTTGGTTGGTTGTGGATTGCAACCGCGAGAGGTCCCTCGCATTTGCGAATGAGGGAAATTTGGCAGAGGCAACGTTGGCCTTCGTGGTCGCAAAGAAGAAGGCATGGACATATTATAAGTTTCAATTTCGGGACTTATCTCATTTCATCTTCTTCTCTCATTGCTTGGGAATTTGGGAGATTCTTGAAGAGCCATTTTCATATACTAGCACAATGTAAGTGATTCCTACTTGTTGTAAGCTAAATACATATTTTATATATGGATTTGTGAAAATTAGTAGAAATTGTGGGATTATATTGAAAACCAAGAACTAGTAGAAGGAGATTTGACCACAAAATTGGACATAAAATTGGAAACAAATCATATATTTGAGTTCGTGATGCAATGGGTAACATTTATATTCGAGCATTTTCGAAATCCAGGCGAGTGGGCCTGGGGTTAACTTTTATTGACTTTTTGCGTGGATTGAGAATTATTCCTAATTGTTAAATTATGGGCTCTTAAGTATATTTTGATTAGTTTGCACATTCTTTTGGTTATATTAGGATCGTTAGGCATTCGTTTGAGGTGTTAGATAGGTGTTGGAGCAGATTATCAAACTTTGGAGCAAGATAAGTTCTTGCCTAATCTTGTAAGAAGAAACTTATCCCTGGAGGTATTCTATTTTCTATATGCTACGTGTTTGGGATCTACTTACGTACAAGGTGACGAGCATCCGTGCGTATGCTAAACTTTTTATATGTCCGGTTAGACTTAGACTTACACCATGCTTTAACTGTATTATTTGAATTGTTCTTATCTGTTTAAATGCTTTAATTTATGATTTAGTTTGAGACAGACTTCCAGAGTTTACCATGACTTGCTGCTTTAAGAACTTGGCGGGATACTTGATTATCGGTAGAGTTATAGTTCCTGTTATATACGTATCCTCATGTTGTACTTGTTGATCGTAGCTTCCCGATTACTTAACTAGCACGGGTGGATGTCTCACCACTCTTATGCGATTGGATCGTCGCCTTAGCAGTATCATACAATTCTACTCTTATGGGATCAAATCATTCATCTCGCCATGATTATGAGAAACTATTTTTATAGGATCGAGTCGTTCCCTCGGCAAGGTTAAATGAAATATCTCGATGGGTAATCCGTGCATACCTGAGTATCTTGATGGTTTTTTAAATTTTTTTTATTGAAGTACATGATGTACATATTTATTTGCTTTGTTGCTACTTGCCATGTCTCTTACAGGTCTACTGTCTTTTATGTACATTGATTATTGGATCACTAGTAAGTATCGATGTAGGACCCTCATCACTACTTCTTCGAGGTTAGACTAGATACTTACTAGGTACACTTTAATTTACATAATCATACTATACTTCTACACAAATTATGCATGTATTGAGACAGGTACGTCTGGTGGTTACACAAGTGCGTATGTGTACCAGCTGGGAGACTTAGTGGTGAGTTGCCTTCTATGCTTCAACCCGCAGCACCCCAAGTCTCCTTCTCCTATATTTATTGTGTTTTATCTACTTCACTTTATACATTAGTTGTAGTGGTTTTGTATATTCTACTAGATAGTCATGCACTTATGACATGGGGTTTTGAAAATTTTAGACAGATGTTGATAGTTGTATTTGTTGTTATATCATTCAGCTTTATATTTTTGTTCATGCTTCATATCTTGGCAAAGATGTTGGTTTTATCATAATTTCTAAATTTACTTCTGCTTATTTATTTTCATTGCTTGATTTAAGAAGTGTTATGAGCAATCGATTGTTGTGATAATTTATCATTGGCTTGCCTGATGGCAACATCGAGCACCATCACGGCCTACGGTGGGAAATTGGGTCGTGACAATGCTGAACTCGAGTTTTCTTTCACCATATTATTTCTTACTTTTTCAGCTAAATGCACAAATATAGTGCCTGCCTAGCTAACTTTTGCTTTCTTTTGTTTGATTTTTTCAAAGAATCTTCGACCAATACAGTTGACCAGAAAAACCAAAAGGAATTGTTTTTCTTCTGCAACATTGTATTAAGCGATTCGGCAATATTTTTGGTCATTATTCCGTACCCGTTTCATGAAAAATGAGACCTGGTCTATCTGTGAAACACAATCTCAAACTCAAGACATTTAGCTGTTGTGAGATATCTTTCCCAAAGTTACTTAAAATGGTAAAAGAATTTATTTTATTGTACGTTTATGTTGCCAAACAATAGTAGTGAAGATAATTTCTATGCTTGAAATTTTGGGGCATGTTTTCACCAAGATGTCTCATGCAAAATCCATGATAAGTATTCTTATAAACCTGAAAAATTTCATGGGATATACTGAGATTCCTATTAGAGATTATGCACGACTCTGGATTATCATCAATTACAGTCTTCAACAGCTCGAAAAAGAAATTCCGTGCATCAACAAACTTCTTGTCGACTATACAAAATGTCACTGGATGGATATGATTCTCAATATTCTGTGCCAACATAGTTTAAAGAGCACCACCGTATGTGCCTGTTAAAATAGTCCTATCAACAGCTAAAACCTTCCTCATGTTCAGAAATCCTCTGATACAAGTTCAATAATTTACGAAAAAATAAGGAACCTCTCATTTGCATCAAGATTCAATGCAGTCTTACTGCCTCGATTTTACATTCAAGAATGTAAAGATATGCATCTAAAATAGCATACCCATGCTCAATGGTCCTCTGCATTAGATTTTTAGCAAAAATATTTGCCTTTCAGCACTTTTAGTATCTCACCTCACAATTCAAATGATTACTAACCTTACTCCCAGTTTATTTAATCTATGACCCTTTGCCATCAAATAAGTTATTCATCATGAATCCCACAATGACAAACGCCAATGCATATTAATGTTGGCTCTTGAAATTTTGAACATCGTAAAGGAGCTCGTTATTATACTTGCTAATACGGAACCTATCCCCTTTGACGTATTTCATTGCGCACAGCTTTCACTCGTAATTCTGAACCTCACATGACATCACTTACTATGATTTACTGTTCTTCTTTAAATAGAAGCTAAATTCCTTCTTCACGACTGCAAGGTTCAACGCCCTAAATAACTCATGCTTGATCTTGGAATATTTTTCCAAGAAAAAACCCATTTTTATTTTTATAGCCATTGCTCCCTTGTGTTCCAAGAGCTTTAACGACGCAATGATGCTCTCTCGTTATCTGTTGGAATATTCATATTCATTGGATATTCTCCATTATGATCCAACTCAGGAATATTATATTCATCTTATCCTTATCAGTAATTATCTATTTATCAACTAATGATTGTAATTGCGATGATCGTGGTAGTGATGGTGATGGTGGTGCTGAAGCTTGGTGAGACCTATCAACCACATTTATCCTTAAAATAGGCCTAGCATTATCACTAGCAATGTCAAAAAGATACAGTTTAACATTCTTATCATTCTTGATGAAAGAATGAGTTGCTTTCGTCTTATTAGGCATAAAATTAATCATATAGCTAATTGAAATATCACTGGGTTCATATGTTAACTAATCATATTTAATTACGCTCTCAACCAACTAGTTAAAGGAACCGGTCCAAGGCACATCAAAAGCTAATGTCGACATTGACTTAGACATGCTATTTCTAGCATTATACAGTCTTCACCCACGTACTCATATAATTACTACTTACTACGATACTGACCCTCATACTCTCAAATAAAACTAACCAAATAAACCAAGAATGGTCGATGATCAGTTACAACAAAATCAAATCTTCGAAATGACTAAGCAATAATAGAGAACTTTTTATCAGTTACTAGTTGACAAACCAAAGAATATATCTCTTACAATAAATGGCTAATAGGATGCCTAAATCGAAATTTGAATCTTCCTCTTTGGATGTAAATATGAAAAAATGTGACGATGCAGGTGAGTAAGACATCAATAGGGATGGAGGAAGCTTGAAGAACTGAGATCTGCTAGGTATGGAGCAAAATCTGAGAACAATCAATCAGCACATTTGATCAGAAGCACCGCTAGGGCACGCCTGAAGCGGGGGATTTGTGAAGGGAACTAATTTAATTTCTTTTCTATTTACCCTTAAAATCGGATAACAATTGAATTTGTTCGTAAGGTTAAGGACTTGTAAATTAGCTTGATACTAAATGAAAGCAAATCTTAAGTATTTAGAATATGATAGAGAGATAGAGCGATCAAACCGTAAGTTGACGATAAATCATAAGCAGTGAAATAGTTCTTTAGCTGACAATAATTGAGAGCTTAATTCTGATGAATAATACAAATAATCAGCAATGATCAAGTAAAGTGTTTTGTTTTTATCAGAGAAAAACTTATCGGAAAAAACTCCCTTTTCAAAGGATTTCTGCCTTGCTTATAAGCAGATCCCTTTTACATGGGTAAGTGTAAAAGTCACAGTATCCCTCCTACATGGGTAAGTGTAAAAGTTACAATAAAGGCAGGGAACTGATTACAAGGAAAATTCCACTAATTACGAGATTTAATACATTTAATATTCTTAAATGACAGTACAACGGTCGCAATGGATAAGGTAGTAAGTTTGGCGAAACATCTGTTGGAAGGCGAAATATATGAGCCGGGGTCGATCCTCGGTCATGCGGCATTTTTCGACCGACCGGATTAACCATCCCATCTCAGTAGCTCCGTCCTGCGTCTCCGGTTTCGTGATCCCGGTTCGAAGAGCCAACTCCGTATTACCTTTGACCCGCCTTCATCCAATGGTATTCGACCCGGCTTCACTCGATTATATCCGACCCAATACAGATAGTCCCCTCGTTTATTGGAGAGTAAGGACAATAAACGACATGAACTATTTAACCTTAGGCTTATCAACCGGACAACCGAGGCTAGCTTGTATCGTGTCGCGGAAGCTTATCCGCAAAATTCCTTACTCAGAAAGTTTCTATACATGACGGTAGTCCAATGACGTACTCAATTGTTGGCGTAGGCAATCATTACCCATTCTTTCGCAGAAGCTAGTATTTTCCCATCGCATTAAATGCGCGCGTTTCAACGCTGCCTGCCTCGTACTTTGTGCCACCGCCTTTGGAGAAGTATAAATACTTCGTTCTTCTTTATGTTGGCCCGTTTTTATTCACGTGTTAACTCACTTTGTCTTCTACTACTAATCCACTTTGCCCCTTTTTTATTGTTCATCTTCTTCGCCGCAAAACTCTTTGAATCCTTCCACTTCCCTTTATTTTCATGGCAAGAACATCCAAGTCCGTTCCCCAAAGTCAATCATCCCCTGCTCAGCCCGTTGAAAGGACTGAGCCCATCGGTATCGAAGGATCCTCTGTGTAACCTCCATTGCAGGCCTTCATACCACCGGGATGTTATATAGGTACAGATTTTAAAATTGAGAAGTCGTCTTCTGTACCCGGTCGGGGCGAACCGGTTTCAGATTACGTTAGCACCATCACTTCTCAATACCTTGACAGGGTCAAGGCCGATTGTCAATGGAACGATAAGGAAGTAATAATACCCTCCCCTGAAGAATCCATAACCACATACGTAGAGAGATATGTTAGTGTGTACACTTATCCGTTTATGTTTGGGCCTGTAGATCCTATGATAGTAGAATTTTGTAGCCGGTATCAAGCTACTCTGGCCCAAATGCATCCTTCCGTTTGGCGTATAATCTACCTTTTCCGTTTCTTTATAGATAAGGTCGAGGGAGGGCATCCCTTTACCCTCGATCATTTACTCAGGCTGTACAGTCCCCGAATGTTCCGAGGGGGGCTAATCAAATTAGTTCGCCGGGCTAATAAAGCCCCATTTTTTAGCATAGACGAGGATAGGGATCGGGGTTGGATGAGTCGATTTGTCCGAATAAAAACCTCCGACCTGATCCCCGCTGATAGCATGCCATTCCCTGAGAGGTGGAATATGACGCGTATGTATTCCTGAATTTAAACTTTTCGTTACCGATTTTTGATGCATAATTGATTTATGATCATGTGCAGCTGTCCGTCAATCACCGGGCATGATCGATGACTTGAAGGATTGGGTCAGAAAAATCATGGCCCAGAGATCATATTCCGAACGGGCCTGGAAAGAGATATCCAAAGGTCTATGGGAGGCCAAGAATCATGGTATGCCCCATCTGTACTCAAATTTCTCAGCCCGGTCGGTATTAATACTCAATCGCTAACACTTTACAACCTCATTTTACAGGCTTGTCGAGAGATGCCGAGTTGAGATCGGCAGTTGTTAATGAGACAGTTCCTCGTTCACTTCCTGCGTCGGTGAAGGAAGGAGGAAAGAAAAGGGGAGGGGCTTCCGATCATATCAAGCCCGAGAAAAGGAAAAGGAGAAAAATGGCAGCTCGGAAGGTCAAAACCCCCGATGTTGCTGTTGAACTGAGTGAGGGCTCCGATGAAGCAGGGAGTCCTAAACATAACAAAAATTCTCGGGGAGTCCCCGAACCTATTGCGAGGGGAACTAATACCTCTCCTCAGATTGACATCGAAAAAGAAGCAAGGGCCGAGAGTCAAGCTGATATGCAGAGCTCGGCGCAAAGACCTTCGGGCATTCCCGAAATGGCACAGTCACCGTCCTTCTCGGAAATGAACCGAGACGCTGCAAGTCATAGACCGGGCAAAGTTCCGGTCACAGCAGGGAACCTTGAAGAATTTTTTGATGGGGTGCCATCGTCTGATACTTTTGGCTTCGAAATTCCTCGAAGAAGCCCTCCGGCAGAGTCGAGCGCGTTCTCAACCGATATCAAGTTGGTGGACAAATTTCCCGCGCCGAGCTCGAATCCGGAAAGGAGTCGAATGATAACTCTTGCCATCCCCGAGGATGCCCGAGCATTGGGTCCGCCGGTGGGCATAGCAAGTTACCTTCACTGTTTGGTGAACGAGGAAGATCGGGCTGCCATGAATGTTGTGGATTGGGCTTGTCTTCTTAATGAATCTCAGCAAGCACTGAACAAAGTAAGGATTTTTCAATTCTTCCTTGATTGTATTAACATTTTTATTCTTATTTCCAAACTGAAGATAATTTGTTTGAATCTTTCGTAGTCCTCTGTGCTTAACCATGAAGTATTCCTTCGTATCAAAGAAGGAATGGAGCTAGAATGGGAGCGACGTAGTCGGCTTGAGAACACACTGGCAAAGCTTCGAACAGAGTTGTCGGGTGTAAGAAAAGAACACGCCTCTTGTGTTGAACGGTTGAAGCAAATGGACACCCGGTTGGATCGGCTTCGATACGAGCTAAGTGAGACCAAGGACGAGGCTAGCAATTGGAGGATTAAGACCGAGCTCTTGACCGCAGAGGCATCGGCTCTTCAGGAACGAGCCTCAATAGCCCAAGAAACAATAACTGCCTTGACCAAGGACAACGAATACCACCGGGCTCAGACCGAATTGTCCAAGCAGGATCGAGCAATCCTAACCAAACGGCTTCAGGAGGCGAAGTTGGAGATTGCCGCTACCAAAGCCAAAGTGGATGACACAGTAGCTCAGTATAAAGCTGACGCGGATGTGGCCCAACAACAATCTATGGCGCTGACCGACTATACTCAATGTCAGGCTCGACTTAGTTTGCTCGAGGAACTTCAAGCTCGTGGCTTTGATTTATCTTCAGATATTGAGGAGGCAGCGAAGAAGGAGGAAGAAATGAGGAGAAAAGTATTTCCCGAAGAATTTGAAGATGGCTCCGATTGACGGTGTCCTTGCTCGCCGTAGTTTGGGTGGTGTAATAGCTTCATTTTGTACAATGATCTTTGTGAAAATA